>JARHVA010002354.1:0-517500 GCA_037957365.1 Torreya grandis
AAAGTACACCACCTACACCCTGACACTCTCTGTTGTACTCAAGTTGTGAATAATGGTAATATTATCTCTCTGTACCTCTCTTTTAGTTATTTTATTACTCTTTTATCTCTCAAAAGTGGACTGGTATCTCTAAATAAGCTTCACACTTCCTAAAACAAGTGCATAGGCTTGGTATCCCCACTCATTTAAACTACCAACAAACATCTTGTGGTAGTGTTTTCTTACTTGCAGGTAGTCCTCCCCAACTAAAGAGGAGTGCTCATAACCTCTGGATATGATGCATAAACAAATATAGGTTCATTCTAATCACTTATTCCTATCATTCCTTTTTTTTTCTTGTAGACTTGATATAGACAAAATTTAGTGAAACACCTATTGAAAGAGCCAATTGGCAAAGGCTTACAAATGAGATGCTAGATGTGAGTGGTTTGATGGCATCCTTGGAGAATAAGCTAAGCATTCATGAGAGGTATCCTTATCAAGTGTATCAACCTTCATATCCACTTCCCCAAATTTTATATCATCCATATTTGATCCCTACTCATGAGGCCTAATCAAAATTGCCAAAGTCATCCTTTTCAAACTCAAGTGGAAGAGAGAGTTGAAAAGACTAGCCTTGTGCTTGAAGCAAACCTTGATAGACAAATTGAGTTTTCCAATAAGCAAATGTAATAATCCTTCTTAGTAGAAAAAGAATTAGAATTAAATCCCTTATTTTCCTCTCACATTACATCCCCACCACCTCAAAAAGAGACTTCTAATCCTAACATCCTAAGCTAGAATAAAATAGTGGAGTCATGGGGAAGGAAAGAGGAGAAAAGTCTTGATAAAGAGTGTGAAGTTGAGAAGGAGATTGACCATATACAAACCCATCCCACACTTCCTCAAGAAAATACTTCTAATCCTAACATCGTAAATTGGAGTAAGATATTGGAATCATGGGGAAAGAAATAAGATAGAAGTGTGGTTAATAATGAGTGTGAGGTTGTGAATGAAGTTGACCCTTTACAAGTTCCTCCCATCATTCCTCAAGAAACCTCTTATCCTCCATATGAATCCCCTTGTATGTCTCATCCTCATGATGATGCATATGAACTTCAAGAAAGAGTTTTCCAAGAGAACCTAGCCAAGAAAATTGAAGAGTTAGAGTCAAAGATGAGATTGTTGACTCAAGGTGTGATGAAAGGTTTAGACTCAAAATTAGATCCTATGCCTAAATACACCCCATCCAACCTTACTCAAGAGAGTCCTCAAGTTAAATCAGATGTGAATGATTTGTTTTTCAAGTGGAAGGAAGAAAATCAAGTGGATTTATCCCAAGGTCTATCTCCCCTTCCCCATGAGTTTCCAAAAGAACACCCTACATTCCATTCCCAATCTGGTTTTGAGTTTTATGTGCCACTTCCACCAACTATTCCATCTTTTTCTCACCCCATCACCCTTGCCTTGATGTACCTATGGTATGGGAACCTAAAGAGGATTAATTATTTGATAAAGAAATATAAATTTTGATTGAAGAAAGCATACCTCCTTGGCAACCTCATTAGGCTAGGTCACATGATTTTAAGATGCTTAGTCTTGACATCACCATGAAGGAGAAAGAGATGGAGGATCTTATAGCCCTTAAAGAAGACTCTACATCTAATCAAAATATTTTAGATGATCACCTCTAGCATGAAGATTAATGTGATATTAAGGATGGATAATAGTTTCAAGTCATCCCCAAAGAGGTGTTAGTCTTAGAATAATCTTTTGAGACCAATGTGAGAGTTGTTGCTCTTGAACATAATCCAATACCTCAGTGTAATCTTGAATCACCATCAGATGCATTCGATATTGAATAAAATAAGCTTGATGACATCATATATTAAGAAAAGAATATTGAAGAGGTAGTGGTTATATATGATGAAGAGGACAAGGATGATTGGCAACTATAATTTGAGTTATTTCAAGAGCTTGAGGAGCTTTGCCAAGTTGAAGGCCAAGTATATGATAAGGTGAAGAAAGAATGTTCCATGGAGGACAATTATCAAGATTGGATAGAGTATGTAAATTTCCTTGATGAGCTATAAGAACTTACAACTGAGAAGAAATCCAATCTTATTGAGAACCTCATGGAAATCAAGAATGAGGTTGAAATTGAAGATCCACATGAGAAGGTTAAGGCTATTTGGATGCAAGAAGAGTTTATTTGTATAGCCAACATGTTTGAATTTACTTGGTTTTTAATGAACTTCATGCCAATAAAGTTGGAAAACATCATGGAAAAGATGGAGGCATTAATGATAAAGGATAAAAGGCTATATGCCTCACTAAATCCTTCATGTCATAAAGCAAGAAGAGTTTCAAATTTCCCCTTTGACCCAAGAGGAAGTTCTCATCTCAGGTTAGTTAGTTTTTGATTTATCTTGTTTAGTTTGGTGTGTGTGTTCCATAAGTACTAATGATTCACATGTGTGTTTAATTTTAATTTGTGTGTGTCTTTGTTTTGTGTGGTTGAGGTAATCATTGGTCTTATCTTGATCAAATTTTGTGGTCAATTTTCAAAGCCTTATTATTTGTCTCAAACTTCAATTGACTCCCTAAGCCCAATGGACTAATAAGGCTACTGTTCTAGTTACTATAGCAATCAACTACCCCTATGAGTCACCAATTTGTTGACCAAATTTGACTTTTAGGTTAAATTAGGGCACCCCTAGGTAAAAAATTGAATTTTATATATTTTAGGGGTCTAATATATATGTCACAAGGTGTTTTGTAGGTTAATTAATGTCAACTGATGTTATTCTAGCCTTAGTCATTAGTTATTTTAGTCCTTATATCATTTTTAAGGCATTTTGAGGTTAAAAAGGTGCATTTAATGAGTTGTAAGGATTTATTGGGAAGTTTAAATATTCTAAAACATTATTTAATGTCCCATGTGTCGTTATAGGTGTTAAATAACTGACATAACTAAAAATTGGTAGGTTCTTCAATTAAAAGGGTAGTTTTCTAGGGAAAAAAGGAAATTTTAGCACTTGTACAACTCCTTGAGAAGTGTGCCACATGGGAAATGATCATGTAATGCCTCTTCATCTTACCTAATCTCATTTCCATGTTTTAATTGTTCTTAAAGTGTCATTTTTGGCCCAAAATCATTCTTCTCTTTTTTCAGTCTTCTTGGTAAGTACAACTGACCTTTAGGTTTGTGCTTGGTATGGACAGCTCAAGATCTTTCAGCTCAAATTCCTTGGGGAGATTTTAGTACACTTATATACCTTATTTTTAATATAATTATTTAAATAATGGTGTATTTTTCTTCATGAATCATCCTCATAAATTTGACTATAATTTTTTGCCTGCTCATTTGTGCACCCTCTAGGTTTTACTCTTATTTAGGTAGGTCCATATAATATAGTTGATAATATTGGTTATAGATGATTTTTAATCCTATATCTCATGTTATCCATGACTTTTTTCATGTTGTGATTTTATTTGATGAGCCAACCAACTCAGTTTGCAAGGAGGAGTGGAGTGGATTTGTAGTCATTTCTTCCAATTGTTGGTGTTTTTCTCCTAGTTATGGTTTCAAAATGAAGTTAATTTATGAATTATTTAATTCATCTTAAATTATAAATCCAACTCTAAAGATTCACTTTAAGAGCTAAGAAGAGCAAGTAAATTCACAAAATGGTCATCTACAGTAGTTGTATGGTTTGCCTTTTCTTGGGGAAACGTGAAATGTGTGTTTTGAACATATTATGAGGTTTGGAAGGTTTTAACATACTTGTTAGTAATTTGGAATTGTTTTTATAATATTTAAATCTAGTGTAACCTCAATGAGACTTTCCAAGCAAATTTGTGACACTTTGGGACAAATTCCCAAAACTGCCAAAATAGAGGTCTAACACCTTTTTTGGGTGTCCTTATGCATGATTTCATTGAGTTAAAAGACTTCCAAATAATTTTTTTAAAAATATTATAGAGATGTATATTAACTTTAAAAATATGATAGGTTTTTTATTAAAAGAGAGTGGTTTTCTTAATCCCTCAAGGTTCTCCTCAATATATTGATTTCCCATAGTGATGTCTACAGCCAAATGAACTAACATGTCTAGGCCTATTAGGTGCATTTGATGCTTAAAGCTAGGTTGTATTTACTTGTTGAACTAGGGGAAAAATAATTTCCATTAATTTAATAAATTAGGATCATTGAAGATGTTTTTCACTCACCAATTTGTACACAGGCATGTAAGCACTCACAGTCACTAGAAGGTTTGCAGTTTGTGAACCAAAGGTGCATATGAAGGGTATAAAGAGGTTATAATGATGAAGAATGGTTTTTATCACCTTAATTTTGATCATTATAATCCCAATAATCTATTAAAAATAATTTATTAAACAAACTTATAAACCTCTTAAAACCCTCTGTATACACCTACAGCCAGGTGTTGACTGTGTTGACAATGAGCTAGAGAGAAGTGGTTCCTTGGAAGTTGATATGTCCAAAGAATGATTGAATAGTTATAATCCATTTTAAAATATATTATTAGGATTAAAAAGGTCCATACACTATTTTTATACTTAATCCTTCCTTAACCACCAATAGGTACAAGCCTTGGAACAAACACAGTCAATTATGACTATGATGATAGTGAGATGAAACTTAGTACTCAAAGTTGTATTACATATACCTAAGGTAAATATTTAATCCTATAATATATATATATATATATTCAATGGGGGTATTTTCACATTGTGTTTAGGGTCTTACTTTGCAAAGAACACCTACAAAACTCTACCTACAATCGATTGTAGGTGATTGTAGGTAGACAGTCAACTGGGACTTTATGCCTAGAGGATGGTTTAGGATTGTCAGGAATCAAGAACAACAAACATGCTCTGATGCCACTAGTTGGGATCTTGCTTCTCAGAAAAAGCACAGTATGATTACCAAGTATAAGCAATTGAATATGCGGAAATAACCAGAAACACAAGTAACTAGAATTCACCAATAGCACAGAATATGAGAGACAATACACTATCTTGTATTAACACTAACAGAAAAGAATACAACAAAGAGCCGCCACACTCTTTCACCTTACAGAGATTCGCCACACCTCAAGTGTTCAGTAATTCTTCTCACACACACTCTCCTACACAAAAAACGGTCCCAACAACCAACTCACACACAGAATTGGTGTTCACCTCACCAACCAGTCAGTAATAACCCTGCCGGTACATCAAGCACTCTATAGCACTTCAAGCTGATCTCTCATGAACCTGCAACCTGCAATTCAAAGACCAAACTTACATGTAGATCCCCAATGAGCTTGCAACAACCTGCAACTCACAGATCTTACAACTAGAAGGAACTCTTCCTTTCTATCTCATGCCTTATACAATACATGCCAATGGGTCTATAAATAGATCCCTAACTCAAACACTAACTTAGACTTTTAATTTAGACAATAGTCCTCGCAGCACAAGACTCTAACTGGTCTCAACATGCAAACTCTTCGTTCACTTAACTAACTGTCTGTGAAACGAGCAGTTCTGGAACACACAGGCGACCGACGTCGGTCCCTGCTTGTCTGGTTCTGCCGACGTCGGTCGACTTCCTGCCGTCGCCGGTGGTCTTCTGCACTGGTCCCTGCCGACGTCGGTCCTGCTGCCGACGCCGGTTCCTATAGAACTCAGCAACCATCTATTCCTCAGTTTGCAAAGGTTGAAGCTTTTAGCTCCACAACCTAACAATCTCCCACTTGGAGATAAACAGCTGCAACCTGTACATGTACCTGTACATCGTCTAGTTTGTTACCTTGGCTATGTATCCATCTTCAAAATCATCCTTGAAGACCAACCACCACAAAATCCGTGGTGCAAAACCTGTCATCCGAATTACCTACCACATCCACATCTACAACCATGTAGAAATAAACCTGAACTTGCATAGCATGTGCACCTGCTACTAGTCCCTGTAAGAATCCACTGAACTGACCTCCAATGGTTCTCTCCCGGATTGGCTCCTAACTTGTGACAACTCCCACTGCTTGGGAAAACTCAGGTTTAGTACACACCATGCACTCAACCTCATTATGTGAATCAAGACACCTGTTCTATGAACTTTCTAACCATCGGTGTGCTAACCGGTTCCACACAATCATCCTGAAACAAAGTCACAAATGACCTACCATGTCTCTAGAACACACTCTTGCCAAAGAATCTTGCTGCTCCCAGATCCTCCATGACAAACACCTGAACTAGCTTTACCTTTAGTTCAGCAATACCTGTATATGTAACCCTGCAACAAGCACATCATACAGAAAATAGGATAGTGTAGCTACTACTATCCAACCTGGTAAAGAGAAACACAATGAACAAACCTCCATTGCCCTGCAGCTAATACAAGATCAAATAATCTGATCTTCCATCTCACGTATCTATTTCCGCTCTTCTTCATCCTTAACATCCATTCATCTTTTAGTGCTTACTTCCAGCTGGCCACACTACCCAAAACACCTGTTTGGTTCTCCTCC
This sequence comes from Torreya grandis, assembly GCA_037957365.1. Lineage (NCBI taxonomy): Eukaryota > Viridiplantae > Streptophyta > Pinopsida > Cupressales > Taxaceae > Torreya > Torreya grandis. The sequence continues at coordinate 6,519 of JARHVA010002354.1, forward strand.
AAGGAATCACATCCTCATTCAAGCCTAGCTCCCACTGTTTCCTAGATCTACCTGTTCTGCTTCTTCAATAACTCCCTGGTCCTATGCCATAAGTGAGCAACAAGTAGTGTAAAGAAGGGAAATGACGAATTTAAGAACTTACTTACACCTTCAGTCCTCCATATGGGCGCTTGAGACTCCATGACAGCTTGCTGTCCACCCAAAATTCATCTCAGTGACCGATGCCGGTCACATCTCAGTCTACAGCCGACCGATGTCGGTTCCCTGCGACTGCCTCTCCACCAACGTCATTTTCCCCTGGCCGACGCCGGTCTCTGTCTACCCCGAGTCACCAACGTCGGGCTGCACATAGCCGACATCGGTCCCTGTCTAGACACCGACGCCAGTTTTCCTGCCGACGTCGGTCTCTGTGTTTTTCTTGTGAGACCTGACTTTTTCCCGCGAGCTCCTTTTGGATCAAACCCTTGTCCAAAACACCCTTGCTCTGCTTAGAATTCCCCTGCACCTTGTGCTGAACTCTGTCCGTCACTTTCTCCTTGAAAACCAAGGCTTTCCTGTTCTTGTCACTAACATCGGATTCCTCAAGAAATCTCACCTTTTTCTTCTGCATACAGAAACCACGATCCATGCCTTCCAAATCCGAAAGCATATCCTTTGACTCAAGAACCAGCATCTCCTTCATATCTATGTGACCAAGCCTATCAAGCCACATCTCCGAATCTACAGCTGAAGTAGATAACCCAGAAGAAGAATCAGTAAAACAAGTAGATAGATAAAGCGTACCTACTTTCTTACCTCTAGCTATAACAAGTGTACCCTTGGTAACCTTCCAAGAGTCCGCTTTGAGAGTTACTGTGCAACCCTCTTCACCCAAACTTCTAACAGAAATCAGATTCCGCTTCAGAACTGGGACGTGCATGACCTCCTTTAACACCCATGTGTTACCTGTCTGCAGTTTCAGCTTCACTTTGCCTTTGCCAACAATCTGAAAAGACTTACCATCCCCTACACAAATTTCTCCAAAATCTCCCTGGACATACTCATGAAAAAATTCCCTATGTGGGGATGCATGAAAAGAGGTACCAGAATCTAATACCCAAGATTCTACTTTATCCAAAGAACATACCAGAGCATCCTGTGCAATGTAACCTGCAGCATCTGCTTCTTCTTCATGTTCTTCATGCTGATCTGTACCCGATCTGCAATCTCTCTTTAAGTGCCCTTGCTTTCCACATTTCCAGCAGGTTATTCTGCCATACCTGGACTTGGATCTCTTGCCCGTCTTCGACCTTGATCTCCCACGCTCTATCTTCTCTCTTGGCCTTCCTCTTCCTTCAACACTCAAAGCATCTCCAGATGATTCACCTGTGCTTTTCCTGCGTATATCTTCGTTCAAGATTACACTCACAATATCATCCACTTTTAAGACTTTTGAAGGAGACACAGTATTAGAAACTGCCATTACCATACCTTCCCAACTTTCAGGTAATGAACACAAGATTAAGAGAGCTCTTATTTCATCATCAAATACAATATTGACTGAACTTAACTGGTTTACTAAACCATGGAAATCACTAAGATGGCTATGAACAGATCCACCTTCCAACATTTGCAAATTAAATAAACGCTTCATAAGAAATACCTTATTCGAAGCTGAGGGTTTTTCATATAAATTTGCCAAAGATTCCATCAACTCCACCATTGTCTTACACTGTGATAAGCTGGAAATCACAGATGATGCAAGACTCAATCTAACAGATCCCAGAGCCTTCCGATCAAGAACCTCCCATTCTTCATCTTTCATATCCAAGGGTTTGCTAGCAACCCCACCCAACGGTAAGTACAAATCTTTCTGATACAGATAGTCCTCAATCTGCATCCTCCATAATTGGTAGTTCTTGCCATTGAACTTCTCCATTCGTAGTTGACTACTTTCTGTCATTGCTCAACTCCCACTCAAACAGAAACCCTGTGAGTAACCTGTAATCAAAACACACTACCCAGATCTACACCAATCTGTTAGTATCCCAACCAAAAGCTCTGATACCGATTGATGGTATCAAGCTTAAGAACTTACAACCAAGGCTCTGATACCAGTTGACAGGAATCTAGAACAACAAACATGCTCTGATGCCACTAGTTGGGATCTTGCTTCTCAGAAAAAGCACAGTATGATTACCAAGTATAAGTAATTGAATATGCGGAAATAACCAGAAACACAAGTAACTAGAATTCACCAATAGCACAGAATATGAGAGACAATACACTATCTTGTATTAACACTAACAGAAAAGAATACAACAAAGAGCCGCCACACTCTTTCACCTTACAGAGATTCGCCACACCTCAAGTGTTCAGTAATTCTTCTCACACACACTCTCCTACACAAAAAACGGTCCCAACAACCAACTCACACACAGAATTGGTGTTCACCTCACCAACCAGTCAGTAATAACCCTGCCGGTACATCAAGCACTCTATAGCACTTCAAGCTGATCTCTCATGAACCTGCAACCTGCAATTCAAAGACCAAACTTACATGTAGATCCCCAATGAGCTTGCAACAACCTGCAACTCACAGATCTTACAACTAGAAGGAACTCTTCCTTTCTATCTCATGCCTTATACAATACATGCCAATGGGTCTATAAATAGATCCCTAACTCAAACACTAACTTAGACTCTTAATTTAGACAATAGTCCTCGCAGCACAAGACTCTAACTGGTCTCAACATGCAAACTCTTCGTTCACTTAACTAACTGTCCGTGAAACGAGCAGTTCTGGAACACACAGGCGACCGACGTCGGTCCCTGCTTGTCTGGTTCTGCCGACGTCGGCCGACTTCCTGCCGTCGCCGGTGGTCTTCTGCACTGGTCCCTGCCGACGTCGGTCCTGCTGCCGACGCCGGTTCCTGTAGAACTCAGCAACCATCTGTTCCTCAGTTTGCAAAGGTTGAAGCTTTTAGCTCCACAACCTAACAAGGATTATGCCTAAGCAAAAAATAGGTAAAAATAGTTACCTTATTACCTTAAACCCTTAAAATAGATTATGTATCACTACTTTCAAGGTAAAACTATGCAAATAACACCTACAAGCACTAGTGCAAAAGGAAAAATGTAGTCAATGAAATGACACTCAGTCTAATCAGGTAGTGAGCAGGTTTAGGAGTTTAAGATGATGAATAAGAACCAATAAAAGTGAAATAAGTGGGTCCAATTACCTATAAAGTTATATTTTACGATATAAAGGGGTCGTATGCAGTATTTCCAAGCCTAAACTAAGCATAGATACGTACAGGATTTACTAAAGTACAGTCAAGTAGAACAACACAATATTGACCAGTCAAGGGTATAAGGTGGAATATAGAGGATTGGGTGATGAAATTATTAGAGGATATTTATTCAATATTGTTATATATTTAAATTCACCCTCATAAATGGATAAATAATTAAATGAAGGGCTCAAAAATGATAAAACATAATCTACTATCAAAAACCCTGCATACAGTCTTGTTTCTAGAAACCTAATTTGTTTTTGAAAGTTTTGGGGGATCAAATGGATAAATTAGATGATTATTTTTGTGTAGGGTACCCTTTAATATTTTATAAATCCCTCTAATTTTCATTTTTTTGAGAGAATAGGGGAATTACCCCTTATTTTATCTCAGACAAGGCGTACTTCCCCTCATGCATACACTGGTAGGTTTGAGGATGGGAGATGAAAGATACACTATAGGATATAAGGACATTTAAATATGATATGATAAGTTTAATTATATTTATATCAACATGATAAAACATTCACAAGAAGATGAAACTATACAGAGTGCTCTGGAACCTCAAAAATGTAGTCAGACCTAAGGGCAGGGTTTTGGCCTAGAGCCCAAACAATGGATCATTTTCTTTTCTAACTAAGGTATAGCTCTCTAGCCTATGGAAACATGTTTTTTTTTACCACATAAAATATTCATAATAAATTTGTAATTATGGGAATCATTATGAAATCCACTTTGAGCTTTAAGGACACTTAGGCCTATTTGACATGGTTAGGTCTAGTTTTCAAATGCAAGGTCAAATTCAATTCTAGCCTTAGATATTATTTTCCACATATTTGATCACATTATTTTGGTTAATAAATATGTTTCCAATATTTTAAATTACAAATAAAACAAATTAAATCCATTTTTAGACCTTGAACTAACTCAAACCTATAGGAAAAGAGGAAAGCAAACTCGATAGGTCAAGTTCAAGTACTCACATATTTTTGAAGGCTTTACATGGATTAAAAAGGAGTTAATTAATGTTATTATGGGTCTATAAGGACATATTTTTGGAATTTTTTTGTATATTTAATGTTAGGTTTTTATGAACAAACCTTGAGAGTGAAAAATGCTCAGAAACCCTCCAAAACCCTTATAAAGACCAATCTAGAGAAATGAGGCTAGATATTTATTATAATGGAATATTTTAAATATTAAGATTATTTTAACTTTTAAATGACTCCATAAAGATACTCCCCATTATTTTTTTTGTAAGAACTGATACAGACATGGTAGAAATAAGGTATTTTTGACCATTTTTTGTGTTGTGTAGGCTATAGTAGGAGTCTAAAGATGAAACCTAGTTTTAAGGTAATATTTATACTTTTTATAACTCCATATGGCCATTTTATTCCAATAAAAAACTCTTAAATGTCTAAACTAGGTGTTTCATCTTAGCTAATCAAAACTGGCATATTGGACAAACTAGTGAAAAGTGTGAAAAATCTAAGGTAAAGTGATTTTAAGGTGTACCTAATGATTATAAGGTAATTTATGGTCTTTAAAATTTTAATCCACTCTCTCCCATGTATTTTCATGGGAAATTGTGCCAAATTTGAGGCCAAGTGTGCAGGTTGCATGGAAGAGGAGTTTTCTTGATAGTTGATGATGATGGCTCACTTCAAGATGTTTCTAGAGGACCATTCATGGAACTAATGCATGTATAATAATTATTTAAACCCTTAACCTTATTTATAATAATTTTTATTTCTCCTAATCAGTTATGAGGCATTAAAATAAGGCCAATCATGCAATTAGTTTTTTTGAGCTAGAATGAGGAGTTTTATGCCACTTTACAAGATTTTGATGACCTGGATTGACACTTGGGCATCCTAACCTTGAATGGTTCTTCCCACATCCTTCTCTCATGCACAATTAACTATTTATCTTATCTTTACAGGTGTCTTTTTGACCCTTGGACTTCTTTTTTCTTCTCTCTCTCTCTCTCTCAAGTTCTATAAGAACTAACCATTTTGGCCATTGTACTTTATGCTCCACCTGAGTATGGTGAAGCCATGCTAAAATTAATACCATTTGATAAATAATAATATTGATTTTTACCTCTTTCATGATAATTTATAGTGTGTTTAATTGGATGATGAATCTTTCTTAGTGAAAACTATGGATTCCTTAGCATGTTGTTTCATTCTTTCACCTATTTGAAGCCTCTTCTTACATGGCATGTGAAGTGTTCTAGGAGATGTCTAGGTTTGATTGAGTTATTTTATTCATTAGTGACTTCATATTCCTCTTGTTTATTCCTCATAGCCTAAGGCATTCATCCATAACCTCATAATTTAACATTGATGTGATAAGACATAGATTGAAGAAGAGTATTTTTAGTTTATCCTTTGTTCTCATGTGTAACATGATGTTGTTTGGAGGTCATCATGTTATTTGGTATATTACCTCCCTTAGAATAGTTTTTTTTAAATTATCTTTCTCCCTTTTCAACCCAAAATTTTATTTGTAGTTTTAATCTAAAGTGGTACATCAAGGGAGCTAGCCCTATCTAGAGATTCACCTCATCCTTAGGCTTCCCACAAGCCTAGAGGTGTTTCCATTGTGCCACTTGGATTAGGAGAGATTTTCCATCTCCTCATAGGGTGAAAATCCAAGTGAAAACACTAATGTGGGAGAAATTGACATAATTTTAATCAATATTCCCACTAATAATCCATCTTCTAATAACCCTCCCCCTAATACTAATTTGGGGAGTACTCCTACCAGCACCAACCCACCTCCTAATACAACTCAACTTCTTACCCAAGTTATCCAACAAATGAACATAATGCAAAATTCTAACACCAATCAAATGATGCAACTTCAACATCATTTGATTAATATGTCTACTCAATCTCCATTTATTCATCCTCAAGCTAATCCCAATTACATTCCTCCACCTCTTAGAGATTCCTCTAATAATTTTATTCCTTAACCCATAATTAATAACAATATGCTTCAAAATATTTAAAATGAACCTTTTATCTCCCTTAATTATGTCCATTTATATTGGTAACATATCTCCAACTATCAAGTATGATGGGAATAATATCCAGCCTCATTTCTCAAAGCCTTTAGTAACCTTTACAAATAGTGGATCCAAACTAATACCTTCTCCACTACTAAACTCTTAGTCAAAACTTTAACTGGAGATGTATTTGATTGGTACAACCAATTACCCTAATATTCTATTTGGAAACTTGAAGATTTGGTTAATCCTTACTTAAAGAGTTTCAACACAATGATCTTCCCGAAAAATTTCTTAGCCACTTCATCAATGCTAAGTAATCTACCACTAAATCAGCTCATGACTCTATCAAAATATGGAAATCATTGGCCCATAAAATTTAACATAACATGATTGATGATAACTTTTTCAAACTCTTTATAATCACTTTAACTCCTTATCTTCAATATAATTTTCAAAATTTTGCTCCCTAAACACTTAATGAATCTCTTGACTAAGCTAAATTTCAAGACTTTCTCATGAAGCAATTCTAACCTAATCCTAAACTTTTAAAAGGATATTTTTAAACATCTACCAATACTATCACTAGTTATACTCCACAAACCAAACTATGGGTTGTTAAAGCTGACATCTCTTCATCTTCTCACACACCACTTTATGTGTAACAAATGAAACAACTCTTATCACCTTTAGACCTTTAACCTATCCTAAAAATCCTCCTAAATGGTATGACCCTAATCTATTTTGTTGGTTTTATGCCAACATGGTCATTCCCATGAATCTTGTAAAGGGCTCACTAAGATTTTTGTCTCCTATATGCTCGGTGACTCATTTAATCATGAAGCCATGACCAACCTATATTATCAAGAGTACACCACTGCTTCTCAAAAATGATAGGTTTCTAAAGCTTATACTCCAAATAACCAAAAATATTTTTCAAACAATCAACCAAACACTAAGGATGTTTATGCCATTGATGTTTATTATGACCAATATTATAATAATTATCAATATGTTAACACTACTAAGATCAACTATCATTGCAAGCTAACTCACAAATATCCTATTACCAAACCTAATAATCCATATTTAAAAGAACAACTCCTCAAGGATACTACAACTACTAATCTAGCTTTAGAATCCCATGAGGAACCACTTCCTCCTTTCAAACCTCCAACCACATCTATTCCTTCAAAATCTACTTTACCTCCTAAACCTCATGTTGGTTCTTTTTCTAAATCTCATTAAAACTTTCTTGAATAGCTTAACTCTATGCCTTGTAAGATTACACTTACGGAGTTGGTTCGTACTTTACCCTATCATCATAAGTTTTTTATGTAACAACTCCAAGAAATTAAAGATCCATCTTCTATAGATAAAGAACTACCTTTTATTCAATCTCAACCTACCAATGCCAATATTATTGAAATTATGTGTCCTTCTTCCAAGCCTTCTATTTAATTAATTTAAGAGGACATAATAAATGATGAAATTCTTTTTTGTGTTGATGAATCCAAAAAAATTTATCAAAATATCCATTAATACTACCCTCATTTGTAAACTTCTAGTTGACAAAGGCTCTAGTATTAATGTGACTTCTTTGTGGCTAATTTAACAACTTGGTTATAACAAAGATCATCTCAATCAAACCCATCTTACTTTTCATGGTTTTGATAAAACAAATAAAAATCCACTTGGTTGTATGTTACTTCCATTAACCATCATACCTAAGACCATTTAAACTAATCTTATGGTCCTTGACTTACCCTTATCTTAAAATATACTCCTTGGTCACCCTTGGAATCATAGAATGAGGGCCATTGCTTCTTCTAGTAGCCAATGCATTAAATTCTTAGACAATGGGAAATGATATAAGCATGAAGCCGATCCCAACCCATGGAGTATTCAACTTCCTAATCCAAAATCTCAGTATCATATTCCTACCATTCCTAATATCAATAGTGCTTCTTTACCCAAATTCATCAACATGAATCTTGATTTACAAGTTACTCTTATAAATTTTGATGACAATGAACCTAACTACTTACAACATACTTTCAATACCACCAAGCTACCTATATATATTTCCTAGTGGCTTCCTCCTTCTTTATTACCTAAAGATAGTATTATTCCTCTTATTGATGAGATTACTAAATTTCCCCCTCCATGCAATGCTCAGGAACCTTCTTTACCTGAATATGCCTTCACTTGCAATGATTTTGGAGTGGCCAAATTATTTCAAGATCCTCTCATCATGTCTCCTCATATATTCAGTAATATTGGGATTTCACCTTCTAAAACTCCCCCTGACTCTCAATCATGTACAATTTCTGCAACATATGATGATAATTACATAATGGCTCAAGCTCAATCTTGAGACTTGTATGTCCAGCATTATCAAAAAACATTAGCTCAAATTCATTATTTTAATTAGGATGTCCATACCATTTCTATGGATCATGACTTAGATCCTGATGGTCATGTGCCTCTTACTAGTTCTCCTCTTATTAATACTCCTTGGGTGGCAAAGCAAATTATACCTTCTAAATCTCTAGAAATTCTAACATCTCCTTTACCACCTATTGATCCAATCATTGCATATGATCCTTCTCCCATCACTAAAACCAATAACACTCCAATCCCTTTTGATCCATGTACTTCTCCTACTCCTAATATTACACTAGATGCTAAGGCAACTGATGTCCATCAAACACATTTTGAGTATGATGGCCATGGTAATCAAATTCTATATCTCAAAGTAGTTGTTGAGTATTATGGTCCTCTTCCTACCTTGCCTAGTGAAGAAGCTATTCTTGAACTACTTCATGCTCGATAACCTCAACTTCCTCGACAACGTCATAAACTTGGGAATTTTAAAACCAAAACCCCTTATTTCAATAAAAAATTTGCTAGCATTGATCCTAAAACTAATCCTATTTTTGACTTACCTAACATACCATACCACTATCAAGATGATAATGCCATGCTTATCAAAGAAATAACTCACATTAAATATGGTACTCCATCTTGTCCTCAACCAATTATCATTTCTCGTGAACTCTCACCTATCAAACATGATAATTTTAGCTTATTCTTTGATAAGTATCATGAAGTTTTTGCCTAGTCCTATAAGGACATACCTATTATTGACCTTAGCATTATGGTGCATAACATCATTACTTATCCTAATGCCAAACTTGTGCATTAAAAGCAAAGGAAATATCCACAAAAGTTTCCACCTTATGTCACAAGGAAATCATCAAATTACTCGATGCTAAATTTATCAAACCAGTGGACTATTTTAAATGGATTTCTAACATTGTTCCCATTCAAAAAAAGTCATTATGTTCATTCACATTTATATTGATTTCCATAATTTTGACCTTACTTGTCCTAAATACAACTTCCCTTTACCTTCTATATATGCAATCATTAATTCCATAGCTGGTTATAAAATGTTATCTCTTATAGATAAATTCTCGGGCTAAAATCATATTCACATTGCCCATGAGGACTAATATAAGACCACTTTAACCATAAAATGGGGCATCTATTGCTATATCAAAATTCCCTTCAATCTCAAAAATGTCAGAGCCACCTTACCAATGAGTGATGACTCACATATTTCAAGATATTATCCACAAAATTGTTGAAACCTATGTGGATGACCTCATTGCTAAATACAAAAGTTATAAAACTCATCTATCATATATTATTATCATCTTTGATTGTCTTCTTAAATATTGGGTTAGACTCAATCCTTACAAATGTGTCTTTGGTGTCACATCTAGAAAAAATTTAGGATTCCTATTCTTTCTCTATGGCATCAATGTTGATCCTACTAATATTAGTGTTATCATAAACATGCCCATTTCTCATTCCATTCCTGACATTTGTACTTAGGCAAACTTGGGGCAACTAGATGAGGCATCCCTAAAATGGCCTATCACATCCACTCTATCAATTCTCTTCTCAATAAAGGCATTGCTTTAGAATGGATGGACCCTTGTCAAAAAGCTTTTGATAACATTAAATATTCATTGCTTCACCCACCCACACTTCATCCTCCTACCAATGATCAACCCTTGATTCTATATACTTCTTACACACCTATATTAGTTGGGTCAATACTTGCCTAACAAGATGATATTGGAAGAGAGTATGCCATTTACTACATTATCCAAGGCCTCATAAATTATGAAACATGTTATACTAAAATTGAATGTGATTACCTCACCATCTATTTTGTGATTGAAAATCTTTGACATTACATGCTTTACCAAATTACTTATGTCATCATTCATTCCAACCCCATTCATCCCTTCTTCTCTAAAGCCTTTCTTCTTGAATATAAAATTGGCAAATGGATGGTCCTCCATATGGAATTTCATCTTTGTATCATCACTCAAAAATTTGTCAAAGGGCAAGTCATAACTGATCAACTTGATGTAGCTCCTATTCCAACTACTCCCCCCTTTAAGATAGTCTTCTAGATGATAATATCCTCTATATTAAAGGTTTTAATCAAGTTATTTTTCTTAAATATTATTTTCATAACTTTACCACTAATCTTTAAGCAAATAATCTTGATGAATCCTCTATTCCATTTTATACTACTAAACCTAAATTAGTTATCGAAGAGCTTCTTGAAATTAATATAGACTTACATGAGGATACTTGGACCCTTCACTTTGATGGTGCTAAATGCCTTCAAAGAGTTGGATCATGTTACATTCGTACAAGTCCTCTTGGAAAAATCATACCCTTAGCTTTTCACTTCACCTTTGATGTCGCCAAAAATATGGTTGAATATGAATTTCTAATCATAGACATGAGAACTGATCTTGATTTAGACATTTAATACCTACATGCTTTAGGTGATTCTCAGCTTATTTTCCACCAAGTCAATGGTGCTTACCAATGTAAAATTGAGAATCTCATTACCTATCATCAAATTATAACCACTGTTGCTAAATATTTCATCTCTTTCACTATTGAACGTATCCCTCAAGATCAAAATTCTATTGTTGATTCCCTGGCTTCTTCAACTTCTCTCTTTCATCCACACCAAGTTATTTCTGATCCTATTTTTCTTATACAAATAAAAAAATACCCATATTATACTCAACTACTAGATTTGTTTATATACCACATCGAGGCTATCACCATTCGACAAATCCTATGGTATAAATACATTATTCAATTATTGGAACATCAATTTTATCCTCCTAACTTAGACTCTCATGAAAATTCATGCATTCATAAGCAAGCTTTCAAGTATGTATTTTGACATAACATCCTTTATTATCAAAATCTTGAAAGTACCTTTCTCTAATGTGTTATACAAGATGAGGTCCTTTCTCTTCTTAAACAAGCACATAGGGGCATTTACGATGGCCACTATAACGGACATGATAAATCCCATAAATGCCTATGTATGGGTTACTTTTGGCCTATTCTTAAAAAGGATGCAATAAAAATGCTAAAAAATGTACTCCTTACCAAATTCATAATTATCTAATTTATTCACCTCTAGATGAGATTCAAACTATCAAATATCCTTGGCCACTATCCATGTGGGGACTAGATCTCATTGTTAAATTACCTCACTTCCAAGATGGGCATGTTTTTATCATCATGACTACCAAATATTTCACCAAATGGATTGAATCCATGCCCTTGGTTAATGTCACTAGTAACACCATTACAAAATTTATTCTTAATAAAATCATTTTCCACTTTGGTTTTCCCCATACTTTCATTTTTGACAATGGTGGTAACTTAAAAAACAAATACATCAAATAGCTTTGTGCTAAATTTAAGATCAATCACAAATTTTTTAGACCTTATCATTCATAATTTAATGGCTAATTTGAGGCCAAAAACAAAATTCTCAACAAAACTCTCCAAAATACAATTCATGAAACCTACATGGATTGACACATTCACCTCTATCCTAATCTTTCGGCCAATCAAACTAGCATACATATTGTCATTGGAGTAACACCATTCTCTTTAGTCTATGATTCTAAAATAGGTCTCCCATTAGAATTTGAGTTCCCCTCTCTCTATATATCTCTTCATGGCATCATTCCTAATGAATAATTACATAATACTTAATTTCATGCCCTTGATCTCCTTGATGAACAATATCTTTTTACCTTGCAACATAATCACCAATACAAAGCTCGTATTGCCAAATAACATAATAAACGTGTTAAAGTTTGCATATTTAATGTTGGTAGAATTGTCTTTAAATTATATTACACTCATGATAAAGAATTTAAATATTCTCAAAAATGGTGGGGACCCTATTTAGTCAAAGATATTCTTGGTCCAAACACATACTGCCTTTAAACCAATGAAGGCCATGTTTTCAAAGAGCCTACCAACTCACAATTCCTTAAAGGTACTTTCTTTTAACATTTCCTTCTTTTCATGCTTTATATATACATCTATATAACACTTTTTATAGGTCACTTACATGGATCTCTCCCTCTACAGCATTTCTATCTTATTACAAACCTTTAGTCCTTCCTTTTTGGTCTTTTGGTTTTCCCCTTTCCTTCATGAGTTACATTGTAAAACCATGGATAAAACTAGGTCTTCCTCATGGTGTACCATAGTATTATTTATTTTCATACTCTTTTTACACACTTTTTGTCACCCCTTAGGTTTCTCTTTTGTGAATTGTAGTGTAATACCATGGATAGAACCTAGCCTTCCTCATAAAATACCGTCTTTTTCTCATTTATTTTTCACATGCTTTTTGGCACCCTTATGAGTTTCTCTTTTATGAGTTACAGTGTAAGACCATGGATAGGACTTGGCCTTCAACATAAAATTACCATCTTATTATTCCTTTTCTAAAATGTTTTTTACAATAGTTACAAGTTTTTTATCCTTGTTCTCAGCTTTAGCTTTTGTTTCTTTTGGTAGATGAAATTTGCACAATAATCTATGTTACCATGTTTTCATCCATTTCTCTTATTGTTATGATAATGAATCACACTTTACTGTCATTGTATCCCTTTTTCACCCTTTTTCACATTTTTTGTAATTTGAAGTAATTTAAATTATTCCATGTGTTATTCCTCTTGGTTTCCTTTCCTTTCACTCCACATTGGATAAAACAAGGTCAAAGTTAAGATAACACTTTTATTTTACCTATATTTATGAGACTCTTAGACTACATGCTCTCTAAATTTCTCTCTCTTAGCAACCAAGTCCCAAGTATTCAAATAAAAGTCATCTTTAGCACCCATGTTTGGTTTTCTAAATACATATGGAGGAGGAATAGAAAGATCCATAAAGAAAGTTAAAATCCAAATCATTTGAAATAAAAGGCAATGATATACAAAAGGCAACATAAAAATCTTAAAAGTCAAAATCACACCAAAAGATGTGATTAAAAACACATCTCCTATTTCTAATCGAAGCTCAAACTACATAGTTTGCCTCACATAGATCCAAGGTCCATTGGGGTACAGTAGGCTAGTAGATTGGAATAGGAGAATTCAATAAACTCTATGGTACTACCTAATTTATCATGCAAGTACCCAATCTTCACAGTAGATCAATGGCTCTATAAGGGGTCCCGAGGAATGGGGAACACATTGTGAGAAGGTAGGTCTATTTTAATTTGCATTCATCTAGCCTTCATGGGATGATCTACATACTACATTTGTTGACCTAAGACTTGTGTGGCTAAGAGAAGTTTTATAGAGTCCTTAAGGTTGAAAGTCCTCTTGTTTTGACAAACCTAATTTGAGTGTCTTGACTTTGATAAAAAGTTCCTATACTTTGGTTTTTCCTTCATTATCCACTCCACCCATTTTATTTTCCCCCTTTATAGGCAAATTATTATTCCAAATCTATTTTCCCTTCTTCTATATTCCCTTCTTCTTCACTTCTTAAAAACATGCTATCACTACTTTGTTTTAGTTTTATCTATCCTTAGAACAAAATAACATGTTTGAGTAACTATGGATTACTTTATTTACACCATATGTTTATATTCCTAGATTTATTTTGCTCTCTTTTTACCATTTGTCATTTATTGTACTACCCTTATATTATGGGCATATAAGTCTATACCTTTTTCCATTGTTGAGTGAGATAAGGATTATTATTGCTCTCATCAATGTTGTTTTACCATTTTTTGTTTCTTCTTTTACATCATTGTTTGATTACCATCCTTTTTGACATGTATCCTTGGTTTAACTTGGTGAGTTTGACTTTCTTACTTGAGGTTTACTTGTTTGATTTTTTTTGTCTTTAGTATCCTTGGCTTTTTGATTACCTGATTTACTCTTCTTTTTGACTTGGTTATTTGGTCTAACATAGAAATTGTCACCCTAGATTAAAAAATTTCCAAGAACGTCCCATCCTCATAGTACCAGTTATCTTGGTTTGCTTACATTTGTTTATTTTTACTCTTTAGTTTTATATTCTTGGGTTTGTCAAAATCAGTCTATGTCCTACACAATCAAAACTAATAACATAATAAACATTCATCCAGTGATAAGGTAAGTCAAAGTATGCATTACATTTACTTTTCAATCATTTACTTTTTTAGTTATTTCCCTTTTAGTCATTTAATTTTAGTTGTTTTTGCATTCATTTAATTATAGTTATTTTTGCTTTAAAATACTTCAGCTTTTTTTAGACTCAACATCATATGTTCCTATGTTATTTCTCAAAGCACCATCCATTGTTTCACCTTAGTGACACATGATGAGCTTTAAATAGGGAATATGTATACACATAAGATTTTAAAATTTTATCATATATTGACACTTTACATCTTGTAGGAACCCATCAAGACTTAAACTCTCTGAGTGCATGCCTTAAAAGGTACATCGAGAAAGGGGTGGGTAGACTATTTGTGCTTTATAAGATTATTATCCTTTATTTCCACTCATTACCAATCTAACCAGATCCTAAAACCATTATGTAAGCTATTATTCCTTAGTTACACACTTCTCTAGTCTTTTCCCAATTTCCATCCCTCTTTTCCTGACCTTAAATCCCTTTTGTTAGTCAGCGATATTAGGTCAACTGGGTCGACCCTATATAGTTTCAAGATATTTTTACTTAGGAATTAGGTTATCCTTTAGCTAACCTAGCTTGGGACATAGTTAATTATTATCTAAAATTGTCTTAGGTTGACTGTGCCAACCCTATCATCTAGGATTTTTGGAAGGGTTTATAGTCAAATCCATCTATAAATACTAGATCATTTTGTCATTATTTCAATATGCAATCAAGAGTTATTATTCACTTGTACTTTTTTACAATTTGCTCTTCCACCATCCTACTTGAGGATTCTTAGCTTAGTGTTTCTAATTTGAAAATATAGTCTTGTGGATAAGTCTTCAATGTTTTATCTATTTTTATTGATCCTTACAAACCACAACAACCTCTTTCAAAGCCCCTTTGGCCAAGGGAGAGATTGAGTATCAATGGTCTCATCATTCAAGTAAGTGTTGATGATTTAAAATTACACTTGTTCTAACACTAACAATGGGAAGTTTCAAGATGTGGGACTTGCGACTTGAAACAACCTCCAAATTTTTAAGAAGCTCGTCTCTTATCTATATTAAGTGTATACTGGGAAAAGGGATAGGAATTTTAACAGAAAACACAAATGCAAGAAAGAAAATCTAACTATGGCGATGCACCTGAATGTAACTCGACCTTAATCCTGAGCACAGTGAGACTATATGTAAGATTCATTTACATTTAAGAGCAAACAAGTGAATGATCAATGTAAAAGATGGAAACAAGAGAAATAGAGGCTCATAGCATAGACTATTGTTGCAGTGATACAGAAAATGTCAACAAAGGCACAGGGTTCAATCTTCTTATTTGAATCTTCAAGTCACATAAGAGGCACAGAAACATGCACAATTATATAAACTTTTCAACTCAAGAAAATGAAACAAAGGCAAATGAAATTCCTAATCATAGCTTTAGAAAGTCTAAACTCTTGACAACATAGCCTAGACTACTTTTGCAATAACACAAAAAGTATCAACAAAGGCATAGGATTCAATCTTCTCATTAATTCTCTAGTCACATAAGAGGCACAGAAACATGCATAGTTACATAAACCTTCCAACTTAAGAATATAGAACAAAGGCAAATGATATTCCTAGTCACAGCTCTAAAAAGTCTAAACTCTTAACAATAATTCTCTCAAAAAATTCTCTCTGGTATCTCCTTCCTTTTGGTGATCTCTGCACCCTTATTTATAGACTTGGATTCACTCTGGATTGTCTGCTTGTTCCCAATCTAATGGCCCAACTGAAATCTAACAGAATTGGAAGTTTCTAATAGAAAATATTTCATAGATTTTGAAACGCTTTGTCTTCTGGCAGTTCATTCACTAAAATAGATTGCCAGACGCTCCCTTCTATTAAATGCTAGATAACACTTAACCAATTCCTTGAAAACCTTCTTATTACTTAGGATATACCATAAGATGACACTTGGCATGTTCCACAGCACCTACTGAAGACACGCAACACTTTCCATGTAATTTATACTCCTTTTGTGTTTTTACTTATGAGTGTTATGCCTTTGATACCCATCGCAATTCGCTTCCTTAAACTTTAACAGCTTAATAGAAACAAGACCCACAGCATTTCTTACTTGAGTAACTTTAAAATGGGACAAGGACAGGTGGCAATCTCCACTACTTCATCAAAGGACACATGGCAATCTCCACTTTACTTATATGGGGTTACGTGGTGGTCTCTGCTTCTTTTAGCTACCCTTTTTTGGAAACCTGTAGAAGGTGACACATGGTAGTCTCCACTTTAATCTATTTATACCATAAAAAATTGGTTCTCATTTCATATTTACACAGACAGCGACACCTAGTGGCTTTCACTTGCTTCATTAAAGGACACATGGCATCTTCCATCACTTTCAAAAAATTAAAATTGAGACCTTCCATGATTGCCACTTGGCACTTTCTACCTCATCCTGATACTTAGCTTGTTAAAACCTTTTGCTGAAAAGAGATGAAACACGGGTGTCGATATGAAATGTAGATACTAACATTTGGCACATTCCATTGAGTCACTATGAGATACGTGGCACATTCCATGGCCTTATTGAAATTATGAAAAGTGCCTCAGAAAATGACACTTGGCAGCTTCCACTTTACCTCAACACTTAGAGAAAAAGAAACAAAAGGAAATTAGAGCCCGCACTCTATTTCAAAACTTTGTTGTCTCGAACCAAAGTATGCGGGGACAGCGATCTAGATCATGCATTGCTAAAAATTAGAATGAAATGTAAAGTATTTTTTACTCTACAGTAAGTATTTTCTAACTTTGTTCCTCTCTTTAAAAGATAGAAGTAGCATAAATACTCACTTTGAATAATATTACTCTTCATATTCCATATATTAGGGTCTTACTCATACTTAGCTTAATTGAGATTCTCTTATACATGTTTTGATTGTTTACTAACTTCTCATGTTGTGCCACAATCTTTAGTGAGCACTAGATTAGATTTATTTTACTTGTTATTAGTATAGGTGAAATATCAAAATTGAAGACCCCCTTAGGTTTATTGCATTATTGTGTTATATTGGAGGCTTTAGAACCATCCCTAGCATGGTATATTATGGTAAGAGATCCCCTAATTGGGTCTAGCAAATCCCCATATTGGTCATGCTCCTACCTAATAAATGTGTCCCCAATCGAAAGTGTATGGTATGATTTATCTTCTCTGAGCTAGGATTGATTTATAGACATGATGCATTTCTAATTGAGTACAGAGTGTAGCAAAAATTGAAAAAAAAAATTAGAGTATAGAGTATAAACCAACTCTAGGGTCATAAGGCAAGATAACTATGAAAAGTGAGGATGACATAACTTAAAAAAATACTCAAAACATTTTCATAATTTTAAAATTATAAACTATATAATAAGGTATGGCAAAATGTCTTAACCACATACATATTGTCCTTTCAAATATTTTTTATTTCAATTAACAAACCATGTCAACCAAAATATAATTATTACCTTAAACATTTAAAAACAAAATATAGTATGATCATGAGGCTCTGTTGCATTTATTTAGTTTATTCTTTGTGCATTATTTAAAATAAGTATCTTGCATGTCATTATTTCTCATAGGAAATCAATTGTAGTTTCTTTAAAATAAATATGTGGTAAATACCAACTAGATAATATAATAAACTAAATATAGAAAAATTAGTGACAAAAATTAGAGTATAGTGTATAAACCAGCTATGGGGCCATAGGGCAAGACAACTATGAAAAGCGAGGATGACATAACTGAAAAAACTCAAAACATTTTCATATTTTTAAAATTATAAACTATACAGTAAGGTATACCAGAATGTTCTAACCACATCCATATTGGCCTTTCAAATATATTTTTATTTTAATTAACAAACCATGCCAACCAGAGTATAATTAAAAACAAAATATAGTATGAACATGAGGCTCTAGGACTCCCTTTGTGTAGTACATATGGTAAGATCATGTGCAATACTTAGTATAAATTGAGTATAGACCACAACTCACACTTGAAACATTCTAGCAGATCTTATTTTTCTGTAGAGATTAGATATAATTTTCCTCGGGATGAACTACTAGAATCTATGGATGTGATGTACCCTCAATATTATAAAAATGTTAACTTACCATATTTTTAGAATAAATTTAAAACTTTGGCCCAACACTTCTATAATATTGTAGAATTGAATGGTGAAAAAATTGAAGGCATTTTAGATTTGCCAAAGCTAAGGGATTGGTATGTTTGATTTACCACAACAATGTTGGAACAAGTTAAAGTTTTTCACTATTCTTTCGAATATGGCTTGATCACTAGACTATGGACTACCTTAATTTTTATTTAAATACTATGTGATGGTATCTTAGAACATTTTAATCTTGCTAGTTTATGTCAAACAATGATTTTGGGCTTAGTGGAAGATGGGAGAATTTTTAGTGCATTGTCATTTTTAAATTCAAAGTTAATCTTGGCAAAAAATGGAGACTTACTTTAGGCCCTATACAACTAGATACAATGTCATTAATTTTTCCATTTGATAGAGCTCTATAAATTTGGTAGTCAACATCTAAAAGAAGAAGAGGATTTACTAATAATTATTTAAACACACTATAGTTCTACAATACTATATCTAAGTCCAACAACTTTTGAAGATAATGCAAATAACAATTATCAAGAACAAAATGAATAAAATTGGCATGTTTAAATTTAAAATTTAGGCATCTAAAATTTGAGGTTGATCAAGGAAGGATAGAAAATTTTGTGATCAATTTTGAGATTTATTTTATCAAGTTTTGAGAAAGCTTGTTGAAGATAATACAAAGTATTAAATGATTAAGAGGTAGTTTATGTATTTTTGTTTCTATTTGATTACGAGAACATGTCTATAATAATTATAAACTCCATTTTAAAGATGCATAAGTATATTGTGGTGTTCCATTATTATTTTATACCAAACTTATTTGAGGTATCTATAATGTAATGAACTGTAAGTATCTATATTATACCTATTGACTAATTTTGACCCCCAAGGTCAAAATATCAACCCCTATAGGTGAAAACTTGAGCGTCATGTTTTGATAACCTTTGTTCATAGATTTTTCATGCCTTAATAGCCTTCAAAAATTCTTCATAAATCCTTATTAGCATTATTTAATGTTTATTTGAAGAAATTAAGGTAATGTCTTATATTGGTCTAGTCTTGTCATGGTGCAATGAAACTTGATCAACTAGTGTCATAGGTTTTTGAGAGTTTACAAAATTTATTCCATGCCTTAATCACCTTCTAATAATGTTTTGTGATGATTTGGAGAGTTTAAGGTTCATTTGTGAACTTTAGGGTAGTGTTTTTTAAGGAAAAAGATGATTTTTGCTAACTCCAATGTGTGTCCAAACCTATTAGCAAGTCATATAAAAGTTAGAATCTTGGATTTTAACACCAAAAAAGGAGTTTCACTCACTTATACAGACTTACAAAGTGCACTTTTAGGTAAAAACATTACATAAGTGTCCTTTAGGCTTATATAAGCTAGAATCAGGCATGGAAAGAAACTTCAAGTCTCAAAATGGTATAAAATGCTTCCTCTCTCACATCACTCTCTTCATAAGCTCATAAAGGTCATTTTCATATGAATGGTTTAGGTCATACAAGTAGAGTTAGGGGATAATATTTTTACCAAAGTTGGAGAACCCTATGGGGTTATAATTAGTTTCATTGGTCATTTGATTAAGCTCCTTATATTTATGAATAATTGCTAAGGAGCTGAGGTACTGTTTTGAGGCTCAAATCCCCATCGATATTTTTGTACAATTCTTATGCAAGTGTGAACTTTTTGTATGAATGAAAATAATTGAAATGGGTATTTAAATGTATATAAATTTATTTTACACTTTCATTCACTAGGTTAGCATGTGTGGGAATCCATTTGGCAAATAAATTTACTCTCTTGCACAGTCTACAAGTTAATTCTCATAGCCTTAGTTTGTTATAGGTTTACAAAATTTGGAGGGGTTAAATGAAGGTATTTATTCATGTTGATTATTATCCTAAATTTAAGTAAAAATTCACAAACCACTCTCCATTCCAATCCTAAAACCATTCTCTCTAAGCATTTCATAATAAACCTCATTTGATGGCTATGTGTGAAGATTGTTACATAAGGATGTTTGTAAAAATTTTGTATTGCATTTTTATAGTAGGAGTGAGAGTTTTGACCTCATAAAATAGGTGGTAAATAATTTATAAATGTCCTAAAGAGTTTAAAATATCATGTTTGCACCTTTCTAAAGTCTGAAACACAATTTTGTATTGTAAGTGAGCATTCATGGGGTTTAAGTTTCATGTTGAGTATGTTGAAATAGTGGATGAGATATGGTACTCCCCTTAAAACAACCATTTGACCCTGAGACACCCTTCATTACCACCATCAAAAGCATGATAAAATAAAGAGACTCACTTTTAGTACACAAAATATTATATGTGGAATATTGACTTACTACTGACCTGCATGTGTAAAGGATGAGTTTGAGGTTGTATGGTGGTTATTTGAAGCCTAAAAACTATTGAAGCACATTCCATATAATAATGAGAGAAGACACAAGTAAACTAAGATATATAATTCATATAATATTCATGGAGGGTTGAAATGACTAATGTCAAGACCTACTAAAAGAGTCTATAGGCTTTGGTGTTTATACATAGTTCTATAAAAATAAAAGACGAGCAAAAGTTGTAAAATGCCATTAAAAGGTGATGAAAATTTTTGAATAGTGAGAAGGAATTTACATGAGTTTTTCATATTTTTAAGGTTTCATGGTGGATTTTAAAAATATAAGCTCAATACCACATGTTCAAACTCTCTTCTAATGACCACCTACAGCCACTTTGAGAAGGCAGTCTTGAACAATGTGTGTTGTGAAGTCATGGTGACTTGAGACTAAAAATTGAAAGGAAAACAAACTCCAAAACTATATCAAAACCTTTAAATTTCTTGGTAGTTTCTAATGAATATCCTAAAACACTCAAATGCAATGGGAATACCTCAATGTAATCTCCTACAAGTTGAAGGGTGAGCAAGCTAGTTTCAAGTCTAAAGAGGAAGGCATAGTTCATGAAGGAGAATTAGAGTCTAAATTGAATTAAAAAATAGGTTTAAGAGGTAATTTAAATCCAATTTACCTAAGTGAGAGTTCAAAGAGAAAATTACTTATCAAGTTCACCAAAAACCTACATACACAATTCATGGGCACCTACAGGTTGTTAAGGCAAGAAGGCTTGTTGTAAGCTTGAGAAGAGTGCCACCTTCAGTCAATGAGGAGGGAATTAAGATAAGACTATTATCAAGATATGAAACCATTTGAGTTTTAAAAACTCAATGGACCTACAATAAAAATCATGAGGATAACTAAATAGACCTCTAAACCTTAATACACAGTCCCTATTACAGGCCTACCTACCTGGCTGAGGGAAGGTCACTTGTCTAAATTCCAAGAGGAGGTATGAAATAAGGAAATATTTTTATATTGGCTTCATATTGATATCATATCTCCATAATACCTTCAAACTTAGTGATAAATCATGGAATGATGTTAAGTCTTATCTAGGCCTAACAAGCCTATAACTAAATACGCAGACCTATAAGTGCAGTCATGATAAGGTGGTCAGTTGGAGTTGAGTTTAAAACCTTGAGGACCATAAAGATATGTTAAGTATTATATAAAATAATTTCATGAATTTTATAATCCCTAATAGTGGAGGAAATAAAGAAAACATAGCAATTAGGGTCAAGTGAGCTAATATGCTCAAGAACCCTAAATTGAGTAATTGAAGGCTAATACAGGGTAAAAGAGATGGATAGAGTTGGATAATCATGTGATCAAGTAATTTTGGATGTTTTAGACCTATTTAGATAATTTTAAACTCAAAATAAAAATTAGAACACTACCTACAAACCTCATCTCTCTCTAGACCTCAAAAACACACAATCTATTAGTCGAGGGTCTCCTAAACTTGATCATATCTCCCATGAAATTATGCATGGTGTCTCAATATATTGGTTATAATAGGATACCCCATAAAACTCATGATTCATGGAATTTTTATGTTCATCTAAAGACTATCCTTTATGAATCATCCTTAAGAGTACAAGGCACTCACAGGCTACCCAAACAAACCAATTTCAACCTAATGAGAGAGAAGATTATTTTTATGTATCTAGATGAATTTAATAATCCATAAAACATGTCTGATTTCCAAAACCCCCTTGAATACCTTACCATGCCATTGGTTGGTACTTTCAAGGTACATGTGTACAAAAAGGACAAAATAAGGTTATTTTAAGCTACTTAAGAGGTCCGTACAAGGTGTTAGGAGCTCAAAATTGACATGGAGGACCTTATGAGATAATAAAACTAAATCAGATATTTTTTTTAGGTTTCACATGTGTGGGAATATTTTTAAGGTAAAACTTAGTCTTTAGGCAGGGAGGCCTAATTGAGACCTAGTTAGGAGAGAAAAATGCATAAAAAAGACACTTCCACTCACTCTCAGGACATAAAATTTGGAATGGAGTTGTAAAGACATTCTATATACTCAAATATGCCTTTATTTTATTATTGAAATTTTTACACTTATCTACATAAGGAGGTTTTCATGATTTTAGGGCTACAAGTAAAATAGGCCTAATGAAAGCTTTTGGTGTAGAATGAGTTTTTGGGGGTGGTTTGAGACTTCAAAATGAGTTTTTTCAATTATTATATGATGTTATTAGTCCATCCATATATATATATAATGATTTGGAGAATATGAATTCAAGTTTTGACACTTGTGAGCAAGACTGGCCTAGTGAGATGAAGAAACTTTTAAACACCTAGCAAGAGAATGAAGTCATGTGTCAAAGTGAACCTATAGAGATCAATTGAAAGGTGTAAAAAATATATAAAATATGTAACTCAACATGATCTAACCATCAAGAAGGCCACTTATCATTCCACAAGCCAAGGCAAAGGGCAGTTTTGGAGTGCTAGTCAAGGTGTCAAGCAAACTTTGAAAATTCTACACCACTTAGAATATAATAGCATCTCAAGAAGACTAAAACTTGTCTTTGAGGACCTAATGTGGTATTTTCAAACTCCTTTCTTGTTTTAACTCCTTTTTAACACTTTTCTCTCTCTCTCCTATTCCCTTCTATCTTTATTCTCTCACTTTCTCTATATATTGAGCCTTAATTGGCTAAGTTGGTATCCTTCACCTGGGTATGGTAAATCCATGCCCATTTTCAATCTTTATTTAATGAATAATAATTTGGTTTTACCTTATCTATAGACTAGTTTCAATATGCATGTTTAATTAGTTGATATTTTTAAGTGATAACCTTGATTCTTTGGCATGCTTGTCATTATTTAGCATTCATGTTTAGTTTGGAATCCTTTTTGTAAGTCTCTTAAAGTGTCAAAGTAAGGTGTTATTGTTTAGTGAGTAGTATTTTCATTAGTGTCAATTTATGACCTCTTGACTAGTCTTCTTAGTTCAAGTACTCTTCACAACCTTCATGAGAAACATTGATGTAAAGAGGCATATTTGGATTGGTGTCATGTATAGGTTAGTCTCTTGTTTTAAGTGTAATTATAGTTGGTTGGTAGTGGTCAAATAATATTTAGTGCATCAGCTCCATTATAACAGGTTTCTCTTCCTTTTCTTAGTAAGTGGTAGATTATTGTTTGAGCCTAAGTGATTTACCTCTTCAATAGGGTACCCATAACCTTGTGGTGTTTCCATGTTACATCAAATTTGGAAGGCTTGAACTACCTTACAAAGGGTGAAAATTTGATTGATAACAATTTTGACACGCTCGATGGGACTATGGTCCAAAGTTGTGGAATAATTGTTGGTGTTTTTCTTATACTTATCATCCTTTAGAGGCATTCAAAACATCAATGGTGACTCTATGCATGATCAACTAGTTCTATCAGCCTAGTCAACTATTCAAAGCAAGTTGTGTTTCATTTCGTTATCTTGATGAGGTTGTTATGGCTAGGTTTGAAGTAGATTTTAATTTCATACAATTTGGTAAAGATCCTCAAGCCTATAGTATTCCCTATCAGTCTTATGATAAGCCTTATCAACCTCACTGTGATCCATATCAGTCCTATAAGGACTATTTCAAATAATTTGGACTTATACCTACTAAAGTGGAGTGGAAAAAAATTTCTCCAAAAATAATTTTTTTATATTATAAATAAATTGGACTGTTTCAAACCATTTGGGCATAGATCATTTTGAATGAATTAGACTATTTTGAATAATTTGGACTTATACCCACTAAAGTGGAGTAGAGAAAATTTTCTCCACAAATAAATTTTCTATATTCCAAAAAAATTGGAGTATTTCAAACCTATTAGGCATAGATCATTTTGAATAAATTGGGATATTTTGAATAATATGGACTTATACCCAGTAAAGTGGAGTGAAGAGAATTCTCTCCAAAAATAAATTTGTTATATTTAATATAAATTGGACTATTTCAAAGCATTTGGGCATAGATCATTTTTTTAAAAATAGGCTATTTTGATTAGCTTAGGCTTATACCTATAAAGTGGAGTGATTCAAGAAGATTTTCTTTAAAAATTAATTTTGTATACTCCAAATAAATTGGACTATTTTAAGCCATTTGAGCATAGATCATTTAAATTAAATTAAGCTATTTTAAATAATTTGAACTTATACTCACTAAAGTGGAGTGGAGAATATTTTCTCCATAAATATGTTTTCTAAATTTCAAAAAAATTGAATTATTTCAAACCATTTGGGAGTAGATCATTTTGAATATATTGGACTATTTCAAATTATGGCACCCTTCTAGGCCTTCAGACTGATCATTGATCCTTTGACGTATCTTCCATTGTTGGGACATGTGGCATCATTTGATTGGAAAAATTATGGATGAAAACATAAGTAATTAATTCATCTACATAATAAAATATCTAATGATAATTGTTTGTTCTTCATGAGTAGGTATCAATATACTAATGGATCAAAATGGGCAATTTCAAGATAAACTGATGGAGTTTTCACTTGTAATGGGAGTAGCTTTGAAATTTGGACTTGATTAAATACTTTCAAGGAATCTCCAACTATAAATCAAATTGCACTTAACTAGATCAAATTAATTCTAAATTGAATTGATTAATTTGAAATTAATTGAACTATATTTGAAATAATTTAGAATTGATTTGTATGAAATTGATGATAATGTTTATTACTAGAATTATAGTTTATAATCAATAAATACACTTGAAAAAATCATAATATGGTGAAGTTACATCTTTATAAACATTGGTTCACAGCTATTGGCATGGATTTTTTGCTTTCTCTAAAGAATGTGATGATAGATGACATTTTGATTCTCCAATCCTTTTCATCTTTTTGACTTCCATTTCCAGTATATCTACTTAATGTAGCATAACTTATTTTCAATTTTTGAGTTGTAACACAATTTTTAGAATTACAATCAATGAATAATGTGTTGGCAATTTAAAAATCATATCCAAAGGCCCCTTTAATAGTAACTTGATCCAATTTATTTATGTTTATATTGAATGGTTTAGAATATCTTTTCCCCCAAACAAACATGAAATTTGAACTTTTGTAACCCATGGCTTGAATGAGTATCCTCAAATGATTGTCCTCTATAATTGGCCAAATGTTAACGTGAGAAAAAGACTGCAGTGCCACCTTTAAAATTTCTTGGAATGATCTTGAATGTAGTATGACATATTTTATATTTTATAATCTTATTTTTTTCTCGTATCATTCATTTACATATTTTTTATTTTGTGCACAATAAATAATAAGTCATCTAACCCTAAAATCAATAATTTTATAAAAGTTGGTTTTAGCTCTTCCTTTGAAATGTCTGTAATTTGTTAAAAAAGAAATGAATCATTTATTAACAATATTATATTATAATAAATATAACATGTAAATTTTATAATAAAATGTTTTACATGTTACTAGATTGGTTGTTGATGCACTTTTGATTTGTATTTCTTATTGTAACATATAAACATAATGCATTTCATTTGATTCATTTTTTTTTTGCATTTCTTTAAATCTTATAAAGATTCATATAAACATATATAAAAATAAATACATGCTCAATCACATTGTAACTATACTCATTATGCATAGATGTACCATTTTTATTGCCAGTTTTGTAAGATACATATGCATATAAATGTCCATATTGAATCCTTATAACTTGACCATAACTTTATCATATTCTGAGACAATCTCATTTTTTTCATAACTCATTTCCCATAGACATTGATAGGAATTTAACATTGATAAACCAACATCTATATTCTTATAGTAATGAAAGTATAATTTTTCTTATGCATATCAATACATATTTACATGTTTATACAGCCCATGACAGTAAACAAAATAGGATTTACCCTTCTAAGCCAAAGCTCACTATCACTAATTTCAAGTGAATATACACATTAATAGTTGAGCCCCCTTCATATACTTATAGTAAGACACATCAAATTAAAAACTATTTAAATCAATAGCAATATAATTATTTTTATCACAATATAATTTATTGTTTGTTATTGATAAAGAACACATGGATACTCTGAATCAAAATTTATTGTATTAAAGACATGGTATAGAACATATTGTGTTATTTTAAATTGGGTAAATTAAACATGTAAAAAACATTTTAATGGGTAAACTAAACATGTAAACAACATTTTAATGAGTAAATACAACCACATTCAAGTCTATACAACAATAAAATAAACCCACACTTCCAAATCCCAAGCCGATGCAAGTCTATATTTTATTGTCTTCTACAAACTCATGTCCATGAAGAAAAATACAAATGTAACATTTTTAAATAAATAAATATAATTAATATATTCTATACTTGTATAAAATTGTATAATTACACATTTATTGAAAGGGGTTTCACCTTTTTTTTGTCTTATTGTAGTTTGTATGGGTGCACTCTTTCATTAAACCTTTGGTTCTTTATTCCCTACAAGGTATTATATAATGTAGTAACTAAAAATTCTCATCATCAATTAATTTGATATTTGTATTTTAAAAGGTGTCTTATTGTATAGTTTTACCTTGTGTTGTTTTCATGGAGGCAACAACCTACAAACTTGTGTTATGAATTGTTGTGTTGGAGACACAAAGTTTAGATCTGCATTATGAATTGTTTTAACTGATATATAAATAGATGAATAAATTTTTTTTAGTATTATAAATAGTTAATAAATAAAAAATTATATAATTGAAAAAATATGCATGATCTTATCTTACCTTTTTCAACTTGCAATGTGTCATGTTCATTGATATAATTTTCCATTATTATTTTTTCTTCACTTGTATGCAATGTCATTAGTGTTGCACACCAAAATATTTCTAAGCTTTTAGGTTTTAAAAATAAATCATACATGTCTAAAGATTGTCATATTATATTTGTAAAATGAAGCATGATTATAAAATTAAAAATGTCATGCACCTGGTGCTGATTGAAGCGGTTATTCTTGTATTGGTTGCTCTGAATTTGTCAAAAAAAGTTAAAATTAAGCATTAAAATTTGTTTATTCTTTAGTTTATATAATGCAAGATAAATTTCTTTTCAATTTTGTGCAAACGCACACCAATCTATCTCTTATATACACCCCTGACATGTCACATATATTTGAATTGTTGAAAGTAGAGATAAGTCTCTCCCAAAAGTGGTTATCTAGTTTATTTTTGAATGGCCTTGTTTTTTTGTGTGAATCAATCATTTTAAATGTTATTGCATCTTTGTAGATGTCAAAACCTTCCTCTAATTTACTTTTTTGGGAAGGAGGATGAAATCTTGAAGCTAAAAATTAGTGGGATCCTAAAAATAATTAATACGTATAATATGAGTCTAATTGAATTCTCAATATCTAGACCCAATATTATGGCACTCATTTCTTTCATGGAATGGAAATCACCAGCATGCAAATTCTTGAGAAATGTCTGAATGCCAAAAAAATGTTCTAGTTTATGGATGATGAATATATTGAAGGCCTCAATAATAAATTTATCAATCAATACCTGAATAAATAGGTAAAGATGTTATTCCTTGAAAACTTCAATGAGATTCAAAAGATCAATAATTATCAAATCGACATTGATAACAAGAATGAACATTTCATTGAAATCTTCTAAAATGGATGGCCAAAGACATGGGGGCTCATAATAATAGCTAAATTTTTATGTATCTATCTTAAGAAGCTGACCTCCATCATTATATAGATATTTTTTCAATATGATTAATGAATCTTGAGATAATGCTTCCCATCCTTTTTTATTTTTTTAAATACCTTCATTCAAGACACATAAATTGTCAACCCTTTTAACAAAAATTGTATAATATTCCATTACCTCTTTAGGTGTGATTGTTTTGTCTAGTGGTAGTGTCAAATCATGGTTGCTAAAATAATATACAATTTTTGATAATGTGTTACTTTATATCTTCACCTTTGTGTACCAAGTACCCATGTTTTTGTACCCAAGGGTTTTCAAGAAAGAAATAGATCATTTTTCTAATAAATCTACTAGTTTTATTTTTTGTTTATCTAAAATCCCTTGAATATTTCTAAGTAATGTAGTACCAATCAAATTTAAATCTTGTTTATTTGAACTAGGTAAAGTAAAAAATTTCAAACAAATAAAACACCTTATCAAAACAATCTCAAACAGGTTGTTCCATGAAAAGAAGGCATTTGCTCTCCTATAGTTGTTGTGTTGAACAGTTCATTTACATAAGTGTCTACCTTATTCACGTATTTATTCTATCTTTTTTCTCTTATTTCAAGATTATTCCAACCTCTCAGTTGATAAGGTCACATGAAAACTAAACTTTTTCTACAAATGAAGCCTTATAAATTGTTTTGTTGGCTTCATTATATTATTTACATATTTTGTACATAATATAGAACGGATTACAAGTTTTCAAAAGTATTGCCCTTCTAATAGAATATTTATTTCTCAATGATAGTGAATTGTATTCTTCCTTTGAAATAATTATCTATTGTGCTATAATTGTGTGATAGGCATCTATAATTTTGAACCTTACAATTTTTTTCTCCATCATATCTTCTAGGACTTCTTTTAATTTAATAATGCACTTAGGGTTGCTTGGATCAAAAGGAATTAACAAAGCATCCTTCATTGGAACCTCATTAAGTTTTAAAAATGAATAAATTATATCATTCACCCCTCTTTCATTTAGATTTCTTATTTTGATATTAGCATCCCCTAATTTAGAGAGCTCTACAAGAATGTTCAAAGCATAATTGCTAGATGAAATATACCATGTAGAGAATTCACTGTGTGTCTAATCAAAAGTTTGTGTCAAAAAAAGTGCTCCAACCTTTCTTTCAGTATTATTTTTATTCATTGGTGTGAGTACTTGTATGGCTTCCTTCAAATCTACATATAAATATGTTACTCATGCTTAAATGCTTCTTTTGTCATGACTATAGGGTATCTTAAATACATGTTTGCATGGTGAAAAGTAGAAGAAGTTATTTCCCCTTATTCATGTTTTTATTTCAACATATTTTATATCTTAATGACCAAATTATATTTTTATACCAACCTAGACATTTAAAATTTAGCATAATTATTCAAATGAAACCTAAATGTTTCACAAGGAGAAAAATTATTTTTTGTCAATTCCATTTTACTAGGTGTAAATTTATTGAAATTAGTTATAGCTCGACAAATAATTCCCTCTTTTACATTCCATACTTCCAGTTAGAATTTAAGGGCATGTTTAAGTTCATCCTTATCACAAGTAAGGATTATTATAATTGGAGAATATTCTTTTCTCGATGTAGTGCTAAACAAGTATATATATATATATATATATATATATATATATATATATATATATATATATATATATGCATGTTTGGCAGACTAAATAACTCAAAATACCAATTAGCAAGAGGAATTTAGTCACCACCATAAAATGGAAGATGTTGATGTGGATTTAATTTTAGTTTTAGTAGTTTAAATGGTACTATATCCAAATTCTCTTTTAGTGAAGGCTTCTTCTACCTTTTATCCAAATTCTTTTGGAGTGAGGCCTTCTTTTGCCCTTTAAGTGTGGGAATTCCTTTTTCACATGAAGACATTCTATAAAATAATTAAAAATATTTAAATATTGATATTTTATAAAATTTAAGTTATATATTACAACAGTTCATGAAATTGTTTTGTGATTAACTATAATACAAAATACATATTAAATATTTGTAATATATACATTAACTTGCACTTAAACTAATAAGGTATGACCAAACCAAAAATAAATTATATGTGCACCAGCTAATATAATATGATGGGAAAAGGAAACCACAAACATTTGTTTCAAAGGAGAAATATGAGGGGGAAGAATGTTTCTAATATGTTTCAAAATACCCATCAATATGTACTTTCAAGGATCTCCTATAATATACATTTCAATCATGTAAAAGAGTGAATTTTTCTTACAAGATATCTCATAAGAGATACCTTCAAGCTAACTATGATGGTATTACAAGTGTATTTCAATGCCCTTGAAGGAATATCATAGTAAACACCTTGAAGGGTGGTGTCATACATTCAAAGAGACGTTGAATGTATCTCCTAATAGAACTTTCCTTCACCTTGAAAGCACTACTAGTTAATAACTTGATAACTTGAAGGGCCTTCCAATACTTGGGAGAGCATGCATTGGTGATGATAGGATGAACATAATAGCATGCATTATAGGTCCTCATATGCACATGCTCTTTTTACCTCAATTTAGTTTAACAATTTTTCCTATTACATTAATAGTTTCATATCTGAATAATTACCTTGTCGTACCTCTAAAATTTTCCTTTACCTTGAAGGTCCTTTTAATATCTTTAAAGTATCTCTTAAGAGATACCTTTAAGTTACCCATGAAGGTATTACAAGACCCTCAAAGTAATTTCCTATTATATACCTTAAGATTGAACTTGCCTAGTGTTATTGAGGTTTATAATATCTTTAAGGTATCTCATATGAGATACCTTCAAATTACCCATGAAGGAATATCCTAGTGGATACTATTGATACCTAAAACTCTTTCTTGTTTTGACAAACACATGCTAGCTTCATATAATAAGGATATTACTATGGAAAAGGTGTTAAATTCATGGCTTCTCCCCAAAGAAACCATGACATACAAAGGAAAAAATCTCACTCCAGCTAATAAGTTAAGGATGGATTGTGGATTGGCATGGTGCTACTCAATAGGCTTTATGAAATGTTCAGCATCCATTTCATTAATTTGGACTAGGTACCATCGTTACATATGATTTTGACTAATGATGCAGCATTTTCCTTGGGTGATATTATAATCTACAAGTTGAGAGAGCAAATCATTCATAAGGAAAAGTGTCCCACTCTAGTGGAACACTTATATATTATGCCATATCTTTTGGATGCTTTAATGGGATAATGTATAAATTCCTCAATGAGATATGGAACCTGGCCACCAACTTTATCAAAAATTGCATTTATAATAATTTTCCTTTTTTGCATATATATGCTTATACCAAGAATATGGTGAGGATTGTTGAGGATGTTTATCCTCAAGTCTATCAAGCAAGAGTGGATTTCCCCTTAAAGGTATCTCCTTGGACATACCTTTCAAATGGGCACAAGAGTGTATTTTTCCTTTGAAGAAAAATTATAATTTTCCTTTACATGGAAGGCACTAATGGGAGATATTTTGAATGCCCTTGTAATACCTTCAAGGTATCTTCTAGGAGATACCTTTAAAACATGCACAAGAGTGTATTTCCCCTTAAATATACCTCTTAAGAGATACATTTCACCATTGAGATTTGATCAGAGGACTTGGATACTACAAGATGTCTTACTTGCAAGCTCTTAAAAGCTTTAGATAGATAAAATGTGGTATGGACATGCATCCATCTTGGATGGACCTGAAGGGAACATGTGTTAAATCAAAGGGCTACACAAGTCTTGTTGCCTATGAGAGGGATGCATGCCCCCTTTGGGCCTACATGATGATGATGCATCTCATCCTCATGAAGCTAAATCCAAAGATCTATGAGATGCCTTTAAAAGAGATGCATGTCTCCATCTAAGACACACAATTAATGCAAAGTTGATGAAAGTTTTCCAAAAGCCTTTTGAATGTGACACCTACCAAGGAAATCTCTAATATCCTTTAAAAGGTGACACCTGTCAAGGAAAGCTTTGATATCCTTTTGAGAGAGCATCTAAAGGCAAAACGTGTCAAGGAAATCTCTGATGGTATATTAAATTAAAATTAAAACTATATTTTAATTCTAATGTAAATAAATTTCAAAAGCAATAGCTCAAAGTTATTCTAAACACATGCAAAGTTAATGAACTCACCATAATATGGCATTAATTGAAATCACCATCTATGTTGCATTAATCAAAATAATCTCTCAAAAGGCTACTCAATTTGGCTATTGTTAACTACATTTGCATTTGAAGTTATACACATTTTTTTCTCTCTACTAGTTGCCTTCTCCTAGTATGATAAAGACTTGAGCTATTCACAAGTTTCATCTTGGCCACCATTGTTGGAGCTCAAAAATTATAGAGAGATATAGAAATATGTTGGTTACTATCAATAATATTGAAAAAAATTCACAATCAGGTCCCTCCACCATGGGTAAGAGCACCTCTTTCAGAAATGATGACTTCCTATTCTATTATGGCCATTCCATTATTTTCAAAGACAAAATTCATCCCTAAGGCCATAAACTCAGGGGAGATACATTATTTCATCATTTACTTCAATTTAGAATCATCTAAGGTAGTTGAGACAATGCCTCACATAATCTAATTGGATTCAAACATCCATGAAATCAATGATGTTGGTCTCCACAAGGCTGTAGTAAAGCTAGAGGTCATGCCATGCACTGACCTGGTCTATGGTATCTTTGGAAGGATGAGATCTCACAATCATCCAAATGGAAGGAGTAATCATGGCTTTCATTAGGTTTCTAAGATATGTACCTATTAAATTTTCATAGGAAGAGATGGATTATTAACTATTACATGGATTTGACTGCATCTTCAAAAACAAGAAGAAGATAGTCACCTACAAGACTTCTTACAAGCTAGGGAGGACTAAAATCACAAAGTGGTGTGATATCATTGTGGATGCAAGGCATAGGGATTCATACCTATTACCTAAGGATGATTTTAGACCTTAGGACCCAAACAATGTCATTTCCAAGAATTTTTTCAAGTTCAAGAAGGATTTGGCAATGAAATATAAGCACCAAGAAGAAGTGCATTCTTTTCCTCCCTCATTTATAATATGAAATAGTTGTTATAATAATTAATACAAGAGATCCAAGAATTCAAAAGTTTATCTAAAGTGTTTGATTGTGTATTTCTATAGTTTATATTCTTCACACTTTTAGATGACTAATAGTTTATTTCTTATTAACTAATTTGGAAATAACACTCAATATATGCATCTGTTAGCTTGAGTTTAACACTAGGCTGACAACTATGTTGGTAAATTTATAATGTTTGCATCTTATTTACAACTAAATATGCTAATAAATTTACTATGAATGAGTAATTTTATGCAATAAATGCTTTTAAACATATTCATTTATTTTCCTTTGAAGATTTAAATGCATTTATTTAGCTTTGATTAATATGCTAGAGTTGGCAAATGTTAGTTTTATTTGTTGTTATAGAAGTTAGAAGAGCTAGTACTTTTGGTCATCTTAAGTAAATTCTCTTTTTTGTCTTATCCTTCTCACCTTTGAAACCACCCATGAATCACTTTAGCTTAGTTCATTCTATGAATATCCATTGTTTATTTATATATTTGGGCAATATTTGGTAAAGATTAAAAGTGGTGACCATATCTATGCACTATTCCCAAAGGTAATTATATAAAAAACTCAAGCCTCGAGTCTTCAAGACTTAAAATTGAGTTTGTTACTTTCCCCCATTCCCAAATGACACAATGAGCACATTAAGTTCATCAACAAGTGGAATCTCCTATTTTGGCACTATTGGGTGATCGTTTGAAGGCCCTTGTAATACCTTAAAGGTATCTCCTAGGAGATACCTTAAAGGTATCTCCTAGGAGATACCTTTTAAATATGCACAAGAGTGTATTTCCCCTTCAAGGTATCTCTTAGGAGATACATTTCAAATAGGGACAAGAGTGGATTCCTCTTTTAAGGAACAAGTGCAATTTCCCTTTACATGAAAGACACTATTGGATGATATTTTGAAGGACCTTGTAATACCTTCAAGGTATATCTTAGGAGATACCTTTTAAACATGCACAATAGTGTATTTCCCTTTAAATATATCCCCCAGGAGATACCTTTCAAACAAGCACAAGAGTGGATTTCTCCTTTAAGGAACAAGTGGAATTTTCCTTTACATGTAAGGCACTATTGGGTGATATTTGAAGGCCCTTGTAATATCATCAAGGTATCTCTTATGAGATACCTTTCAAACATGCATGGATCTCAACAACTTTAAAAAGTTATAAAGTGGTGATCTTTATGATGGAGGTTAGGTTGGAAGAATTGTTCAACCTCTAGGAAACAAGAGAATAGGTTTGTGATGCTAAGTTCACCCAATAGAAGGTAGTCAAGATATGGTTCAAAAATAAGGCATCTGACCTAGGTTTCAATCTAGGATACTTGTTTCTAAAGTACAATGAAAAAGCTACAAAGATAAGTCAGAATGCAAAGTTTGATTCCCTATGGAGAGGACCTTTTTGCATCATTAACAATAGGTAGGGTAATGCATTTGAGTTGGAGGATGAAGAAGATAATGCCTTAGAGATTTTGGTTAGTGGAATCCACTTAAAGAGATTAAACTAAATTTCTAGTTCTCTTTGTACATAGTTAGTTAGTTTCCCTTTTTATTAGTTTGTTTCCCTTTTTTGTTAGTTTGTTTCAATTTTGAGATACAACAACCTAAGAGTGGATATAAGTTATGATGAAATATGACAGATGATTTGATTCTTGAGTGACCCTAGCATCAACATTTGAAAAATGGAGAGATTATAGAATGTATGGGACACCTATTCCCTAAAGTAAAATTTCATCAATATAACCCTCCATATCAACTACATAGAGATGCCTCCCTTGCCCATCACTCTTTTGAGTTTTACGGCATAGGATATGAAGGACACCTTTTTTATGTTGGCATTCATTTTTTGAGTTAGACTCAAATACTAATGTCCATGATTTCCAACTAGGTGTGGTCTCCTTTTTAAAGACATTAAGCAAAGAAAAATCTTACAAGATGGATTTTGCATATGTCATTATCATTGGCATTCATAATGAGCTAGAAAATTTCTTAGCACAAAATACCTTTAAGTATTCCTCCTTCCTCCTCCACCTGACCATGTACTATAACTCTAGGTTCTTCTCTTTGTATTTCACTATCAACTCCATTAAAATTGGTACCCATCCTAACATGGTGATCCCTATTTCCACATGGGCCTACATCTTGTTGGTCACACAAGATTACTACAAGTTTTTAGATTATTTCCTATCCCTAGTTTGGATTGACCTCAACCAAGAGGCTAACACTTTTATAATAATGAACCACCAAAGGCCATGGCTCATTGGTGGTATAATTCTAGTTTATTAGTTCTTCAGGGCCTATTTCACATTCATCCAAGTCCATGGATTCAAAGAGGAGCCATTCCAACTCCCATGCCTTCTCATGGATAGGACCCTAACCTTGGAGTTAGCCCACCAACTTGATGTGGTGGACTCAATCTATGATGTAGGCTAGAATAATAATTCCATCTATGCCACCCCCTTTTTAAATGGAGGCATCATAATGTTAAAAAGGTCATGGGAGCACTTACTTACACTCAAGCTAGTAGATCTCAACCTCAACCAACCAATAGAATTATGACTTGGTTGGCCACATAGCTACCTTGAAGACCGTTTCCCCATTCAATCATGAGCCCTAGCCATACTTTAAAGAGTGAAGGTTGCTAATAGAGGATGATACCAAGTATTACGTGGATCTGTCTAAGATCTCATCAGACAATTACAAGCCATGGGATTCATTTTATAAAGTAGTTTAATAGTTTTACCCACAAAGAAAGTTACAAGGGGAATAAAAGTGAATCTTTTAAAGAGGTTTTGGATCCAAAAAAAATAGATGCCTATTAGAAATATAGGTAAGAAATCAGTTAGTGGGAGCTAAATTTTGAAGATCTAGACACAGATGAGTAATTCAAGGAAATCTGGGATGAACACTATGAGGAAGAAGCTTAAAAATAAGGATAGGTATTTATTGAAGAATAATAGGATGCCCCTCTAGCAAAGGAATAAGAATCTTCCATTATATAGAGGCCTACAAACTAGCCACCTCCTCTGTATCCACATCTGGCTACCTAATAGTAATCATAGGCATCTTCAAGGTAATCTTAGGTAGATCCATCTCAATAAAACTCTGAGACACAATATTATATCCTTCCACCATAGTCCCCACAAAATAAGGTGCACTTTTCTCACCCCCTTCTTCCCACTTCTACTGCATTCTTCACTTCATCTTCACCCTCCACAATTTTCACTAAGTTTATGCCTCTTTCTTCCACCCAACCAATCACCTCCCTTAAAAAAATTTCACTCCCCCACATCCATCCACCATAAGCACATCCATTATGGTTTAATAAACCACTAAACCTCTCTTTAGTGTCCCACCTTTCTCACCTTCCATCCTAACCCTTCACCCACTTATCTTTTAGGAAATAGCATCTGCTACTTCACAGTAGCAAGTGACCATTCCTTTTGGACTACCACAAGGATCCCCCTTTATGGTGAAATAAATTTAGTCTCAATAACATTTTTACCATTATTTGGAGACTTCTAGAAATTCTTTATAGGTTTGGGAAGAAAAAAGGAGAGGAAAATTGGCCAAGACCCCAGTGGTACCTCACATGCAGTCATTCTTTGACCTGATATAGTAATCTCTAATGATTACACCCATGATTCCATAATTAATAAATCCCAAATAATATATATAATCATGGGATTACATGATACACACTATTGGCCTCAAACTTAGCCAGGCTAAATTGACTGACAAGGTTGAGTTCATGGAAGAAACTTAGAAGTTCATCACCACGGACTTTATCAAGACCAGCCAATGTTTGGAAAAGAAAGAGATAAAACTCATGAGATTGAAATATATTAATAACCACCTTAATAATAATTCCAAGGCTAAAGACACATAATTCACTAAAATGAGGTCCAACCTATAGAGCCACATTACTAATGAGAGCTTCTAGGCAGAAGCCAATCAAAGGGCCCAATTGTAGATTCAAGTAGCTAAACTGGAGGTCAAGATAGATGGCCTAAAGAAGGAGAATCAAGACACAAATAATAAGTTACATGATAAATATATTGAGCTTACACAAACCCACAATATTCTCTTGAACTCTATAGGCATGTAGCTATGATCACAATAATAGATGTAATAGGAGTCTTTAACTAAGGACCAATAAATTTTGCAACTAAAGAATGACCTCATTGCCCACTCCCAAATCATAGGTATCCTCCCCATGGTCCAAAAATTATATGTATTCTATTAAGAGAGGATTAAAAATATAGACACAAACTTAAATTCAATTCTTGGGTTCATTACAGACTCATAGTGGATGTGGTCATAGGTGAGATGTCAATAGACTAGGTTCTTGCCTTCATGTCTCCAAAGGTTCAAGATTCATAGTTCCTTATCTAGAAGCTTTATAGAATGATTTATGGGATGATTCAAATAGTACAGGTAGCCAAAAAAAGGTAGGTAATGATGAAAGTGAATGAGTTTTTGACCTGAAATAAGGTAGAATCAAAATGCAAGGCATCTCTAGATGCTTTAGATGAAGTGGTTCAGGATATAAAGGAGCACATCAAATAGCTAGTCCAATTGGGACTCCCTTCCCCATTTATTGTAGACTACATGGTATTCTTAGAGGAAAAAATAAAATAACTACTATAAAAGAATCATAATGACCAAACCATCTTTACAACTCTCAGTCAAACATCAAGTGTCTCCAAGGTGGAGACCATTTTACAGCCTCTTACCTAGCTAGAATTTTAGATGCTAGTAGTAGTACGAGGCTTGAGTAACATCTCCTTTAAGAATATTATTAATTTATATAGAGCCTTATAAGATCTAAAAAAGACACATCCCAAATAGGAAGAGTGGATGCCTTTGAATACTGTTCTTCTAAGGTTGTAAGTTTGGTAGAACTCACCCCTTTTGTAGTTTTGCCTCGACTAGTTTGTGAAACTAGAAATTTTTGGGTTCTTCCATCCATAGGTGAATTCCCCTACAATTTTCTAGGAATTATGTATCATAGTCCACATTTTGAAGTTTTGGGTTAGTTAGCCTTTTTATCATGGACACGCTTGGTGAGTTCAGTGGATGGCGTGCTGGCCTCTTGTTTCTTTGGTTCTCTTTGTTTATTTTTAACTGAGTCTCATCACTTCCCACTACTACCACATGGTGACCTAGATCTTATTATTTATGAAAATATTCCCATCTTTCCTAATATTAGTTCCATCTTGACACATGGCATTATCATACTTGTCTAAGGTAAGTTTCTTTTGTTATATATTTATGTAGTGCCATTGATTGAGGATAGTGGGCTCCCATTTTCTAGTAGGAATTCTAGAGGTAATTTTAGATATAGATGTGTGTCACCATGGTTCTCTTTCTAAGCATCATGGGGGATCATGAATCATTTTTTTTAGTTCTAGATCTAGGATTTTGAAGACTAATTATACTTATGATCCAAATCTCCCCATTTAGTTACAATAGCCTCATCATGAGTATGAGTGATAGGTTCTAGGTGTCATTTCCTCATAAGGCCTCTATACCTATATATTCAAGGATATTTTGTTTTGTTTAAAGGGATGGCTAGTAGTTGATTAATTATTTTTATTGTATTAGTAAGCAACCATTGTAATAGTTTTAGTTTATGAATAGGAGTAGAAGTATTTATTATTTTTCATGACCTTAGTAGGTGCCCCTCATGAGTAGGATTAAATATTGTATATTATGCCTTTAAGGCCTTTTATATTGTGTTCTCTTCCTAAAAATTAAGAGGATGTGGTATTCTATGTCAAATTGAGTGGAATATACTAGTACCTATTGTTTTTGATTCTCTATTTCTATAATGTTGGCTTTTGCTTATGTTACAAGATTTAAATCATGCACATGCTCTTTTAATTGTTTGTGATGTTTATAAGTTCAATATATTTTATGAAAATTTAGGAATATACACTTTAAAACTTCTAGCACGTCACTTTAGTTAGTTTATTTTAGTTTTATTTGCATTCTTTCTTACCCTTTTCCTCCCCCATCAATTTGAAGAGTCAGTTTCTAAAATCCTAGAGGTTGTTATACAAGTCACAAGTTCATCCCATGTCTTTAAAGCTTCTCAGAGGGGGTTGTTTTCCAAGATCAAGAGTTTTAGGCATAAATGACATGCACAAGAGTGGATCTCCCCTTCAATGTATTTCCTAGGAGATACCTTTCAAATAGGCACAACAGTGGATTTCTCTTTCATGGAATAGGTGGCATTTTCCTTTACATGTAAGGCACTATTGGTGATATTTTGAATGCCTCTATAATACCTTCAATGTATCTCCTAGGAGATACCTTTCAAATATGAAAATGAGTGAATTCCCCCTTCAAGGTATCTCTTAGGAGATACCTTTCAAATAGGCACAGGAGTAGAATTTTCCTTTACATGGAAGGCACCACTGGGTGACATTTTTAAGGCCCTTGTAATACCTTCAAGGTATCTCCTAGGAGATAACTTTCAAATAGGCACAAGAGTGGATTTCTCCTTCAAGGAACAAGTGGAATTTTCCTTTACACTGAAGTCACTACTTAGTGATATTTTGAAAGCCTTTGTAATAACTTTAAGGTATCTCATAAGAGATACTTTTAAAACATGCACAAGAGTGTATTTCCCCTTCAATGTATTTCCTAAGATATACCTTTCAAATAGGCACAAGAGTGGATTTTTCCTTTGAGGAACAAGTTTAATTTTCATTTACATAGAAGACACTACTAGGTGATATTTTGAAGGCCCTTGTAATATA
Organism: Torreya grandis; assembly: GCA_037957365.1. Classification (NCBI taxonomy): domain Eukaryota; kingdom Viridiplantae; phylum Streptophyta; class Pinopsida; order Cupressales; family Taxaceae; genus Torreya; species Torreya grandis. Next base: position 47,568 of record JARHVA010002354.1, read on the forward strand.
TTCAAGGTATCTCCTAGGAGATACCTTTCAAACATGCACAGGATTGTACTTCCCCTTCAAGGTATCTCCTAGGAGATACCTTTCAAATAGTCAAAAGAGTTGATTTCTCCTTCAAAGAACAAGTGGAATTTTCCTTTACATGGAAAGTGCTACTGGGTGATATTTTGAATGCCCTTGTAATACCTTCAAGGTATCTCCTAGGATATACCTTTCAAACATGCACAAGAGTGGATTCCCCTTCAAGGTATATCCTAGGAGATACCTTTAAAATAGGTAAAAAAGTGGATTTTCCCTTCAAGACACAAGTGGAATTTTCCTTAACATGAAAGGCACTATTGGGTGATATTTTGAAGGCCCTTATAATACCTTCAAGGTATCTGATAGGACATACCTTTAAAAAATCAAAAATATTTGATTTTCCCTTCAAGGTATCTCCTAGGAGATATCTTTCAAATAGGCACAAGAGTGGATTTCTCCTTCAAGGAATAAGTGGAATTTGCCTTTACATAGAAGGCACTACTAGGTGATATTTTGAAGGCCCTTATAATAGATTCAATGTATCTCTTATGATATACCTTTCAAACATGAAAAATATTGGTTTTATCCTTCAAGATATCTCCTAGGAAATACATTTAAAATAGGCACAAGAGGGGATTTCTCATTTAAGGAATAAGTGGAATTTGTCTTTACATGGAAGGCACTACTGGGTGACATTTTGAAGGCCCTTGTAATACCTTCAAGGTATCTCCTATTAGATACCTTTTAAACAATCACAAGAGTGTATTTCCCCTTTAAGGTATCTCCTAGGAGATAACTTTCAAACATACACAAGAATATATTTTCCCTTCAAGGTATCTCCTAGGAGATACATTTCAAACAGGCACAAGAGTGGATTTCTCCTTCAAAGAACAAGTGGAATTCTCTTTTACATAAAAGGTACTATTGGATGGTATTTTTAAGGCCCTTATAGTACCTTCAAGCCATAGGAGATACCTTTCAAACATGCACAAGAGTGGATCTCCCCTTCAAGGAACAAGTGGAATTTTCATTTACATAGAAGGCAATACTGGGTGATATTTTGAAGGTCCTTGTATTACCTTTCAAACATGCACAAGAGTGGATTTCCCTTCAAGGTATCTCCTAGGAGACACCTTTCAAATAGGTAGAAGAGTGGATTTATCCTTTAAGTAATAAGTGAAATTTTCCTTTACATGAAAGGAACTATTGGGTGATATTTTAAAGGCCCTTGTAATACCTTAAAGCTATCTCCTTGGAGATGCCTTTCAAAAATGCACAAGATTGGATTTCCCTTGCAAGGTATCTCTTAGGAGATACATTTCAAATAGGCACAAGGATGGATTTCTCCTTCAAGGAACAAGTGAAATTTTCCTTTAAATATAAGGCACTACTAGGTGATATTTTGAAGGCTTTTGTAATACCTTCAAGGTATCTCCTAGGAGATACCTTTCAAACATGCACAAGAGTGGATTTCTCCTTCAAGGTATTAGAATTAAAAGGCACCACCTGAGAGCTCATGATTAATGGAGAGTCATCATGTGGTGAGATAAAGATGAGTCATCATACAAATCTACATTCTAAGAATCCACAAGGAAATCAAAAGGTGTCATGTGTCCAAATTTTGATCCAATTAGGAAACTTAGTCATATCCAGGCCACACGAGTACTTAGATGGATATGAGGTGGTAGCCATGTGTCAAAAGGTGGAAATATTTAGATTTAAATCTAAAATTAAAGTTAAATCAAATTCAAATTAAATCTAAATTGAATTCTAGTGTAATTAATTACTAGAATAAATAGTTTAAAGTTTGAAAAGCTTGCCATTAATATGATATGAACCAGGATCACCATCATCATTACATTAATCAAGCTTGCCAAAAAGGACTTATATGCATTCATCTAGCATTAAGATAATATACAATCTCATCAATCAAAATTCAAAATCCATGGCTAAATTAAGAAATTTTGAAACCACCAAGTTAGAATAGGTCTCATTTCTCTATTCCTATGGGACAAATATAGTCTTTTGAGACACCAGTTTCAATACCATTACATTGGCAATGAATGAAAAATAATACAATGATTTATTATACCATGTGGAGAGGTTTCCTCCCCAGATGTATACATTCCAAGGGATAACTATATCTCAACCATTACCTCCATCAACAGAGCCCCCAAGTGGTTCTTCAAACAAGACATGGATTAAGTAGATGCAATTGGCTACAAATGTATACAAACAACACCATATATAAGGTTATTTATTTGTATGTATAAGTTGATAAATATATATAAGGTTTTTATAATAAATTAGGTGATTTATTATATAAAATACTTTATACTTATATATATATACAAAGTCTAAATAGTTTTGCTCTGAAGACTGAAGGTTTAGCTTCAAAGACTAGTGACTTAGCTCTGAAGACTAGAAGCTATATTCTAAATACTAATAGCTATGCTCCTAAGATGAAAATCATGAATGGGAAGAATCCACCTCCATCATTGACAATAAATACAATGCCATTAGACCACCAATGCCATAATCCATAATTTAATGTGATAATGCTTTCAAAAGATCTCTTCCAATAGATTAGATGTGACAGTATTTTCAAAAGATCTCCTCCAATAGATTAGATGTGACAGTATTTATATAAGTTCAAATATATAAATATAAGGAAAATTATCATCATGGAACTTTGGAACCAATGGAAATTATTCAAAAATAATAGGCTCTTGCATAATAAGTGGAGTTTCATCCACATTTTTTGAAAATGTAATAATATTAATTGTTAATATCTTTAGAAGAAAAAAGTGGTGGTGGTTTAATAGAAAGCATACACATTGGAATAGATGGTGTTTTATAACAAATATGTCCATTTCAAATTTTTATCATATTTCTAAACCCAAAATTCTTCTTGATCATTTATAATTTTTTTAGCGTCATTGTAACAAAAGCAATTTTTCCATTACAATCACCAAGATAAAACCTGATCACTGATAACTAAGATACTTATCTATTGAATACAAATGTCCCTAATCAAAACCAAGGGAGTTTTAATTTTGACGTAGAGATTGTGCTAAGAGGCTATCTTTCTACATGAAGAACATAAGCCGTCATAGACTAAAGTGTTGCATGATGATTTAGATCCTGATAGGTTTGCACGCATAATTACTTTAGATGAACCTATTTTGATATTGTCATGGGTTTGGAGTAACTAGTAAGTTTAATTATTGATCTAAACTCTTTCACTTCACATAACCCCTCTTACCAACACACACACACACACACACACACACACATTATATTAATTATTAAATAAATATTAACATATAATATATATCATAATATTTTTATCTATTAAAATGATTAATTATATATTAGTATTATATATTTTATAAAATATATTTTAATATTAATAAATATTATTATATCATATGATATATATGTTAATATAGGTTATACATCAATATTATATATTATATATTTCAGTATAATATATTTCAATACATATGTATATTATTAATAATACATAAATAATATTAGATTTTTAACAAAATTAAATGAATTTTCATGCCTTTAACATATTTTATAATGCCATGTAATATGAAAATGGGTTGTGTTTCTACTTCATTTAACATTATGGGATCAAAAATGTGATCACATAGATGAATTTAAAACTCTACGGTACTTCACCATGTGCATAGTAGATGAGATAGATTATTTAAAAGATTAAATCTATCAAACATGAATAATTTCTGGTAGGCAATGGGCATTAAATTAAAAAATTTAATCACGTATCAAAAAATTTAAATCATGTATCATGAAGCATGAAATTCGGTATTACGGACAACACTTGGCACTGGACATGGGGCAATAAAGTAGATGGGCAATCAATTGATTTTAACTAATGTGAATGATTAATTTTTTAGCCCTTCAAACTTAGTTACAAAATCATAATTCAAAAATACATGGCCGAATCACATCCATGTAAAATCAATTAAATTTAAACAGGAAATTGTAAGTCAAGCAACTTTACTCTTGAAAAAAATGTTTCAATAGAAGAATCACAAAAAATTCATTTATCAAGATTATAGAAATTATATATCTATATATTGTTAATAGTAAAGATATAATATTAAATTTTTAACAAAATTAAATGTATTTTAATGCTTTTAATGTTAAATTTTTAACAAAATTAAATGTATTTTAATGCCTTTAATGTATTGTATAATGCCATGTAACATGAAAATGGGTTGAGTTTCTATTTCATTTAACATTATAGGGTCAAAAATGTGATCATAGGTATAGATTTAAAGCTTTGTGATGCTTCACCATATGCACAGCAGATGAGGTAGATTGCTTCAAAGAGTAAATATATCAAACGTTAATGTTTGATAGTAATTAAATTAAAAGTCACAATCACATATCTTAAAGTTGAAATCATGTATCACAAGTATTAAATTTGATATTACAGATGACACTTAGCTTGGGATAGTTGATAGTAAAGTAGATGGACAATCAATTAATTTTAAGTAATGCAAATAATTAATTTTGTTTCACTTGAAACTTAGTTATAAAAATTCTATGAATTGTTAAATTACATACAACTTATACAAATGAATCTCTATTCTACTTTACAAAATGACCATCAAATTTTAGTTAACCACCAGGTCTTCGGAGTTATAATTTCATTTAGTGATACATAATTTTTCTATTAAACAAATTCAAATTAAGCTAAATTTTATTTAGAGATAATCAATATCTATCCTGATGAGTTTATTTCTCCACTCAAATTCTTTGGTTTATTTCTCCAATTTATTGAGATGTGTTTCTTGGTGTTTCTGACTATAGGTACTGCAAAGTGCTAGAGATGTGTTCATCAATTTTCAAGGACAAGACTGGTTGGCATTTTTGACTCGTGTATACCATGACCTTGTTGGTAGTTTTTTTTAATTCATATTTACTAAGATGCATGTATTCATGTACCTACACTTAGCTACAGCTTTTGTAATATAATGTTAGAAAATCTTTGTTTCATATAATATTAATTCATTATTTCTAACTATAATTTTATATCCAATCATATTTATTTATTTATTTATTTTCAAACAACTTATTTTAAGTAAAATACTCCTAATTTTTTTTAGTAACGTATATTTCACAAATTTTTAAATAACGTAGGACTGCAAATTAGGAAAAACAATCTTACAATTTCTTAGTAGCATCCCCTCAAAAATAATCAACAATCCCCCAGTAATGGAACCCTACCTTACTATAGGTGAATTTGATTAAATGGTAACATATCAAATTGATAGATAAAAATATTATAGAGAGAGATGTATATCTTACTATGATAATGTCAAGTTGTTAGAAATTAATTTGAGAGATAAAAAAGAAAAAAATGTTCATTATTCAATAATCCCAAAACCAATATGTCACTTCTAATGTAATTCAAACATTTCTCAATCCACTACTGTCACCATTCATCGATGAGAAATAATTTTTGGGACTAATGGTGGATGGTTATGATGTCCCACATTCTAAAAAAAATAAGGTTCCTTCATATTTTTTTAAGAAAAATTTAATGCAAGTTTAATATCTTGAATGAAATTATTTATTAATTTTATTATCAAGAGTTTTTAGGGCCAATAAAAAGGCTTTCAACAAGATAGGTTGGGTCCATATCATGTGCCTAATCAACCTATGAGAATATCATTCAAATAACCACTTTATCCTAAGATAATCCCTTCTACAATGAAGGATGATGTAGAGATTGACATTTTACATGCACTTAAGGCACTTACTGACACCCTTGTGTAACATACGAGCCAATTTTCCCATACTGATGCTTATGAGAGTGGACATGGAGATGGTCCAACTAACATTACTACTCAACCACACTAATGTATATCTTATGGTGCTTTATGCACTAGAACTTAAATTAAATGAGGAGAAGGATTTGATGTAAACTAATTATGGTGGTGTTTCTAATTGGATAGATGATATTATGGTTTTGACCCATGTTACAAAAAATGCAATGGCTAACTGTCATTGCACATTATCATGGATCAAAACATGGACTCCATAAAAATGGTGTTTTGGGGCCATCTTTGATGGATTTATTATTAAGACTATATTTTGGGTCCATTTTTGTAGGGTTAATCACTCATACAGTGTTTTTGGGATGTCAGTGAAAGCCACTTTAACATAGCACCCAGTATCGTAAGCTCAACTTCTATAATTTTTAGTATTTGGAAATGGTAGATATATGGGGCTTAATCAATATCGTAAGCCTTGTGTTGACCATAATTTTAAATGGGAGCACTTCCTAGTATAATTTCCTTTCTTGCTCATTTCTAATTTTTTGAAACATACATTTGGTTTGGAAATCTTGTCTGCACCTTTGCAAGTATCTTTTAAATTTGACATTTAATTTTTTTTTTAGACCTATTAAATTATAAATAGTGTTTAAAATATAATAATTATTTTACATAATAATAAATTACAATAATATATATGTAATTTTTTAGGTTTTAATAAGAGACAATACCATCTTTTTCATAGCTAGATTGTGAACCATTTTTTAGCTCATATATTGCTACAGCTACTTGTTTGATGTTTATATATATAGATGTAATTTTGAATGTCATAAATTGTCATTTATGTAGATGCATTTAATTTTATATATTATCGACTAATGATGATATTTTGTTTGTTTCATTGTTGACCTCATTTGAGACTCCTCCATCTATATGGGTAGGAGCACATATAGGCATTGCTAATGTGATTTCATTTACTCAACAACTTACTAAGGTGTGATTCAAACTTATAAATTATTTTTAGGTGTAAATATGGATTTGTTTTAATAAATTTCCTGAAAAAAGAACCCCCATGTTCACATTTTATATTCTTTTAATAATTATATACATACATACATTTGACCTTGTTGTAATTATTTTATACATATTATTATTTAAATTTCATTATTTTATTAAAACTCTGCACATAGATATAATCATAACCTTAAATTATTTTATCATAAGGCCCATTTCATTAAAAGAAGCTGATCACATCCTTCAATATTTCTATCTCACTATGTCACTAATCATATAGAATATGGTTGGCCTTTAGTAGATTATGGATATTTTTTATGGGTCACATATGTCCACCATATCTTCTTCTAGTAGTTTTTATCATCTACAATAAGATTTTCAATGCCCAAATAATGGCTTCCTATCATAATTTTAAATAACTAGTTATGTTGTACTTCATATGTAACTTATAGGTGTGTTAATTTCTTGAATTTGAATTTATAGAGAGGCATGAAAATTGGATGGATGCACCATGGAGTGACACTATGATTATTAATAATTTTTATATTATGTGATGTATTAGTTCATTGTATTATAATAATAATGCATATAGATGAGGTTTACTTAAAAAATTAATTAGTCAATGCTACACAACCATCTAGCAATTGTTGTTATTTTAAAATTGAAGTAGAGGTGGACTTGTATACAAAAATTGGCATGGTTCATTTTGGTAAATGGCAGAGGGATTCTTATTATTCCTATAGTTGGAGGATAGAACCTTATCTATATTCAGAGAGATTTGGACTTGTAAAAAATAGTCAAAATATTTTCAATCAAATTGTGACAGTGTTTAAATCTTAAATTATCAGTATGGATTTACTTCTTCTATAATTTATCACCACTTGAATATGAATAAGGATGTTCCTCTTTCACATCTATTAATCACATCAAATATTGAGCACATATCAAGTAGGAATATATATTCATCCCCCTTGATGTCAACTTCAATAAATACTTTGAACCACGATGGGCGTTTTTCATAATCCTCATTAAAAATGATTAAAGCATTAGAGGAAAAAGATTCTCTCATTAAGAAGAACACATAAAAGGCATCCAAATATGGCCCACTTAATTCACAATATGTCTTGCATAACCTTGTTGCATTAGAGGTATCATTTTAACCCTTGCCACCACACTTTGTGGTAATAAAATTTCCTACTTATAAGAAACATAAAGGGTGACCCTGAGCATGACCAAGAAATGAAACTCCTTGCATTAAACAAGCTAAAGTATCGGGTCACTATATTGGCTTCATCTAATAAAAATTTAAGATCAATTTATTTTACAAAGTCAATTTAAATGAGCCAAAATGTGCTACCAATCAAACAATGAACATGATAGCACCACATCGAGCTATATTACAAAATGCACTGCACAAAAAAATTACTAGATTCACAATATGTCCACCATATCTTCTTGTGGTATTATTAAATAGCTATAGTAAGATTTTCAATGCCCAACTAAATTATGGATTCTTATCATAATTCTAAATAACTAGTGATGTTTTACTTATATACTTATAGGTGTGTTAATTTCTTGTATTCACATTTATGGAAAGGCATGGAAATTAGATGAATGCAACATGGAGTGACACTATGATAATTATAATTTATGTGATGTATAATTAGTTCATGATTGTATTATAATATGTATATAGATGAGGTTTACTAAAAAAATTAATTATTCAATGCTACACAACCATTTAGCATTTGTTGTTATTTTGAGTCTTTGTCAAATGAAACAACTCATATTTACAAGCCATAGTTAGAGATCTACACTTTCAAGAATTCTTGGATGAAACCTAGATAACTAACACTATCTAAATGGTTTGTGGTTGTTTAATTCAAAATTAGGGGCACATGAAGTAGTTAAAATTATATTGAGTATGAAATGTGTTTCTGAACATTTGATTGTAGTTCAAGTGGAATATATAAACAACTCTTAACATGCATGCCAAGTCATTAAAATTGATTTAGAAGTGGAATTGTATACAAAAATTGGCATGGTTCATTTTGGTAAATGGCAGAGGGATTCTTGTTATTCCTATGGTTGGAAGATAGAACCTTATCTAGATTCAAAGAGATTTAGACTTGTAGAAAATAGTCTAAATATTTACAATGGAGTTATGACAGTGTTTAAAACTTTTTATCAGTATGGATTTACTTCTATTTATCACCACTTGAATATAAATAAGAAATTTAGTAAAATAACATTATATTTAAAAATGTTTCATTTTATGAGGAGGCAAAAACTAATCACTCTGAAAAAACATTTAAACATAAATTATCGAGTAAAAATATTTAAAGATTTAAACATAATAAATAAAAATAAATAATAAACATAATTTTTAAATATAAAATATAATTACAAATTTTTATTGTTTATTGTAATTATTCTTCTTAAATAAGTTTATTTATATTTGTTAATTTACATGATGAAATTGTCTAACAGGGATTTGACTCCTTAATTTTTAGCCCCTACGGAATACCTTTGAGATAAAATTCACCAATTCTAATCCCTATGATAGTGAGTCACCTTTCTTGAATTTACACTTGTGATTCGATCAATTAATTTAAATAATTTAATAACACAATAGACATCTGACATGGTTAGCTATCAAAGATGATAGAGACCAATATAGAGGACATTCCTCTTTCATGTCCATCAATCATATCAAACATTGAGCTTACATCGAGTCAGAATAAAAATTCATCCCCTTTGATATCAACTGTGATGAATACTTTGAACCAAGGTGGGGCTTTTTCATAATCCTCATTACAAATGATTAAAGCAATGGGAGAAAAAAAAATCTCATTGATAAGAACACATAAAAGGCATCCAAATATGGCCCACTTGATTCACAATATGTCTTGCATAACCCTCTTCCATTAGAGGTATAATTTCAACCCTTACCACCACACTTTGTGGCACTAAAATTTCCTGCTTATGAGAAACATTAAGGGTGACCCTGAGCATGATCAATAAATGAACTCCTTCTATTTAACAAGATATTAAAATATGGGGCCACTACATTATCCTCATCCAATATAAAATTTAAGATCAGGACATCTTACAAAGTTAATCTGAATGAACCAAAACGTGATACCAATCAAACTATGAACATGGAAGTGCCATATCGAGCTATATTACATAATGCATCACATAAAAAAATTACTAGATTCACAAAGCCTCTAGTGTTTTATTAAGAAGCTAGTCGAGTGTCAACTCAAATCTCTCCCTACATTGAGGTATTATTAGAGGTTCATATGATTAAACCTCTTCCACAAGGATATTAATATCATGAGAATGCATATTGTGATTTCCAGTAGGGCCATGTGCATTCTACTAACAAATGCTTTTCCTTGCAATATAAACTTTAATCAATAATCCACTACAAGACCATATTACAATGAAAACTACAAAAGTTAAAATATGTAAATAGAAGTAAAATTATCATCATGGAACTTTGTAACTAATGGTAATGATTTATAAATAGGCTCTTTCATAATATTAAGTGGAGTTTCAACCACATTTTTTTAAAATGTAACATTAATAGTATATTTAGGAGAAATAAGACTATGGTGGTATACTTGAGAATGCATCATCATTAGGCATACATGGAATAGATGGTGTCTTTGAAACATATATGTCCACTTCAATTTTTTATCCAATTTCTAAACCTAAAATTTCTCCAAGTTGCTTTTAATTTTCTTAGTGCCATTATAACAAAAGTAATTTCTCTATTATAATCACCAAGACAAAACATGATCAATCACAATTAAGCCCCTTATCCACTGAATATAGATTCACCCTGATTGAAACTAAGGGAGCTGTAGTTTTGATATATAAATTACATGCTAAGAGGCTATCTCTTTACATGAAGAATACAAGCCATCATAGACTAAATCATTACATGGTGATTCACATCTTGATCGGTCTGGACCCACAATTATCTTTAAAGATGAAATTTAATATTTTGGCATTGTCAAGGGTTTGAAATTACTAGGTTTAAGTATCAATTATAACATTACACTCTTTCACTTTACATAGCCCCTCTCACCAATACATATATACATGCATTATATGTCATGATATGTGTGTGTGTGAAGGTGTGTGTGTGTGTGTATAATTTTTATATTAAATATATTATACTAAAATATATAATATATAATAATTTATAATTTATAATTTGATTTATAAACTATATTAACATATATATTATATAATAATATTATTATTATTAAAATATATTATATAATATATAATATTGTAATATTATATTGCATTATATATATATATATATATATATATAATGTTAAATATATTATACTATATAATATATAATAATTTATAATTTATAATTTGATTTATAAACTATATTAACATATATATTATATAATAATAATATTAAAATATATTCTATAATATATAATATTGTAATATTATATTGCATTATATAATATTTTTTTTAGTATATATATATGAGTAATATTATATATATATATATATATTAAATATATTATACTAAAATATATAATATATAATAATTTATAATTTGATTTATAAACTATATTAACATATATATTATATAATAATAATAATATTAAAATATATTATATAATATATAATATTGTAATATTATATTGCATTATATAATATATATTTTTAGTATATATTTTAAATAAATATTATATATTTTAATATGATATATAAATATCATTTTAATATACTAAATATGTCATTTGCCTTCAATTCCATTTGACTACTCCCGAGGTGCATTTGCATTTAAAAATAGGTGACAGTCCCCAAGGAATTTAAAATTAAAATTTACTTTATAAAATGGGGTCTATATAATTTTCATATATTTTTAAGAGGAACAAAAACCATCAAACATGTCTGACTAGATATATTCCTAGTTTTTTTTAACATACACTATAGAGAGTTGATAGATCAAAATAGAGCAGGTTATAGAGTGTCTGAAGCATTGACCATATTTGTTACTATCATTTCTACAGATCTTTATTTTTAAGTATTTAATATTAATAGTGTTTAATATATTTTTTTACTCTATCTAAAATGTGTGATTTATTTGTGTTGACTTAGCCCTTTTATTCATTGTTTAGCAGTTTATGTTATGAAATTGTTAAGATTCAGATTTAAATGGGTAGACTCCACCAGTTGTAATTCAATATGGGGAGATTCCTTGTTTGATTTAAATTATATGTAAAAGGATCACAAAAATTTAACTTTGCACTTTTTTGATCATCTTCATCATCTAGAGAAAACTAACCAATTGCTAGAATTAGCCAATAAACCATGCAGTTCAAATATCCTTCCTTCTAAATGAATGAGTATGAATACTTACTCAAAATTAATCTCAATTGTGCATAAAGTGGTGAGCCATTACAATCCCAAAAAAAGGTTAACCCCATCCATGATAATAGAAAACATAAGATAATATAATAGGTAGTCTCCCATATCTTTATACTATGGAATTTACCAGAATAATTGACTATACCCCCACCTATAATTAGGATTTGAAATTATGGAGCTAGGTAAATGAAATAATTAAATTGAGCATCCAAGTTACTATTGATGAATTTTTGTGTACTCCCAGAGTAAATAAATATAGTCAACTTCTATTTCTTGAGGAAATCAACCACCTTAATATTTGGAGGAGTACTAATACCTAAAAGTGCATGACAGGAAATAGTAGGTTGAGAATATTCAAATGTATCCTCAGGTCCTTCAAGACTATTGATGTGTGTTTATGTGAGGACATAATGTGAATATCAAAATAATGTTTCTCATATTATAGTGTAGGTCCTATAAAACCTTAGGGTTTCACTTAGTTTTTCTAGAGAGATTATGTGGTTTAAACTTACCACCTTCTAGTCTACAAGCAGACCCTGTTGTAGGGACAATAGGAATATGGTAGTGACACAATCTACCTAAATTTGTTATGATGTAAATTAATTTATTTTCCAATATAAGTCCAAACTCTTAAATAAATAAATGGATATGCATAATAAGCATTAATCTAGGGTGATTCAAGTTAAAAAGGTTCAAAAAGAGGGAGCAAGGTAGGGCAGAAAAGAAAGTTCCCTTGCAAAAATAAAGACCAACAGATCTCTTTTGATTTATGTTAGCAACCTAGATAGCACCTAGTTGAAATTAGACTACTTAGATCTTAATCATATCTAGACTAACATTGGAATTATTTAAGGCTATGGGATGCTTATAACTAGACCAAACCTCTACTTATGAGTCTAGTTCCTATGAATATGTAAATTTAAGATCCATTACAAAACCTATTAGTTGTTGGGATGAAAAGAGTAAGGAATAAACTCAATTTAAAGTCATGAAATGACTTGGGGCTTGAGTTTTTTGTACAACTATTTTTGGTAATAGCACAAATAGTAGAGATGCAGTCACCACTTTAAAAGTTTGTAAGTAGACCTAGTTATAGGGACAATAGATGTTATGTAGTGACACAACCTCCTATTAATCTTTATGAACTATCTTGATGTTTTCCAATTAAATCCTAAAATAAAAATGAATAATGGATATATATAGCATGCCTTAAACTAAGGTGATTTATGGGTAGATCCAAGAGAGAGTAGGGTAGGGCAAAAATAAGTTGTGCTTAAGATGAAAGAAGATGCCAATTTTGCTAACTTGTAAAGCAAATCACATGAAAATAACATCTACTATCCCTACATTAATGATCAAAGATGAATAAATGCAGTTAAAGCTTTTGAGGAAGGAGAATGCATATATCTAACAACATACATTATGTAAAGATAACTCATAGTAAATTGCATAACACATTTAGTTGATAATGAGAGAAAATGGAGAAAGTATACCACTAAATTAGCCATCCTAGTGTTAAGATCAAACTAATTGATGCATGTATAAAATGTAATTTCCAAATTAATTTGTAGAAAGGAAATGATCAAACATCTAAAAGCATGAGAATTTAGAAGTTACAAAACCACACAAAGAACACTCTAGACAAACGCTCAAATTCTTTGGTTCTTTATATTATTTTTTCTAAGTGTTTTTCTACTTTACAAAATGAGGGGAGACCCCTAATTATAGGCTCAAAAATGTCTAATATTAGATAAATTGGGCCCATAGATGGTGCCCAAATATAGATAAGTGGATGGAAAGTTTACATTTCAAAGGAATATTCCAAATTCAAAATTTACAACATATAATTGAATATCCTTATGGGTCTGGGGGTGGTTATTGGCTAGCTTGTTGTTGTTGCTACTTCTACTTCCTTTCATTCTCCTCCTAGGTCCACACTTCTACACAAGCTTGATAATATTTGTCAATCTAATTAAAGTTTAGGATCATTGGTTTGAATTGGTCTAGAATATCCAAGATCAACCTACCATGTTCTATGAGTATGGGCCTTAATGCCTCTTCAATTGCCTTAGCCTTTTGTAGCCTTTGGTTGGCAAATGTGACAATGTCTACAATTTATGCTTCTATCTTGGAACTTGCCAGATCCTATTGTAATTGAGCAATGAATAATTTCATATGTGCCCTAAACTCTTGCTCTTTCATGAAGGAGCCGTCAGGTTTGGTCACTTTGATAATCATGGCATCCTTTAGCAAGTGGGTTATCTTGAACTCAATTTTCTCAAAGGATGTGTTTACATCCTTGAGTTTATCAAACCATGTCTTAAAAATCCTCCTCTTATTCATAAGGATGGTCTGTTTAGGCACTATTTCCTCAAGAGGCAAAATTTTGAGATCAAGGAATTTCTTACTTCTTGCCACTCTTTCCAAGTTTACCAACTTGGTGTCATAATGGACAAGACTTTGGTCAAGCTTGGTAACTACCTTAGCTTGCTGGATTCTATCACCTTGTCTCTTCTTCATAACCTTATAGAGTTTGAAAACATTAATTATGGCATTGATTATTAAAATCAATGTGCCTTCTAGCATAGTAGGTAGTGTTTTCTCTTTTAGCCTCTTTAGTTCCTATTATATCCCCTATAATAGTTGATTTAACCTATGATTTCATTAAGGATATGGGATCCTCTTCATACTGTTGAACTTCTTTAGGGCCTACTTTTTACTTTTGTGAAAATTGGCTCTTCACTTTCACATACCACAACTAAGCTCAACTGAAGTTATTCTACTTGTCTCCTTACAACCCTCTTGATAGTCCTAATGGTTGTATCAAATCTCATTCCAACTTAGGATGTGGCTTGGCCTTCTTGAGGACTTCCCTACCTCATTTTTTGCATCATGTCCTATACCCAATTTTAGGCAAATGAGGATGATGGCTGAGTAAGATGTGGTTGTAATGGGAGTGCCTGAGATGAGAAAGAAGCTAAGGTAGAAGTAGGGATATAAAAATTAGTTGGGTCTAATTGACCCAATGAATCAAACAAATCCCTAGTCAAGCCCTTGTCTAAAATAAATGAAGGTAGTGTTTCAGACCTAATCATTTTTGTTGTTGTGATGAGGTGAGGAAATTTTTTCCAAGTGAATAATGGTGGAATGGGCCTCAATGGTTTGGTGGGAGCAAAGGGGATAAGGGTAAGGGATGCACTTGTGGTAGCCTGAAAAGGAATGGAACCTTTAGCTGGGCTAGTATTGGTGTTGTGGGAGCTAAGTGGAGGTGAAAAGTTGGTTGTGGCATGGAAGATGAATTGTGAAATGGTGCCTCTAAAGAAAGTAATGGTTAGGGATGTGAACATGGGAGTGGCATGAGTAGTAGTAGCTGGGGTAATTATGAATGTACTAATAGCTAGAAATAAAAGCAAAGGCATTATACTTACTAAGCAAGTTTGGAGCCTAGTGGAGATGACATTGTTCCACCTTTTATAGTTCTAGGAGACCTCTTCCTTGCATAGACTTTCTCAATTATCCTCCTAACTAACACCTGTAGTCCACCCAATGAAATCCCAACTCCTTACTATTTTTCCTCAAGGTTGATAATATTAGGACCCAATTGGTCCAATTCTCCTTTAACAGCTTCTTCATTAGGTTAGTGTCAATTACAGGTTCTTGTGAAGGGTCAGGTTGGCCACTTGACTCTCCTTAGAGTTTGGAGGCATATTGTGCCCACTTGGAGTAGCTTGAAGTGGGGACCTGCATGGTCTATTTATGATGAGAGGAGTGACATCCTCTTCTTTTTCCTCCTTCTCCTCATGGTCTACATTAAACATGATCCCATGAGTTGGTGGTGATTAAGGCCTTGTTATATCTTCTTTTCTTCTCTCTTGATTGAGTCTCATTTTGAGTGTAACATTCTTTCTGGCAGAGTTTCTCAAGAGCTCCTCATCATTCATCACATTGAGGTATATCCAGTCATGTATTTCACACTAATGCTTGTATTCCATAGCCACATCCCTCTTAAATTTAGAATAGTTTATATTAATGACTTGATTCAAATCCCATGCTCTGATGTCATCCTTGGGCAATAGGTAGGAATACATATGCCATGTTACCACTATCACATTTTACCATTGTTTCACCTTGGCTCTCCCTAGTTGAGGGAGGCTTGTGAGGAGGTGTCTTTTTATTCATTTTGAAGAGGCCATCAATTCCATGGAGCATATGGTAGGATATCTCTTATTATTATAACTTCATTGGCCCATACCTTGGTAGCCTAAGGGGAGCTACCATTATCCCTTCTACTTAGATGACTGTACAGTTAGGGTAGAGCCAAAAGTTGTTAATGTTCCTCAATGTCTGTCTAACCTTTAATGGAACCCCCTACATAGGGCATTATATGATTGACTTATAGATTGAGGGATAAAAATATTATACAATTATTTTGATATGGTGCCTAAAATAGTTAATATACATTGCATAATATTTTTGGGGCATGATTTCATCTCACTCGAGAGTCTATGTGTTTAGTCCTAATTATGTCATTTCACAAATGACATCCAAAAAGTAGCTTATCATATATAATGGATCTCCATTCTTGAATGTGTCCTCCATAACCATAATCAAGTTTTCACTAATAATATCCCTAAGCAGGGGAATTTGTTGGTCCTCCAAGATCAGTTTTAGTAGTGGGATTGTCCGTATGTCTGCATATCTAATATGTGCATTCCCAAATACCTTTTTTAATAAACCCATGACATTTCTTACCCCTTTTTTAAATTTTTGGATGGGTAGATCTCCTTGATTATTCATATAAATAATCCCTTTGGGGTATTCTATTCATGAGGCTAAGACTTTATCTAGAGTGTGTACCTCATACCAATTTTTTATGATGCTCTGGTTATACTCTATGTGTGTTATAGGTAGGTTGTGATATCTTTTAAAACCCTGCCCCATAATGAAGGTAATGGTGAATCCTTAGTACATGGATTTAATTAGTCCATCCTCACATCTTGACATCCTAAAGATGTCATATACTAGGTTTTTCCATGGCATGACCTTTGGTTTTATTGTGGCTTTTTGAAGATCAGTAGTTTGGATTGTTAGGATATCATAAGAAAGCTAAATGATATGGGGCATGGTCTTAAAATAATATAGGTCCTTGGCCTCTTCAACATTGTAATACACACTACTATAATGTTTGTCCCTTATGTCTATGGTGTTGGGGATAAACTTAGTATCCTTAAAACCAACTGATTTGCCAAACTAAAATAGGAAATCATCATTTCCATAGGTAATGCCCTTGTCAGAGGTGGGGTATCTTGCTCAACTCATTTTTACATTATTTTGGGTAGTAATTGACTTTCTCTTGTATTTTTGTAGCTCCAATAATGGTGGTTTGAGTGTAATTTGTGAAAAATTTTAGCTTGGTCAACTTTGAGAATGCAGATAGCAGAGAGGGAAAATACTTAGGGATTTGAATGCAATTATGTGTAGTTATATCCAAGTTGAGTAGCCTTTTGAAGGTTGTTTTAATTAATGTAGTGTTGATGGTAATTATAGTATGTACTGCATTAATGGCGATCTTGTCACCTTTATATTCAAATCTTAGTATTTATTCTCTTTTGATTCACTATTAATTCTATATGTAAATCTAAAGGCTACCATTTCTTGACACATGGCTTGCTACATCAGATCTGGCTAGGTGACTATGGGGCCTGAATGTAACTAGGCCACTTAGTTAGCATAGATCTAGATATGTGGCATTTTTGGGTTATTCTAAGGTGCTCTAAATGTGGATTCATGTGATGGATTATTTTGTGTTAGATTCAATGTCTTAATTTTCAACAAATTTTTTGAGTCCCTTAAGTAGCTATAGGTGAAGATTATAAGGAATTGAATATTTAACTAAGTTTTTCTCATTGGGGTCTCCTCCAAACTCCACAACTTAATGCATTCCTTTTAGAATGTTATCTCCTTCACAAGTTCACCATTATTTCATTATGAAAACAAACCTCTCCTATATAGACCATTGTGCATGATGTGATGTACATTGTATGGACTATTACAGGGTTTAAATATGTTTTGGGAGTTTTGAAAATACACAAAATACCCATGATTTGATCTTTATATGATGATCTCTTAGTAATCTCATTATCCTACTTGAAAGTCTATGCCTTTGAATTCTCCATTAAGCATGGTTCACCCACTTGACTGTAGCATTACTCTTGAAGCTAGTTGTAGATGTATATTTGTGTTTATTTAGACCTATTTTAACCTCATATGTATGCTTATTGAGCTCTATATTGAGGTTATTTATCTCAATAGTTCATGTATTTGATGGTCCAAACAGCCTCCACAAGCCTAGAAAAGGTCTTAAGACTGCCAAACCCCTGACTATAGCATATTTTTACTTGAAATCAAACCTCTAGGTATTTCAAGGACACTTGATTAATTACTTAAATTCTAATTTATTAGTTTTATTAATGTACTTAATGTGCTCCCTATGTCACCAGGGAACAAGGGGAAAGTAAGAAACTTAATTTCAAGTCTCAAAAGGCTTGGGGCTTGAGTTGTTTATACAACTACTACTAGAAATAACACAAATAGCAGAGATGTGATCACCACTTTGAATCTAAGACCACATTAGTTAGGTTTATTACCCTTGAAGCTAAGACTATCTCTAGTTTGTGTGCCTCATACCAGTTATCAATGATGCTCTAGTTGTAGTATAACTATGGCAGGGGTAAGTCATAATATCTTTGAAATTTGGGCCCTAGAATGAAGGCAATGAGAAGTCCTTGGTTCATTAATTTGAGAAATCCATCTTTGCATATTGAAATCCTAAATATGCCATATATAATGTTAGTGCATGGCATGACCTTGGGTTTGTTTGGGGCCTTGTGGAGACTAGTAGTTTAGATTATAATGATGTCTGAAGCCAATTGAATAATGTGGGGCATGGTCTCAGTTTCATCAATATCCCTAACTCTTTTGACATTGTAATAGGTGTTATTGTAATGCATGTCCCCTGAGTCCATGTCATCAAGGATGAACTTTGTGTCCTTGAACACAACTAAATTTCCATATTGAAATAGAAAAATGTCATTTCCAAATTCAATGCTCTTACCCAAAGTGGATGGTCCTACCTATGACATTTCTAAGATATCTTGAGTATCAATTAACATATTCTTGTACTTATCTATAATTTTTTAGCTCCAATGGTCAGGAATAAGCTATGAAGAGTTCAATATTGGCTAAATTGGGGCTACAAGTTGTAGAGATAGCAAATGCTTAGATCCTTGCATGTAAATGTAGGTTATAATAGCTGAGTTGAGTAGCCTTTTGAATATTTATTTAATTAATGAAAGGTTTGATGGCAATTCTAGTTCATGCCACATTAATGGTAAGTTCTTAAGCTTTGCATATCTTTAATCTATTACTTTTGGCATCTAATTTCATTAGAATTAAAATTTAGCATTGATTTTCCTTTGATTCACCATCAATTTTAGCTTTAAAGCTAAAGTTTGCCTCCTTTTAACATGTGGCACCTTTTTATTGCTCTCGAGGGTTCTCAAAATTCAACTTAGTGATGACTTTTCTATACTATGCCATGTGGCATCCTTCTACTCATGGTGATCTCTTGGTTAGGGCCCTCTAATTTTGGTTAGTTGTGAGAGTGCCATGCATCATTCTTACAGGCAATCAGATTTGGCATCAGGGTTCTTTCCAAATAAAAAGGTGCCAAGGTTATATCAAATCCCTTTTAAGGATATTTTCAATCCATATGGAAGGTATTGCAAGGCCCTTCAAGATATCTCCTAAGAGATACCTTGAAAGAAAATTCTAATCTTGTGCATATTCAAGGTATCTCCTAGGAGATACCTCAAAAGAAAATTCTAATAATGTCCATCAGGGTTATTACCAAATAAAAAGGTACCATGGTTATATAAAATCCCTTTTAAGGACATTTTCAATCAATATGGAAGGTATTATAAGGCCCTTCAAGGTATATCCTAAGAGATACCTTATAAGAGAACTCCAATCATGTGCATTTTCAAGGTATCTCCTAAGAGATACCTTGAAATAAAATTCCAATCATGTGCATTTTTTATGTATCTCTTAAGATGTACCTTAAAATAAAAATTCTAATCATGTGTATGTTCAAGGTATCTCATAGAAAGTACCTAGAAAGAAAATTCCAATTGTGTGCATGTTCAAGGTATCTATGAGGAGACCCTTTGAAAGTATTACAAGGCCCTTCAATGTAATCTCCTAGGAGATAATTTGAAATAAATTTTCAATCATGTACATGTTCAAGGTATTTAGTAGGAGAACCCTTGAAGGTACTACAAGACCCTTCAAGGTATCTCTTCGAATATATCTTGAAGGGAACTGTAATACCTTCAAAGCTTCCAAGGTATCCTTAAATGTATTATAAGGCTCTCCAAGGTATCTCTATCCACTATGAGAACCCTTGAAGGTAATACAAGAGACTTTAATGTATCTTCTAGAAGATACCTTGAAGGGTATTATAGTACCTTCAAGGCTACCTTGAAGGTATCTCTTAAAGCTAAGATAGTATTAGGGTTCTTGACAAATGAAAAGGTGACACGATTATATCAAATCCATTTAAAGAACCTTTGCAATCAACATGGAAGGTATTCAAAGGCCCTTCGAAGTATCTCCTAGGAGATGACTCAAAATAAAACTCTAATCATGTGCATTAATAAAGTTAGTCCATAAAATGTATAATACCAAGCTTTATTCTTCTAAATGTAAAGGCTAAGTTGCAATCTGATTATAACTTTGCTTAGACAAATAGAAGAAAGGTTCAACAAATAAGGCCAAATTTTAAAAGTGAGTCCCCATTTCTTGAAGAAGAAAAAGGGAATGTTCGATATAATAATATCTACTATGAGAACCCTTGAAGATACTATAAGACCCTTCAAGGTATCTCCCAAAAGATACCTTGAAGGGTATTATAGTACCTTCAAGGCTAACTTGAAGGTATCTCTAAAGAGATAACTTTAAAACATGTATAAAGGTATCCTTGAAGGTATTACAAGGCCCTCTAAGATATCTATATCTACTAGGAGAACCCTTAAAGGTACTAAATGCCCTTCAAGGTATCTCATAAAAAGGGCATTGTAGTACCTTCAAGGCTACCTTGAAGGTATCTATTAAGAGATACATTTCAAACATGCATAAAGGTACCCTTGATGGTACTACAAGGCCCTCCAAGGTATCTTTATCTACCTTGAAGGTATCTCCTAAGAGATACCTTTCAAACATGCATAAAGGTATCCTTGAAGTTATTACAAGGCCCTCCAATATATCTCTATCTATTAAGAGAACCCTTGAAGGTACTACAATACCCTTCAAGGTGTCTCCTATAATATACCTTGAAGGGTATTATAGTACCTTCATGTCTACCTTGAAGGTATCGCCTAAGAGATACCTTTCAAACATGCATAAAGGTACCATTGAAGGTATTACAAGGCCTTCCAAGGTATCTTATAAGATGTATCTTGAAATATAATTCCAATCATGTGAATTTTCAAGGTATCTACTAATATACTCATTCAAGGTACTAAAATATCTTTCAAGGTATATCTTAGAAGATACCTTGAAGGACCTTGTAATACCTTCAAAGGTATTATGACACATGTTTGAAAGTATCTTCTATGAGATACCTTATATCTTTAAAACATGTATTGGGGTACACTCAAAGGTACTAAAAATCCCTTTAAGGTATCTCCTCAAAGATACCTTGAAATAAAATTCCAAACATGTGCATGTTGAAGGACTGTTAGCAAAAAAATTTGGAAATTCTTTAGAACATGCAAATTACAGGGATAGCTTGCATAGTAGGAAGTGGAAAAGAATATAATAGCATGAGTGAATTTATAGAATATTCAATTTTATACACATTAGAAAATATAAATATAAACTAACATGTCATTAATAATTCTATAATGTAAACAACATAATACAATATAGAACAGGTTAAAACAAAATAGAGTAAATACTACGCACTAGGCATACATAAAAGAATTTTTGGAAAACCATAACAGAGCTAGTCTATTAATTTCTATCACACATCAAAACAATATTATATTACATAATAGCACTATATATAGCTTTTTACATGGTTTTGTCTCTTCACATTATAGCTTTTCAGCATATAAAAATAAAAGAGTCGTGGCATTTTTATATCTATCACTTGGCTAAAAAGATCGAAGACATCTAAGAGATCATATAGATGAAAAAATGATACCCTATGCACATGTGTCCATCAATTATAAAATTATAATTTTTTGAGGCCCTACTCTATGTCTAACACTTTCCCAAACTTAAACTATTATTTCATCTTGAGACAAAATCTAAACTCTGATATTGGCTAAAGCTGGAAAAGATTAGCTTTTCACAAAAGTGGTAGTAATTAATCCAAGTGTCATTTACCAGTTCAAACCCTTGGTGCACTACTTAGCTACCCTTTTAGTTTTTCAACTAAGTAGCATACTTTCCTACCACCTTTGTAGTTTTCCATAGACTATCTTAACTAGGTGGTCATCTAAGCTAGGGGTATTCAAAAAACTTGGCCCCATTCTAAATGCTTATGACTATGTTATAAATCAATTTTTTTTCTTAAACTACAAAACTTGAACTACACATTTACCTATTACAGAGGTGGTGCCAAAGTTTATCCAAGAAGCTGTGTAGGTTGTGGTTACCCAGACTACACCTTTGTATTCAGCTTTCTTGTCTACAAAATTACTTAGAGCTCCTACATTAAAATGAACTTAGGTTCATCTATGATATACACAATATCTATTTCAACCTATGAGAGTTCATTCTTGAGAATTTTATTATTATCAAGTACTTCTCACACCATGGTGAGCAAAATGGGTAGTGAAATCACAATGAGCATCAAATTATGCACATCTTCTGTAATGATAAGGAAGCCTCTAGAATTTGATAGTTTAAGTTAGATATCTGACATAATATTATCCAACCTATCTGTAGTCTTTAGGGCTTGAATAGATGCAAATGTGTTTCACATTATCTCATTCTATCAGACTTAGAGCTTCTTCATCATGATATCCTTGACATCTAAAAACTATTAAAATGCACCATTCAGTATTTTTATAGTAGCCATTTGATCATTAATTATAATTTTAGCTTTATCCAATGTTGTGAACTCTAGTTTAGTAGAAGCCAAGGATTTTTTAAGGTATTGCCTCCAATCAAGCATTCCTTGTGAAATCTGCTTAGCTTGATGTGTAGTAGTATCCAGGACCTATACATATTCCTCTAGTAGTTCACAAATGCCTTTTATTTCAATATAGATAGCTTATCCTTGGGTACACATTTTATGTGTTACCATCTAATACTTTGTTAGCTAAGTCATTAATGAGTTGTTTATCCTCAAACATTACTTGATCACCAAGGACTTGCGCAACCAGAGCAAGACAAGTGGCATTAATGAGCTGCCTAGCTTCAGCAATTTGACTTTGTGATTCCACTTTATCCTCATGTAACTAAAAAATAATATTTTCTAAGTATAAATCCTTTCATGTAATGTATTTTTGGAATGCATCTGATCCTTCAATTTTCTTGGACAATGGTAGTTGTGAAACATCCAAAGACATCTCCATGGAAGTGAAATCAAGTGTGGTGGATGTCATTTAGACTATGGTAGGAGATGGCATAAATTGAGCCAATGGAAGCAAGAAAGTGTTGCAATGAGATGATGTGTTAGGGACATCCCATAACCATTGGGTAGAGGGAAGAGACTTTGACAATGAATTATCCTCTAATGCACTTGATTGGGTTGCATCCTTGTAGGATACTATGTGTTTTACTCATGCATTGTCCTTGGCTTCTTTTTCTTTCATAATTTGTGCCTATGTGTGTTCTACTTTTGCCTTTTCCTTAGCTCAAGATTTAACTACAACCTCAACTTGAATTTGGGATGCCTCTTTAGCCTTGGATCTAGCCATAATTTCAACCTTGGCATCTACCTCAACCTTAGCAATAGCGTCAACCTCTACTTTAGCTTTGATAACAGCCTCAACTTTTTCCTTGGAAGCTTGGTCCTCTACCTCATGCTTGGCTTATTCCTCTTTCTAGTGTTGTTATTTTGAATATTTTTCTTGTGCCTCTTATTCTATTTTATTTTGTCTCTATATAGCTTGCACCTCTTCATACTTGTGTGCTACCTCTTCATGATCCTTTCTCTTCCTTTCAACTTCTACTTCCTCAGCTTTTTTTCTTTTAGCCTAAGATTTTTCAACCTTTTTTTTCCCAACCTCAACTTCTTAAAACTTATTTTGTTGTTCTTCCTCCTTAGTATGATATTTTTATTGTTCTTATTTCACATGTTAGGCTTCCATTATAGTTGCTCATTTTGTGGCATATTTCTTATTTTTATTCTTTTCTACTTTTATCTTTTTTGTCTCTTCATTCTTTGTATCCTCTTCCTCATGATCTAGGGTATCTTGTGCATCATCCATTTATTATATTAGATTTGGAAGAATGGTGTCTATAGATCCCTCCATTACACATACATAATTTATTTCCATATCATATAATGATTGCTCTGAATATTCAAAATCGATAACCACACCTCTGTGCATGAAAATCTTTCTCGACTCGATTGGATTGACAAGTGTATCCTTATGTCTCCTCTTACCCATAAACTTTACCTAATGAGTACTAATTATTATGTCTATCTCTATAAAATATACCATAAATTCTTGTATGATGGTTGAATTCCTCACGTGATGATGAGTATGTTTTTTACGAATCCGTGGTTGTACTAGGCTCCCTTTCTCTAGTAGATCTACTATCTATGTAGATGATGAACCAGATTTTGGATCTTTTTGGAAAATTTATACCATAATTTCATGTTGAAGTTCTTCTTGACCTATAGTATCCATAATAATTGAGGGAGGGGGTTACATAATTTTGACCACATGATCATTGCTTACCTTATTCTATACTAGGCAAGTGTGTACTATTTTCCAGAAAAAGAAATCCTCCTCCTCCTTATCATAGACCTTTTAGTTGATGTATTTTATCATGAATTGAATAAATTCCTACTCATTAACCCCCAAAATTATTAAATCATACTCATAATATATCCTTGACATAAGTGGGTTGTCCAATGAAGACTTGATTTGCCTTGATCTCTTTCTGACTAGTGGTAGTGAGGCTCTCTATGCAAGTCCCTTCCATTTGCCTTTTTCTTATTTTGGGGAGCTGAAAACTACTATGGTGAGGACTATGGTTACATAGCTAGCTACATTTTTTCTTACTCTTACCCACATTATTATGCACCTAGAGGGATGGTTTGAATAGGATGCACTAACATCATGACTAGGGTTATCTACCTCCATAATTTGGCTTGTGCTTCAACCATTGTGATGAAAAAGGGCATTAGAATCATAGTTGTCATGGCCAACTCATGCACCTTGATTTTAATACCATTGTACAACTTGGTTATCAATGCATGCTACCCCAAATATTACATGACATCCTATGAAATTTGAGGGTGTGACTTGATCAAAGCTAGATCCTCAAGCCATCATGTGTTAAACTACCCTAGTTGCTATAATATTTCCCTGTCTTAGTCCAAGTGATGTTTGAAGGGTAGTAACAAGCTAAAAGTCTGCAATAACATTAACTTGGCCTAGCAGGAACTTCCATTGGGTGAAGCATAATAACAAAAACATAAAATGATATTGGAAATTTTAAGAGCTACTTGAAAGTAACTTATCGATATTAGTGGTAAGATTAGATGCAAGAAACTTATGCCAATTGAAGTTCTCATTCTAGTGTATCATATGATACATAATGTCAACTACTTCTTTTGTTTCTTGCTTAGCCTGCTTCATTATCTGTCAAACCCTCTTTGCAATACACTCTACTAGAATGTGTATTACAACATCCTCAATGGAGTCAATTATAATTTCTCTACTTTCCCTAGTGGTAAATTTCTCCTAAATAAATGAATGAATTTTTGGTGCAGTGGACTTGTATGGCAATAAGTATTTTCCATGATTTAGGTGGCCTATGGCTCTCACCATGGTTTGTGCATTGATCCAAATGGTGATATCTATAGATAAATGAATATAACCCTTATTGTATTTGAGTAAAAAGTTATCAATGACCTCATGTAGTTACTTAAATGTAGGTAACTTGATTAACCTCTATGTATCAAAACCTTGAAGCGGATGTTGAAATGCAAGAGCTCTTGCTTTTGTACCTAGTTGTGTTTATGGGGTGAAGAGAGTAAATTAGGCCATTTTCACAAAGATAAAGGAATCCAAGTCATTGAAATTGGTTTGTCAAAGACATATCCCAATCCCCATATGCACCTTCTATGCATCTATGAGTGAGATCAATAACTTGCTCCTTTCTATGAATAAACCTATAATCTGCATTGTTTGATTGATTTGTTCTACTAAAATATAGGTCTTAATTTTTCCACATAGGAGTATATTGAGAGAAGATAGTAGAATTATCTTGTTCACTAAAGTTTATAATCTTTTGGCATTGTTCATCCCCTTCATTTTATTGCTTTTAGCATCCAATTTTCTCTTTCCAACCTCTTTAAATGCATTGACTACCTACACATGAGTGTTCTTCCTCATATTTAATATTTTGGATTTGATAGTGACCTTTTTTATCTCCCAAATATTTAAATTAACCCATAGCATGTGTTTGATGTGACCCTATGTCACTTTATATAGCCACTTTGTTTAATGAATCCACCTGTTGTGTCCTAAATTGATCTACCTTGAATAAGATGTAATCTTTCAAAATTCCATGTCATTAATTGTCTTGTACGATCATTTTTTTTTCCATACCTATCTTGTCATCACCACTTTCCCAAACTTAATTTGAGCTCAATGTACATTTTTTACCAGATTGCTCCTTAATCTCCATCTTTGTAAAAGTACAAACATTAATAGTTTACATTTCAGACTAACTTATTAAATGCATTTAATAAGTTGTACTATGCAAGTTTTGGGACTTAGTTTTATTCAAAACTATTTTGTTCAAACATTAAGTTTAGATTTTTGTTCATTGGGGAAAGTTTTTAGGACTTGTTTATCAGACATTTTTCTCAAAACCTCTTTTACAAAAACTTTGCAATTTGGGTTTTTTGCCTAGAACTTTTTTTTGAAAATTTTGAGCATTAGGGATTTTGATTGGCACTTGTTTGTTAGACATTTTATTCGAACATTGTTCTAAAGGATTTGGTTTTTTTCAATATTTCTATATCAAAAATTTTAATTTGGGGGATTTATTTGGACATTTTATTCAAATGTTGTTATAAAGGATTTGGTCTTCAAACATTTTCTATTCTTAGATATTATGATGTGAGATTAAAAATGGTAAGGTTTAATCCTATAACCATTTATATGTCCTTACAATGTGGTTCCTTATAAATATTTTAGCACAATGATACCATGTTATGAGACTTTTTTAAAAATGTAGGGTGTTTTCTATCTAGTGTGCCTCTTCCCTAGAAAATGCTTTATACCTGCTATCATATAATAACACTGCCTCTTCCAAATTAAACTCTTCAGATCATAAATTATGATCATGAGATGCCTTATGAATCGAGGTTAGAATAATTATTAAAAAAATCAATTCTCCATTGATGAATACAACATACATTTCCACTTTAAAAGGTGTTTTGTTTATTATTTATGAATATATCTGCACATTCACTCATATAGCCATAACTTGACTATCCCCTACATGCCAAGGTTATATCAAATACCTTGTAATAACTTTTACAATAAACATTGAAGGTATTACAATGCCCTTCAAGGTATCCCCTGTCAAATATCTTGAAAGAAAATTTCAATCATGTATATGTTCAAGGTATCTACTAGGAGAACCCTTAATGGTACTACAAGACCCTTCAAGGTATCTCTTGGAAGATAACTTAAAGGGAATTGTATTACCATCAAGGGTACATTGAAAGTATCTCTTAGGAGATACATTTCAAACATGCAAAAGGTTACCCTTGAAGGTATTACAAGGCCCTTAAAATTTATCTCTTAGGAAAGACCTGTGAAAAAAATCCAATCGTGTACATGTTCAAGGTAGAGACTAGGAGACCCCTCAAAGGTATTACAAGGCCCTTAAAGGTATCTCCTAGGAGCTGCCTTGAAATAAAATACCAATCATATTCATGTTCAATGTATCTCCTAAGATAACCCTTGAAGTGCATTGCAATACCTTCAAGGGTACCCTTTTTCATGTTTGAAAGGTATCCCCTAGGTGAGCGATACCTTTCAAACATGTAGAAGGGTACCCTTGAAGGTATTAAAATGCACTTCAAGGTATCTCCCAAATTATAAATTATCTTAACAAGATCTTATTCCATAAATAGTCATTAAGATATAGGATTTATCATCCCAATGAAATCCAATCCCCACTACATGAAAGGTTCATTACTTACAATCAGATTCAGCAGAATGGCTGACTTTTTTTGCTTACCTACAAAGAATTGACATTAATGGAATCTCCTCACTACTTGATAACAATCGAAAAACATATTCATCCAATAATATCCCAAAATCATGATCTTCCTTAGTTTTAATATTTTAGAATTTACACTCAATAGTAATATTTTCCTAAATATGTCACTCAACTACTACCCACAAGGGAGTGGGTTGATCGAATCATCCAATAATAATATCATATGTTGATCAAGAGGATGGGTGCCAACTGATAATAGGAGTGTCATATGCATCTCAAAAGGATTTGTGGGCTGATTTAATTATTCCCAAGTATATTTTAAAAGATGTCCCCATATGAACTAGTATATAAGAAAGAGGTGATCATGCCCATTGTGATATAAATTCCCATTATACAATTTTTTAAAAGCATTTGTATGTATCTTATTGGGAGAGAATAAATAATTTGGTTTCAAACTTTAATCTTGTTCTTGGGTTCATCACATACTCACAGCAACTGAGCACATAAGTGAGCATGTTTATAGACTAGGTCCTTGCTTCATGTCCCCTAAGGTTCAAGATTCACAGTTCCTCATCAAGAAGTTGTTTTGCATGATGTATGAGATGATCTAAGAAGTAGGGTTAGTTGATATAAATTATTTGGTGGTGAAGGTGAATTAATTCTTAAGTTGTAGCATGGTAACATCAAAATACAAGGCATTTCCAGATTCCTTAGAAAAGGTGGTCCAAGATATTAAGGGGCATATGGAGCAACTACTGTTAGAGGTACAATCACTAAGAGAAGGGGTGTGAATTAGTGATGCTAGATAATCCAATTCAATTCATAACTCTTAAACATTAATCATACATCAATCTCGATCAAGCAACATAAACATGAAATCACATACATCTAAAGCATACATAAGAGCATACATCATATGAACACATCATATATATGGGAAACCCTCTTGGTGGATAAAACCCATTAAACCCTACAAGATGTAATATAGTCCTATAAAACAAGATCCAAGATTTTTATACCAAAACCCACTAATCAAGGAACACCCTTCTCTTAGTTTAGTGAGACACCAATCCCACAAAGAACTACTGCCCCTATCTAGCTAAGCACCCACTACAACTAGACCTTTAGCAATCTTTATCTTACAAGTAGGAACCAACCCCATAGGAAACCAAGCACCCACTTAGCTACATGAATAGATCACCTTGAACACCTCTTGTTACTCTTCAACTGATGATGAACCCCTTTGTCTGTACTCTTCATCTCCAATCTCTCTCAAGTTTCCTCTAGAGCTAACTTGCTCAAACTACCTTTTCTAGGCTCATTAGGTCCAATGACCTATGTGTCATCCTAAATTAACTTAATCAAAAAAACATGAATAATTATCTTTACTCTCTATTGGTCCTCAATGACATGTACCTTCTCTTTCAAAGGTTATCTCCTGTGGTTGAATCCACACTCTCATAACTAGCTCAATTAGTCCAATTAGACCTTCTACTTATACCACTCTCTTCATTTAACCCATTTTGGTTGGCCAAGATTATTTATATATTTAAAATACCTTTGAAATAGGTCCTCATAAATTTTACATGTAATAAACACACACTCCTTAGTTCTTCCAATCCCTCATTAGCCCCAAACCACTATTAGGTCTTGGTGAGACCTAAAATAATTAGACCTTCATACTCACATGTTATATGTGAGACTACTTGGACCACATTAATCATTTACCAATGATTCAAACACATCAAACCTATTTATAATACACCCTTTATTACTCCCATATGGTTCCATGCCACTTGGAACACCAACTCAACACTTGAACCTACCAATTAGGTTTCCTTGTTTTTAGGTCTTCATATTCATAAAACACAGTCTCAAACGTCTAAAGCAAACTTCTAGCTAAAAGGCCAACTTTGCACCTTAATAAATTTTTCTACGCTCAACCTCATGACCTAAAATATGAACCATATGATCTCCTCACATAGGTTAATCCATTCATATATCAAATTGATCCTAAAACTTTCACATGTGTGAAATATGACATCATCAATCTACTTACTTAGCTTTATCTATCAAGATGACTACTTGAGCTTAGACATTCATATGACTATTATGATGAATTCCATTCACTTCCATAATAATTATAAGCACTCATAAATCCCATAGGATATTTTTAACATGTCCATACCATCAATATCATCCATCAATTACCTCATTAAATCAAACACTCACGAAACCATCAGTCTGATCACTTTGTCATTAATGCACTATGAACCATGCTCAAAAATATCCCCCTTTATCATTAGTGAAAAAACACCCTTAGAATGACTTAATTTGAATAATGACTTCATTCTAGTCTTTCTCCCCCTTTAATATTAAAGATAAAGGGTCTCTTCCTCAACATGCCAACAATCATTCCTCAACATCTTGTGTGTATTCAAATACTATGTAAGATGCTCAAGATACTTACATACTTTCAAGCTTATGAATCAATTGCTCCCCCTTTGACATTATTATGCCTATTTTCTACACCCCTCCATATTTTCAAGTTTATACTTACTGCCATACTGATGACTCAATCATTAAGCCTAAAATTGTGTCGGGGACCCTTAGTGATTAATGATATTTTTAGATGCATATTTGATTGTGAAATCATAATGATTTGTTGATGATTCTATTTATGTTTCAGTGGTTTTGAAAAGCATGGTGTATGAACAAATAAAATATGCATATATGATTATAATCATGATCAATTACAGTTTAGTTGACAGTTTTAGTTCTTGTGTATTTAAATCATTTTAATGATATATTTGGGAAAATATAGCAATTTAGTTTTATAGTGGAAGAATCCATTTTGTTTGATATAATTCTATGCTTCATTGGTTTAGTTGTTTGATGCACCTCTATGCCAATCACGTAATGGTATTTTTAGTTTATTTTCATGGTTTAGATATAGTTGGTTCAGTTTGATAGTTTAAGTGGATATGGTTTTGGAATAGCAGTAGTTGATCATGTCATAGCATGGAAATTTATAGTTTGGCATGTTTTTCATGATCAAATGGTCTTATCTTATTCTATTGCTCATCTCAAAATAATTTTTATTCTAAATTTATTCAGATGTATAGCAACTCCTTTGGCATTCTAAGGAAAAGTTATTTTAAAAATCAAGGAAATGTTTAAAGAATTTCTGCATGAATAATGTTTTTTGCCATATTTACAAGGTCATTTGATAAACAATGTTGTTGATATGAACTTTTGTTCACCAAGAGAACAAACACTATCATTACCAAGGTCATTGTGTTCACCTCCATATGCATTAAATTTTAATAGAAATTTATAGGGAAGTGTTTCTTATTATATGATTATTCTAAGGTCACTAAGTCTAACATTCTATTAACTTATGCATGGGCTTCAACGTGAATTGATTTAAATGCAATATGGGCTTATATATTTCAAAAGTCTTAAGTTTGATTGGTGATAGTAATGAATAAATAAACCTAAGGATTGTGAGACTTAGTTGATGGCTTGGTTTTCATAAAGTATGATTGTATGTTGAGTTGGCATACATATGGACTTAAACCCATCGAAGCTTATGCAAAGGTGGCAATGGCATTAAAGGCATCAAATGTATCTAGATGCTTCAAACCATGGGAGATTTGGGTGGCAAGATGAGAATTAATTACTTACTTATCTCTTCAAACCACAAAAATTATTAAGGGTTTTGGTGAGAAGTATAATCAGACGCTGAATTTGTCGATTTGATAAAATGGGCTATCAAACTGCTAACTTTGGCATAGGTTTATGTGAGCCAATGAGAAAGGAGTACATAACCCTAGGTAGTTATGGTGCAAGGGTGGAAAATAAAAGGTGGATTTTCTTTTATCATTCTATTATTTTGAAAGCTTCTGATGAAAGTAAAACCTTGGCTCGATGGGAGTTGCAGAGAGGAAGAGATGAGCAAGGAAATTTGAACAAGGTTTTCGAGCTTGATTTAAGTATGAGTACTTTTGTTTCATTTCCTTTGGAAATATGGAATTACCATGTGAAATCAAGGATGTTTTCTATTTTCAATGAAAATTTGAATTTAAGGTATGCATGCAAAATCTATATTTCCAGAAAAGGTTAGAGTTTTGAAATAAAATATGTGGTTTTAGAGTGTTGTCGAGTTTTTAAAAAAGTTTTTGGGATATATTAATAGTTTTTTTTTAAAATTGGGTAATTTGAAGACTTGTATGAGTTTTAGATTAAGGTAAAAGTAGGTTTTGAAGGGACCCCGAAACCCTGCACAACAAGGAGAAAGATAAACCATAAAGCATGACCAAGTTTTATAAAAGAACCTGTTAACAGTAAAGTACCAAAACCAGTTTTACAGGGAACTGTTACCAACATATATGATCAAATAAAATTGCTGTCAAAACACTAATCTGAAAGTTAACAGACTGGATCAGTAACCTGAACAACCTCCCAAACTAGTAATCAGTAAACCAGAAAAGTAACTAGTTTACTAACCCTGAAAAACCAGTCAGCAAAAGGGATCATTAGATATTCCTTTTGAATTGAGGTTTTCTTTTTTACATGACCAAAGAATCATATCTAGAGGGGGGACCAAATGCTTAGACTTATTTCTCTTAACTGTTGTCCAATCATCCTCTAACTTTGTTGCCTCAACAACCCATACCTCAGAAGATAATGATCCTTGAAACCCATAGGGCATAGAAGCCGCAACAAAATCCTTATGAGAACCAAACACAGTCTGGCTCTTAGGAGGATCCTCTAAAATAGGGGAGAAGACCACCTCCTCCACCACAGGCTTAGAAAGATCACTAACCACATCCTCTGCAGGAGCTTCATTAGACTGTTTCACCAAAGATTCCTCCTCAGCCTCCAGTTCAGATTGAATACTTTCCTCAGTCTTAGAATTAGAATCAGTCGGAGCTTCCATAGATTGTTTGACAATGTTGTGTTCAGAGGAAGCCTCAGGCCACCAAGAAGGTGGTCATCTGGATTTGGATTTCCCAGCTACACAATGAGTAGCAATATGGCCTGTCAGGTGGCACTTCCTACACCGAAAAGGGATCCCCTCATAATCCAACATTTGTGTCCAGGTGCCCCTTGGGGATTCTAGGCAAATCACCTCAGGAAGGCCCTTAGAGACATCCAAATCTACAAGAAAGTGTGTGCACATTGAGTGTTGAAAATCTGTAAGACCTTCTTTCACAAATAAAAAATCCCCTATAGCATTTACAATGGTTTTAAAAATTGACTCATGCCACAGATGTATTAGAAGATAAGGGAGCCGCACCCATATAGGGAGCTTGTTAAAGGATTCTGAGAGAGGATTAAAATCCTTATGCCAAGGTTTGGCCATGAGAGGATATCTGCCCTACCAAGAAAAATTATTGTGGCACAAAATAATCTTCCTATCTTCAGAGTAGTGAAACAAAACTATAAAAAAAAACCCCTGGCGCAAGGGAGGATTTGGGCATTATTTTCAATAAGTGGCATCCAAAACTTGGAGTTCCAGCTCTTTAGATCTACTAGAGAGGGCCAGAAGCCATGAAAATGAAAAATAGCAGCACAAGAGGAAAACCGTTCTTCCATTTGGAAGATATCTTCCACTGATTCAGGGTCTAGAGTTACCCTAATAGGTTTTAAAGCACTTACAGGCGATACAAGGGAAGGCCCAGATGATGCATGAGGTAGAGCATCATGTAGACCAGCTTTGAAGGCTGCCACATCTATAAAAGTTCTTCCCCCAGGTCCAAAACCTGAACCAGGAGCATGGGGTCCATTAACAGAATGCAAGGCCAGAATAGCGCCCTCCCCCATAGAAGAAATCACTTTAGGGGCACTCTGAACCCTCCCCCCACAAGCAGAAGAAGCCCCACCTGTTGCGGTAACCACAGCCATGCCATCCACCGGATTCACGACAACCAATTTCAAATTTGGGAGTCACGCGCGCACAGGATCCATGAGTGGTCAGTCTTCTTAGCATTAAGGCTTAATCATAGATAATAAGAAATTTATTTTTGAAGATTTGTATGAGTTATCAGTAAGATATTGTGAATAATTTTTGTTTGAGATCTTGTTTTAAGCTCAGTTTTCAATTGATTCTCTAATGGATGAACTGATTATTCTCCTAGTTTGATATTAAAGCCTACATATGTGAATTTGAGATATCATGCACTAGATTTTGTTGAATATTTTCTTAGTTTATTAATGGTCTATTCTGGAGTCAAAATCATAAAATTTGGAGATTTGGGAATACATACAGTGTTGAATGGTGCATGATTTCATTCATCATCTGCATTCTTGTAAGGGTTTGTTTATGGGGGTAGATTGCAAATAAGGTTTATATTTGGCATAGTATGAGGGTTGCACAAAATGGTGTGATGAGTTTGTTACTGGGTTTAGTTTGGTTTTGGTACATTACATATATTAAATGGTTTTAGGCACATGAAAGTTATCACCATGAAGTAGTTTAAGGAGTTTGGCAGAATTTGGGTTATTGTTTGAGTTGTTTTGAATTGAAATTTTTTTCAATATATCTGGTTATGATAGAATTTTATGAAGTGGTTTTAAAGTTGTAATAAATTAGAATGATTAATATGTTATTACAATTTGTTTAAATGTGTAGAATGTTTTCATAGATTGGTTAAGAAACATATTTATCTATATTTGAGCAATCTTTATCAGTTTAGTAGGAAATCATTTGTTGATTTGTGATAGAATTATAAGGATGTGTATATGGGTTTAAATGAAGTTAAAATTCTAAGTTTTAAATATGGAAATTAGTACAATTATAATTCAGGTGAAAATCATTAATATCTTCAAATAATGATGTTTTCAATCATAAGCTTAGAATTTGATTTTGATATCTTTTTAGATCATTTTTTCTTTCAAAATATCTAGTTGAGAGAAACCAGTAGAGAATAGTAATAATGGATGGGGTCAAAGGTCAAATAAGGGTGGTCAGTTAAGCCATAGCTAGAGTTCTAATAGGCTTAGTTTCTGTGTCAAGCATTTTAGGCCTAGATTTCCTTGAGGCACAAGAATGTCCATTCATTTTGATGCATCTAATCCTAATTTTTGGAGTGTACTAAATTCCCTTCCTATTCAGAGGGGTTATGATGCTTTTTGAGGCCATAGAGGTCATAGGGGTTTTAGAGGACAAAGGCTTGGAGCCCGTTCTCAATCCTAAGGTAGTTCATCTCATTTTATTGAGTGTCATTCTAAACATGACCCTTTTTTAGTTTCAACCTCCTATGTTTAGAGGTGAACTAGTTGACCAGCCTCTGCCAGCCAATCAACTTCCTAATAGCCACTTGGAAAACCAATTAAATAAAGAGGTAGCCCATGCCAAAGACCTTAGGAAAATTTACACTCTCTCAGATACTCCTACTCCATCTAATGCTGACCTTGGAGGAAAATGTATGAGATTGAACCTTTCAGGGGCCTATAGTGAACCTATCTTGAGGTCTGAGAGGCTAAATATGAGGGGTTGAGGATTTGGCAGTAGAAGGAAGTCTAGAGATTTCTAATCATGTTACTGAGAAGAGTGATATTAGGAAAGGAATAGAGTTTGAGGCACCTAACGAGCTTAGAAGAGTCGAGAAGATTAAATTAAAAGTTGATCATGACACATCTAATACATGAATTAGATTTTTTGCCTTTCCCTAACACTAAAATAGAATATAACATTTATCTTAATCAGCAAGATAAACTAATAATTAAAGTTTTATCTGATTCAGATGATTATTGGTCATCTAAAGGATAATTTTTATTTTGATTACTTGACCTTTTCATATAGTTTGATACTGCAAGCATAATAATTCTATTTTGATAATTTTAAGAATTTTGGTATAATCATAATTTTTGAAGTTTTAATATGATGATATATGCTTAAGATTAATAGGAATGTATTATGGTTAAGCATAAGTAGGATTTATCAATTTTTATTTATTATTTTATGATTATTATGTATCCTACTTTGTCATTAATTGATTTGGGTCCCCACCCATTAAGATTTATACCTGATCTATTTATTTAAATAACTTGATTTAATTAAGACTTTAGGGGTCTTAACTAATTTATCCTTACATTATTTAGTTAATTAATTAACTTTATAAAGTCAATTAGTTAACATTAACAAATAACTAACTAAGGTTAGTTATAACTTATTTCATAACTGAAGTTGAGGATATAAAAGGAGATCAAGCATTCATTTGAAGATAAAATCTCAATAGGTATTGAAGACTTGAGTATGATTTTTAAGTCATTCATTCATCTCTTCTTTCCATGCAATTTCTTTGAGATAGTACAAATTTTGCAGATAGACCCAATGGTACTTTATCTGATGGTTGAGTAATAACTTATGCAACATAGATATATCCAGTTATATTTGTCATTTATTACTAATTATCTAATATTTTCTATGTTTAATATCTTTTGATGACTATTATTTATAGTCTTATGTGCAGAATTCAAAGTATTCAACCCAAAAAATGATGATCCTTCGCATTTATGAGACACTTCACTGATCTAATCAATTACTGAGTTATCCTCTTAAAGTTTAGTAGTGAAAGAATGTTGGATTTCTCACTTAAAATATGTTCTTATGCTAAAATGATTCTCATTTGGAGACTCGCATACTCCCTATAAATAAGTTACTTTTGAATATGATGGTTTAATTTTCTTATAGTTTTTCTTTCAGATTGTTTTAGTTCACTTGGTTTGTATAGTTTGAATGTTTTGTTATTAATTGGTTAAATAATTAAGTGTTTATTTTCTTCCTAGATCAAACATATTTTAGGTTATTATTCATCTTTTATTTTATTACTTTCCCCAGTCTAGTTAATTTTTCCTATTTTACTTAGATCATTTCTAGTACTTTAATTTACTTGGTTCAGGTTTTAAATTAATCTTTGTTCTATTTTTTTATTTTACTTTCCTTTTATTTTATTTTTTATTTTAGATGTGTTTATTAGTTTACTGCTTATTTTGGCAGCTTTACAGTATCCTATTTAGTTCAGTTTGGTTCTTGAAGTTTATCATAATCAGCCTTATGTTTGGTTTTATTTCCTTAAATTTGTTTAAAGTATTCTTATTTAATTTGTTACTCTTTCTTAGTTTGTTGTTATGTTTATTATAACCTTCATAGTAAGTCTTTTTACTTAAGTTTTATTTCCTTTTTTAAGGTTTAGTTCAAGTTTGTTTATGTTCAGTTTAGATTCCCGTTTTTATTTATTTTATTTACTTTGTTATCTCACTAGGGGCTTTCTTTCCCTTAGTTTATGCCTTGATATTTTATAGTTTATTGTTAATCTTTTCTAGTTTGGTTCTTTTCTTGTGTCTTGTTCTTCTCCTTTGCTATTTTATTTTTTTGTTGTCTTCTGCTTGTGCTCTTTCTTTCTATTTGGTTGAACTATAAACCATTACAAAATTTGATGAAGTGTATTCTAATTTACACACGCACACACACACACACACCCACACACACATATCTAGAATCAGATTTCTATTTTTCAAGAGATTGTCTAATTAATAGATTATCTCTGTCAGATGGAATAGATTATAGATTTTTATCTTAACTAATTATTATTTTTATAACAGATACAGATTCTTGATTGTGATAATAGAATAAGATATTTACATAACTTATTGATTATTTTTCCATAATTATAATAAAACCCCTCACATCTTCAAGATCTTAATTGAGCCTTTATAACATCTATGATTAGACTACTATGATTCCAACTTGACCTTTGCGATAGGCAAAAGGGTTGATTCATTGACATGACATTTTTTGTCATCAAAAAATTTGGTAACTCCACTAGGGAATCTTTTATAGAATATATTTTCTTTGTTCATGGTTCTTATAGGTAATAGCTTCCTATTATTCAACTTATTCTTAATGTTAAAGAAGATCAAACTAATATTGCTTTTAATTTGACACATTTTGTATGGTATAATCATCCCAAAGATCTTCCTCAAGTTATTGAAGTAATCAACAAGGAATTAAAAATTGCTAAATTTGAAATCGATTGGTATTCTAATTTGACATGTGAAAATCAACATGATATAATAAATTTTAATAAGAGGATTATAAAAAATAGAGCAAAAGTATTAGCTACTAATTTTAATCCTAAGATTTGTTATCTTTTTTACTCTTTTCCTTTTGACGACTTTGTTGAGCCTATTAAAATTCCTTTGTCTAATCAACATTCAAGTCAAGAAATTTAGGTACAAAATAGTCATATCTCTTAGATAGAATCTTATAAAAATTCTAATGGTAGATCAGAGTGTCAAAAATCCACCAACCAAGAATCAATTGGAAGAAAAACAACCAGATGCAAAACAACAAATACCAAAATGAAGATTAGAGGATCTCCTTCACAAGTTAGAAAATAACAGAGAAATTAAATAACTCATATAAGGTGAAGATGAAGAAGTAATCTAACAAGAATGTAAAATAGCCATAGCTCCTTGGATTTCTATAAATCCAATCAATATCAAAAATTATCCAGGTAAACTACCTTCTCTCAAAGGATTAAACATACCAAAATTTTATGGTTTAAATAGAGAATCTTGGGAGGATCATTTAAAAGCCTTTAGATTAGTTTGTGCTACTCTTGGAATAACTAATGAGAATATTTTTTTAAGGGTTTTTGTGCAAACATTAGAAGGAAAAGCTTATTAAGCATTTGTTGGTCTACCTACAAAAGTGGTTGATAGTTGGAATGATATAGAGCAATGGTTTAAATTATTCTTTAGTAAATACAAAGAAGATTTTGATCTAGTTAATGACATTTCAAATATTTCATTAGATCCAGGTGAAACTATGTATCATTTCATTTCTAGGTTCACCAAGTTGCGTCAAAAAATTTCAAGTGATCTTAGGCCTTCTAGAAAATTATCTAAGTTTTATTTCTACAATGCTTTGCCACTAAAGTAAAAAATGGCAGTAGAAGATTAAGATATTTTTGAATACGATCAAACCATTGGGTTCTATATTGATTATGAAAAGAAGTTGAAATGCGTAAGTTTTAAAGATAGATCCAACACACGTTTGAGTTTAGATTAAAAGTAGTCCAAAGTTTAGGCAATGAGTTGGTCATTGTTAAAAGGTAGCTTAATCATAAGCCATGTTCCTCACATAAAAATGTGAAAGATGATAATATTTCTTATTATTGTAATGTTGGTGAACTTAACTATAATCTTGAAACCTATCAAGTTATTAAATTTAAAAAATATTTGTTACATGGAAAAGATAAGATAACTAAGGATTCATTGTATAATGTAAATGCTATTGATGAGTCTTCAAAAAAAGAAAATATTTATGTTATAAATACTAGAAATAAGGATTATGAAATTATTAACAATAATAGGTTAGCAAATGATAAGTCTCATTCTGATGATAGAGATAAAATAGCTCATAATAATGATTAAAATGATCAAGATATCCATTTTCCAACTGGATATAATAACTCACAATATCAACATTACAAATCTAAAAAAATTAGACAAATAGATGTTAAGTCTTAAAATATAATTGCTTTTTGTCAACCATTAAAGCTAGATTTTATTATTGCAAACTGCTAGTCTTCCTAGACAATTAGATAAAATTTGAGGTGGTTAAAAATATTAGAACTGATGTAAGTTTACAAGAAGAAAATAATTTTGCACATATCTATGCTCAACAATTTGATCGTCCTACTGGTTATATTCCTCCTTTCTATGTCACAGTTAAAATTGGTAATAAAATAAATCATATTTGTATTTTAGATACTGGTGCTTTAAAGAATATTATGCCTAAATATATTATTGATCAATTAGGAATTTCTTATGAAGTAGATAGCCAAAAACTTACTAGTTTTGATGTTAGACAAACCAAAAGCTATGGTAAGTTATGTGACATAGTTATAAAGATTGCACAGGATGAATGCATTAGGTGTATGATGAATATTCAGATCTTAGATATTCTTAGTAACTATGTAATATTATTAACAAGAGATTGGTCAAAGAAAACTAGAGCATTTGTTGGGAAGGATGTGACTTGGGTCCCAGTGAATAATGAAATTGCATTTATTAAAAGAGAATATTTTTTTGGTACTCTAATTTAGACTCCTTCTTCATCTAGTATTATCTACATAAAGATGGGTATTGGGACTTATGAATTATTAAATATTGATGAACCAAAAAACTAGCATGAGAAAATATTTAAAATAAATATTTTATAGTCTCTTTTGCTTCAATGGAGCTTGTTCTTAATAAGGTAGTGGTGTTGGTATTTGTCTCATATCTCTCATCGGTAAGATATTTCGTTATGCTTAAAAATTATCCTTTGGAAATACTAATAATATGGTAGAGTTTGAAGCATTATGTTTGGGATTAGAGAAAGACATAGAATTAAATGTTAAACATTTAGAAGTTTTCATAGATTCAAAGTTGATAGTGAGACGAATTCAAAAAATTTACAAAACTAATCAATCTCATCTACATCATTACACTCAAAAGGTATGGGCATTGATTGAAAATTTTGAAGCTTTTAATATTACTCATATTCTCAAGGAATTTAATATAAGAGCAAATAAACTTGCAGTTTATGCTTCAATCCTACTTTAAATGAAATTGAACCCACTATTGATTTCCCTTTGATTGAATTGTTTCATCCTAAGGTTCCTGATTTGAAAGAAAATTGGCCAGCTTTTAGTTGTGATGAACATATAGATTAATTTCTCAAAGGCAATTTTTTTATCATGGTGATTATGTACTTAATTGTGGTGATTATTTATAGTTAAGTTATAAAAAATTACCCATTAGTTTAGTAAGTTTAGAATCTATGTTTTCCCCTAATGACCAGCCCAAGATTACTAGAACTGAAGACCCATCAAGGAGGATCATAGGTGAAACCTTACCCATAAATTTAGGCACTGAAGATGATCCTACGTATGTTTATCTAGGAATCCAAGTTACTAAAAATGAAAAAGTTAAATTCATTAAACTTTTCAAAGAGTTTATGGATATATTCACATAGTCTTATAAGGATCTTAAAGGTTATAATACAAATATCATCAAACATGATATCTAATTACACCAAGTATCAGGTTTGTAAAATAGAAAATATAAAGAATTAGCCCTTTGTTAGAAGACACCATTAACAAAGAACTAGATAAAATGATTGATGTTGGTGTCATTTTTCCTATGACATATTTTGAATGGGTCGCTAATATAATCCCTTTAAGAAAGAAGAATGGTGATATTAGACTTTGTGTTGATTATAGAGACTTGAATAAAGCAATTTTTAAAGATAATTTTTCTTTACCTAGTATAGATCAAATTTTACAAGTTATAAGTTTTGAAATGATGTCTTTATTAGATGGTTTCTCTTGTTATAATTATTTTTTTGTAAACCCTTATAATAAGCACAAAACTACTTTCACCATGAGTAGAGGCACTTTTTATTATAATCAAATGCCTTTTGGATTAATGAATGTTGGAGCCACTTTTCAAAGGGCTATGCATGTTACTTTTGATGATTTGATAGTTGTAGTCATTCAAGTTTACTTAGATGACCTTATTATTCATTCCAAGAAAAGGA
Source organism: Torreya grandis (assembly GCA_037957365.1). Classification (NCBI taxonomy): domain Eukaryota; kingdom Viridiplantae; phylum Streptophyta; class Pinopsida; order Cupressales; family Taxaceae; genus Torreya; species Torreya grandis. Next base: position 89,919 of record JARHVA010002354.1, read on the forward strand.
AGAAATATTCAGATCATCTTCGTGAAGTTTTCACAAGATGTAAAAAGTTTGGCATTTTTCTAAATCTAAAGAAGTCTATTTTTAGTGTAATTGAGGGAAAATTATTGGGTCACGTAATTTCAAAAGAAGGTATTTCTATTGATCCTAAAAGTATTAAATCAATAAAGGAGTTGTCTCCTCCCAAAGATCAATCAAGCTTAAGATCTTTCTTTGGTAAAATAAATTTAGCTAGAAAAATTATTTTTAATTTTGATGATAAATTTAACCCATTACAGCTACTATTAAAGAAAGATAATATTTTCATTTGAGATAAAAATGTTGATTTAGCTTTTAATTCTATTAAAAATTCTATTGATAATGCCCCTATTCTCACCAAGACATATTTAAATAAAGTATTTATCCTTTATGCAAATACCACAAAAAAGATATAGGAGCATTAGTTACTCAAGAATTTGAAAATGATTAGGAGAAACCTATCGGTTACATGAGTCAAGTTTTAAAGGATACAGAAGTTAGGTACCCTCTTATTGAAAATTTTATTTTCTCTCTTGTTTCCTCATTAATTAAGTTTAGATATTTTCTAATGGAAAATAAGGTTCATGTACAATCCAAAGTACCTATTCTATCTTATCTTTTAAAGCAGCCAACTATCCAAGGGAGACTCACTAAGTGGATTTTGCATATTTGAGAGTTTGATCTTGAATTTGAAACATCAAAAAATATAAAGGGAAATGAATTAATTTAACATTTAGCTAAAAATGCTACCTCTAATATTAATATTTTAGTTCTGTTAGTTGATGAAATTTTAAATTCAAAACCAAACTTTAAGATGATGAAAGTTCTTGAGTTTTCTAAAAACTTTTAGTTTGGACATGAAATGAGTGAGTGGGATTGTTTGTTAACTGAAGATGACTGGTATCATGACTTAGTTTATTGTTTTTAAAATCAATCTTGTCCCAATAGCTTAAATAAAAAAGAAAGATGTTCTTTATGGTTAAATGCATTTAACTTTTTCTTACTAAAAAAAAAATATTTTATCAGAATCGTGATGGTGTTTTGTTAAGATGTCTTACACATGATCAAACTCAGAAGGTTCTTAAGATTTTTCATGAAGGAAGTTATGGTGGACATTATGCTAAAAAAATAATAGCTTATAAGATTTTAAGAGCTAGTTATTATTGGCCCACTTTGTTCTAAGATGCTTATAAATTGTTGCATTCTTATATGCCATGTCAATTTTTTATTGGAGGGATAGATTGTCTGGCATGCCTTTAAATTCTATTATTCCTAAAAAGCATTTTACTAAATGGGGCATGGACTTTATTTCAAACATACATCTACCTTCATCTATAGGTCATAGATACATTTTGATAGGCACGGATTATTTTACCAAATTGCTCGAAGCTAAAGCACTTAAGAGTTCAGTAACAGGTGAAGTTATTTCATTTTTAGAATATCAAATTTTCTCTAGGTTTGGAGTCTCATATGAAATTATTTTTGATAATGGACCATAATTTGTTTCAATTGAATTCTTAGAATTTCTAGGAAAATATTCCATCATTTCTAGTCATTCATCAAAATATTATCTGTAAGGAAATGGACAAGGAGAGTAAACTAATAAATATTTGATTTCTATTATGAAAAAGTTAGTTTGTGACAATTAAATAAATTGGCATCTAAAGATTTTTGAAGCTTTATGGGCTGATAGAACTATTGTTAAAACAACAATTGGTTACTCTCCTTTCATGTTAGCATATGGATTTGAAGCTACTTTACCCACTTCATATTTATTCAGCAAGGATTTCTTTATACTATACAACTAAAGATATAAATTTAATTGAATAGAGATTACATGATTTGCTAGATCTTGATGAATCCAAAGAAACTGCACTACAAAAATTAGAAAAAGATAAACAAAAGTTGAAGAAATTTTTTGATAAAAAGGTCTCTAGTAAAAAGTTTAAGGTTGGTGATTTGGTGTTATATTGGGATAAAGCTCATGAAGATCCGGGAAAGCACCATAAATTTGATGCATTATGGCTTGGACCTTATAGGATTGATATAATTCTTGATAAAAATGCTTTTCATTTCAAATATCTTGAAGGAAATTGGATTCATTATTTGGTTAATGGCCATCACCTTAAGTTGTTTTATGATTAGTTACTCTTTATTGTTTGTTTTTATTTGTTCTCTCTTTTTTCCTTTATTTTTTTTTGTTTGGGTTTTGTCTCCTTTTCTTCATTGGTTCATTTTTTGTTTTCCTATTTCCTTTGTTTGTTTTTCTTGCTTTTGTTTGATCAATAAAGGATGGTGGAATGAGGAAGATCACATTATGAAGGAAGGATACGAGAATATATGGAAAATGTTGTATCATTCATTGTCAAAAATATTCTTACAAATTCAGAATCATAATTAATGATAATAACTAATTTATATTTGGTTGTAAGGTTGTTACTTCATCTCAGATTTTGTTCTCAAGGCATTTGTAATTGTCTATAGATCTAGCCTAAATTCCTTTTATTATTATTTTCCCTTTCTTCATGCCATGCTAGCCAAAAACTTCATCCCTTGTTGAATTCATAATTTAAGGGGTTTGTGCTTAGCTACTTGAGAAATAGGCAAATTTATTACTAATCAAATTTGTTTTACAAAATTGACTAGCAAGGTCGTTATTTTTATGTTTATTTTCTACACCCCTCTAAATTTTTAAGTTTATACTTACTACCATAGTGATGACTCAGTCATTAAGCCTAAAACTATGTCAAGGACCCTTATTGATTGATGATATTTGTAGATGCATATTTGATTATGAAATCGTAATGATTTGTTGATGATTCTATTTATGTTTCAGTGGTTTCAAAGAGCATGGTGGATGAATGAATAAAATATGCATATATGATTATAATCATTATCAGTTACAGTTTAGTAGACAATTTTAGTTCTTGTGTATTTAAATCAATTCAATGATATATTTGGGAAAATATAACAATTCAGTTCTGTAGTGGAAGAATCAATTTATTTGATATAATTCTATGCGTCATTGGTTTAGTTGTTTGATACACCTCTATACCAATCATGTCATGGTATTTTTAGTTGATTTTCATGGTTCAGATATAATTGGTTTAGTTTGATAGTTTAAGTGGATATGGTTCTGGAATAGCAGTAGTTGATCATGTCATAGCATGGAAATTTATATTTTGGCATGTTTTTCATGATCAAATGGTCCTATTTATTCTATTGCTCATCTCAAAATAATTTTTGTTCTAAATTTATTCAAATGCATAATAACTCCTTTAGTATTCTCAAGAAAAGTTGTTTTGAAAATCAAGGAACATTCAAATTTGATGTTTAAAGAATTTTTTGCATCAATAATGTCTTTTGTTGTGTTTTTAAGGTCATTTGATAAACAATGTTGTTGATATATAATTTTGTTCCCCAGGAGAACAAACACTATCATTACCAGGGTCATTGTGTTCACCTCCATATGCATTAAATTTTAATAGAAATTGCTAGGGAAGTTTTGCTTATTATATGATTATTATAAGGTCACTAAGTCTAACATTTTGTTAAGGTATGCATGGGCTTCAATGTGACTTGATTTAAAGGTAATATGGGCTTTTATATTTTGAAGGTCTTAAGTTTGATTGGTGATAGTAATGAATAAATAAACCTATGGATTGTGAGACTTAGTTGATGGCTTAGTTTTCATAAAGTATGATTGTATGTTGAGTTGGCATACATATGGACTTAATCCCATTGAAGCTTATGTGAAGGTGGAAATGGCATTAAAGGCATCAAATGTCTCTCGATACCTTAGATCATGGGAGATTTGAGTGGTAATATGAGCATTAATTACTTACTTATCTCATCAAACCACCAAAATTAGCAAGGGTTTTGGTGAGAAGTATAATCAAAGGCTTAATTTATTGATTTGATAAAATGGGCTATCAAACTGTTAACTTTGACATAGGTTTATGTGAGCCAAAGAGAAAGGAGTAAATAACCCTAGGTAGTTATGGTGCAAGGGTGGAGAATAAAAAGTGGATTTTCTTTTATCATTATATCATTTTGAAAGCTTTTAGTGGAAGCAAAACCTTGGCTCGATAAGAGTTGCAGAGAGGAAGAGATGAGCAAAGAAATTTGAATAGGGTTTTCAAGCTCGATTCAAGTATGAGTACTTATGTTTCATTTCCTTTAGAAATATGGAATTGTGATGCAAAATCAAGGATGTTTTCTATTTTCAATGGAAATTTCGATTTAAGGTATGCATACAAAATTTATATTTCTAAAAAAGGTTAGAGTTTTGAAATAAAATATATGGTTTTAGAGTGTTGACGGGTTTTAAAAAAAAAATTATGGAATATATTAATAGTTATTAAAACATTTTGGGTAATCTAAAGCTTTACATGAGTTATCAGTCAAATATTGAGAATAAGTTTTGTTTGAGATCTTGTTTTAAGATCAATTTTTAGTTGATTCTCTAATAGGTGAACTAATTATTCTCCTAGTTTGATATTATAATCTACATATGTGAATTTGAGACATCATGCACTAGGTTTTATTGAAGCTTTCTTAGTTGATTAATGGTTTTGGTTTGGATTCAAAATCATAAAATTTGGAGATTTGGGTATACATGCAGTGTCAAATTGTGCATGATTTCATTCATCATCTACATTCTTTTAAGGGTCTATTTATGGGGGTAGTTTGAAAATAAGGTTTATAGTTTGCATAGTATGAGGGTTGCATGAAATGGTGTGATGATTTTGCTATTGAGTTTAATTTGGTTTTGGTATGTTGCATATATTAAATGGTTTCATGCACATGCAAGTTATCACCATGAAGTAGTTCAAGGAGTTTGGTAGAATTTGGGTTATTATCTAAATTGTTTTGAATTGAATAAATGTTGAATATATTTGGTTATGATAGAATTTTGTGAAGTGGTTAAAAATTTGTAATAAATTAGAATGATTAATATGTTTCTACAATTTGTTTAAATGTGTAGAATGTTTTCATAAATTGGTTGAGAAACATATTTATCTATATTTGAGCAATCTTTATCAGTTTAGTAGGAAATAATTTGTTGATTTGTGATAGAATAATAAAGCTATGCATATGGATTCAAATAAAGTTAAAATTCTAAATTTTAAATATGGAAATTGGTATGGTTATAATTCAGGTGCAAACTAATAATATCTTTAGATCATGATGTTTCTCAGTCATAAGCTCAATTTTTGATTTTGATATCTTTTCATATCATTTCTTGTTTCAAAATGTCTGGGTGGAAGTAACCAATAGATAATAGTAATAATGGATGGGGTCAAAGTTCAAATTGAGGTGGCCAGTCAAGCCATAGCTAGAGTTATAATAGGACCAATTTTCATATCGAACATTTTGGGCCTAGATTTCCTTGAGGCACAATAATGTCCATTCATTTTGGTGCATCTAATCCTAATTTCTAGAGTGTACCAAATTCCATTCCTATTCAGAGGGGTTATGATGGTTTTCGAGGCCATAGAGGTCATAGGGGTTTTAGAGTACAAAGACTTGGAGCTCATTCTCAAGCCCAAGGTAGTTATTCTCATTTTCTTGAGCATCATCCTAAACATGACCCTTTTCTGTAGTTTTAGCCTCTTATGTTTAGATGTGAACTAGTTGACCAACCTTTACCAACCAATCAACTTCTTGATAGCGAACTGAAAAATTAATTAAACAAAGAGGTAGCCCATGCTAAAGACCGTAGGAAAATTATCACTCTCTCAGATACTCCTACTCTATCTAATGCTGACCTTGGAATAAAATATAGGAGATTGAACCTTTTAGGGATCCATAGTGAACCTATCTTAAGGTCTAAGAGGTTGAATTTGAGGGGTCAGGGATTTGGTAAGAAAAGGAAGTATATAGAGATTTTTTATCATATTGTTGAGAAGAGTGTTGGTGGGAAAGGAATAGAGTTTGAGGCACCTAACAAGCTCAAAAGAATCAAGAAGATTAAATTGGAAGTTGATGATGACACGTTTGATTAGGAATTAGACTTTTTTCTCTATCACTGAAATGGACTATAACATTTGTCTTAATTAGTAAGACAAACTAATAATTGAAGTTTTATTTGATTCAAATGATTATTGGTCATCCAAAGGATAATTTTTGTTTTAAGTACTTGACCTTTTCATACAGTTTGATACTGCAAGCATAATACTTCTATTTTGATAATTTCAAGAAATTTGGTGTAATCATAATTTTTGAAGTTTTAATATGATGATATATGCTTAATATTAATAGGAATGCATTATGGTTAAGTATAAGTAGGATTTATCAATTTTTTATTTATTATTTTATGATTATTATGTATCCTACTTTGTCATTAATTGATTTGGGTCCCCACCCATTAAGATTAGTACCCAATTTATTTATTTAAATACCTTTATTTAATTAAGACTTTAAGGGTCTTAACTAATTTATCCTTAGATTATTTAGTTAATTAATTGACTTTATAAATTTAATTAGTTAACATTAAAAAATAACTAAGGTTAGTTATAACTTATTTCATAATTGAAGTTGAGGATATAAAAGGAGATCAATCATTCATTTGAAGATAGAAGCTCAACAGGTATTGAAGACTTGAGTATTATTCTAAAGTCATTCATTTATCTCTTCTTTCCATGCAATTTCTCTGAGATAGTACAACTTTTGTAGATAGACCCAATAGTACTTTATCTAATGGTTGAGTAATAACTTATGTAACACATGTATATACAATTATATTTGTCTTTTATTATTGATTATTTGATGTTTACTAAGTCTAATATCTTTTGATGACTATTATTTACAATCCTATGTGTAATATTCAAAGTATTCAACCTGAAAAATGATGATCACTTCATATTTGTGTAACACTTCATTGATCTAATCAATTGTTAAGTTGTCTTCTTAAAGTTTTGTACTGAAAGAATTTTGGATTTCTCACTTAAAATATGTTCTTATGCTAAGACAATTCTCATTTTGAGACTCACGTACTCCCTATAAATAACTTACTTTTTAATATAATGGTTTAATTTTCTTATAGTTTCTATTTCAGATTGTTTTAGTTCACTTGGTTTACATATTTTAAATGTTTTGTTATTTATTGGCTAAATAATTAAGTCTTTATTTGGTCCCTAGATCAAACCTATTTTAGGTTATTACTCATCTTTTATTTTATTGCTTTCCCTAGTCTAGTTAATTTTTATTGTTTTACTTAGATCATTTCTAGTACTTTAATTTACTTATTTTAGGTTTTAGATTAATCTTTGTTCTATATTTGTATTTTACTTTCCTTTTAATTTTTAACTTTTTAGATGTGTTTATTAGTTTACTGCTTATTTTAGCAGCTTTACATTACCCTGTTTAGTTCAGTTTGGTTCTTAAAGTTTATCATAATTAGCCTTGTGTTTGGTTTTCTTTCCTTAAATTAGTTTAAAGTATTCTTATTTAATTTCCTATTCTTTCTTAGTTTGTTGTTATGTTTATTATAACCTTCATATTTCATCCTTTTACTTAAGTTTTCTTTCCTTTTTTTAGATTTAGTTCTAATTTGTTTATGTTTAGTTTAGATTCTCCTTTACGTTTCTTTTATTTATTTTTTATCTCATTAGGGGCTTTCTTTTCATTATTTTTTAAGTTCTAGTTCAATCTAGTTTATGCCTTGATCTTTTATAGTTTATAGTTAATCTTTTCTATTTTGGTTCTTTTCTTATCTTGTTCTTCTCCTTCGTTGTTTGTTTTTAGTGTTGTCTTCTGCTTATGCTCTTTATTTCTATTTGGTTGAAGTATAAACCATTGAAAATTTTGACAAAGTGTATTCTAATTTACACACACACACACACACACATATCTAGAATCAGATTTCTATTCTTCAAGATATTTTCTAATTAATAGATTATCTCTGTCAGATGGAATAGATTACAGATTTTCATCTTAACTGATTCTTATTTTTATAATAGATATAGATTCTTGATTGTGATGATGGAATAGGTTATTTACATAATTATTGATTATTTTTTACAAAATTATAATAAAAAATCTCGTGTCTTTAGGATCTTAATTGAGCCTTTAGAACCCCTATGATTGGATTGGTATGATTCTAACTTAACCTTCATGATAGGAAAAAGGGTTGATTCATTGACGTGACATTTTTTGCCATCAACAGACATGCACCAATGTAAACTTGGACTTATCTAATCCTTGGACCTAAAAAATTGCTCATAGATCTTAGAAAGCTCCCCTAACATAAAGTTTCATCTCATGGCATCTGTTCTTTGACATACACCAATCTGAACTTGGGCTTCTTTGATTCTTGGACCTATCTATCTATAGAACTCATAAGCTCCCTTTATTTATGCATGAATATTCAATACCTTTTCAAAACATATCACTTGGTTTGATCAGTTCATCATATCAATCTTATTGAACTCATAACTATATCAGACTTTTTCATATCTCAACCATGACTGAAACATCTCACATATGTTCCCCCTCACATCATACAGATCTACTTCAAGAAACTCAAGCTAACTGAGTTATCTCCCCCTTATCCACACACATATTCAAATGATATTCTTATCCTACAACATCAACCAAATCTCAACTAGCATCCACCATACTTGCTCTTGCTCATCAAGTATCTCTTTGAAGCCTAGATAGAGACACCCTGACCCATAATGTCCTAGAATAATGCAAAACCAAGAGTTTCTCACTAATCCTCATATTCCTTCTCCTTGGTCATCTGATACTAATAGTTCTTCTTCTTCTTAGGATTAAAAGAAGCAACATGCTCCTCCACTATAATATTCTCCTTTTATTTTAAGAATAAATTGACAATACATGGAGAGAATAAATATTCATGACATACATTTTCATCTAAAGAAGGAAACTCATTACTAAGCATTGAAAAATGATGTTATTTGCATGAAACATTCTCAAAAATAGTAGGATGTTCACTTAAGTTCAAACCTACCTCAGAACTAGTCTCATCTGGCACCTTGTTCTTCTCTTTGAGCTAACTGACTTTTGATTCTCCTTTTCTATCTGGATAGATGACACATTCTCTTATCATTTCTGAACCTTCTTCATATAAAATTCCTCTTTTGCTTTAGTAGGTAGTCCATCTTGATCTTTTAGCTCAACTGAATTAGTTTTCTTGGTCTTCACTTCCTTAGGATTCCATACCAAGGATTGATCTTTCTTGAGCACACTAGGATGTCCATGCACCTTCTTATGACTTGAGAGCTTGTTTTTACAATATCTTGTATTATGACCAACTTAATGACAATTAAAATAAATAACATCATTCATACCTTCTACTTGATGAGTATTATGAATCTCAGCAAACATACCATCTTGTCTCTTAGGTTCATTATGCTCAACCTTGACTATCTTAGGTCTCCATACCTGGGTTAGTATTTTCCCATGCATTTTGTGGTAGAATCTAGTAATATGTCCCATGTCATGATAGTTATATCAGACTATATTATCCATACCTCTAACTAATCATCTGCTCTTCCTTCTACAAATTCTTGTCTTATGACCAAACTTGTGATAAGCATAACAATGACCATTAAAATATCTTTCATACCTCATAGCACTTGGTTGCCTGATGGATATTTTCTTATTGATCTTGGTGCTTGTATCCTTTTTTTCTTGAGCTACCCTCTCTTTTTATTTCTTATTCTTGTTTATCTTGGCAATAAATTGCTCATGTTCATCCTTTAATGAATCTATTTTGGTCTTCAATTAAACACTCTCATCCTCTTTAACTCTTATACTTGAACTAGCAACCTCTAACTAAATTCTGAGAACTTGGATAGCCTCCTTATCCCTCTTAGCTTTTTTATCCATGTCATCCTTCAATCTACATGCTTTCTCTTCCATAATATTTATAGAATCAAGCTTGGACTTCAACTCAACATGCTCACCTTCATTTGAACTCAACTTGGCATTTGTCTCTTTTAATTGAGTCTTGAGATGTCTGTATACTTCCTCTTTTGAACTCAAATTTATCTTTGTAACCCTTAACTGATCCTTAAGATCTAAAATGGTTATCTTATCTTCTTTGATTGTTTCACATATTCCCTCAACCTTTGATTGAAAAAGACTTACCTTTCTCTTTATTACATGAATGCCTTGGCTTGTTCTTGAAGAGCATTGACCAATGACCTTAACTCCAAATGTCCTTTCCTCAACTACTTATCCATATTGTACCTTAGATCACCTTCAAGTGGTTAAAATTGCAAAGAAGGTCATGTTCTAATAACAATTATTATAGGTACAATCACTTATAAGGGGGAGTGAATTAGTGATGCTAGATAGTCCAATTCAATTCCCAAATCTTAAACATTTAACATAAATAAATATTTATCAAGCAACATAAACATGAAAGCACATACATCTAAAGCATACATAAGAGCATACATCACATAATCACAGCATATATGTAAGAAACCCTCTTGGGGGATAAAACACACTAAACCTTAAAAGATGTACTATAGTCTTATAAAACAAGATCAAACATTTAAACCAAAACCTAATAATCAAGGAACACCCATCCCTTAGTTTAGTGAGACACCAATCCCACAAGGAGCTACTGCCCCTGTCTAGCTGAGCACCTATTACAACTAGACCTTTAACAAGATTTACCTTGAAAAGAGGAACCAACCCCCTAGGCAACCAAGAACTTACTTAGATACCTAAACATATCACCTTAAACACCTATTTCTACTCTTTAACTAATGATGATCACCTTTGTCTACACTCTTCATTTTCAATCTCTCTCAAGCTACCTCTAGGGCTAACTTGCTCAAACTACATCATTTAAGCTCATTAGGTGCAATGACCTATGTGTCATCCTACATAAAATTGATCATAAAATAATGAATGATAGTATTCACTCTTTATTGGTTTTCAATGACTTTTACCTTCTCTTTCAAAGGTTTTCTCTTTTGTTTGAATCCACACTCTCACAACTAGCTCAATTAGTCTAATTAGACCCTGTACTTATACCAATCTCTTCCATTAACCCATTTTGGTCAGAAAAAATGATTTACATATTTTAAATAACTCTAAAATAGGTCCTCATACATGTTACATGTAATAACCACACACTCCTTAGGTTGGTCAATCCCTCATTATCCCCAAACCACCATTAGGTCTTGGTGAGACCTAAAACAATTAGGCCTTCATACTCACATGTGACATGTGAGACTACTTGGACCACCTTAATCATTTTTTATTTTTTTAAAAAATAAAACCTATTTCCAATATCCCATTTATTACTCCCATATGGTTCCATGCCACCTGGAACACCAACTCAACACTTGAACCTACCAATTAGGTCTCCTTACTCTTCAACTCTTCATATACAAAAAACATAATCTCAAACTTCTAAATTAAACACTCAAGTCTTTCACATATCCATATGATTATATCACATGGTTTAACCCTTTAATACCTATGAAATACCTCCATGTTCCTTAGACACTATAACACATGCTCTACGCACTCAAATCAACTCTCTCAGAATGACCACTCAGATTGGTCATATATAGTCAAGCTATTTTGACTCTCCATAATTCCTTATCATAAGTATTATATACTTATATAACATCTTCATTCTCATTTTTTTCTTCAATTTTGCTTATAACACCTTCAACTTACTTTTGCAACATGGTCACTCAATTTGTCAATGCATTCAACAAACACAATCAACTTCTAAGTAACTTTTCACACTAAAGATGGATTTTTAAAACCTATAAAATATATATATATAGTCTTCATGGAGTATACAAAACTATCCAATTGTTTTATCATCTTGAAACATCAAAATACTATAAAAAAAATAACTCAGTTATCTATCTCAGGTCACTTGTAGAACATGGACAGACTTTTAGTCAAATTTGGAGCTCAATATCTTTGAATCTATAGATATTCATATCTTATACTCACTTATATGGATGAAACTTGAAGTCCTATTCAAATTTTATTTTTACATCACCTTCAAATACATCATATATCAAAATATATAAGCAAAATTCTGAGCATTAATTTTTCTTTTGTTAAATTCAAATTCCAACGATCATTGTGTAAACATTAAACATCAGACACTTTGACCTCATCTCATTCTCCCTATAAATTTTGAAAAAATATGAACCATTTATATCCTTATAATTATCCTTTCATTTACCTTTAAATTCTCACCATTGATCTTTGATTACATCTTCTGTGATAGTGTCACTTGGCAGCTCTGCATACCTTTTGCACATTTGACTATTTGACTCCAATGAACTTCTACCACTTGGCCACCCTACATGAAATCTTGACTATTTAACTCAATATGATCCATTGGTTCATAATGTACATGTTAACTATTTATCTCTATCTATACTAACACTTATTTATCATTGATCTTCTCTCAATGCTTTTGAGATTGTGACACTTGGCACCCTCGTGTGCCTTCTGACCATCCTTTGACATATTGACTAAATATGCACAATTGGATCACTAATGAAAATATAACATGCTCCATTATATAATTATCAATTTAGATTAAATTCTCATATTAGACCTATGATCTTAATAAATATTCATCATTAGATCTCTTCTTGTAAATTTGGCTAAGTATGGGAACTTAGTAAACTTTTACTTAGAAGGCCAACTTTAAACCTTAATAATTTTTTCTATGCTCAAATACATGACCTAAAATTTTAACCATATTATTTCCTCACATAGGGGAATCTATCCATAAATTTGTGTGAAATATGATGTTATCAATCTACTTACTCATCTTTATCTATCAAGATGACTACTTGAGCTTAGGCATCTATATGATTGTTCTAATGAATTCTAATCACTTTCATAAGAATTATAAGTACTCATAACATCCCATAGGATATATGAAACATATCCATACCATAAATATCATCCATAAATTTCCTCACTAAGTTAAACACTCACCAAACCATCAATTTGATCACTTTGTCATTAATACACTATGAACCATGTTCTCTTTCACATCAATGACAACCTAACATCAATTACCATGCTCAATAACTATTCTAGTTGGGAATCCCTTCACCATTCCTTATAGACAACACAGTCCTCTTAGAGGATAAGATAAAAGAGATGTTGATCAAAAAGTAGAATGACCAGACCATCTTTGTGGATCTTGATCAAACACCAAGCATCTTTGAATTGGAGACTATTTTGTAGCCTCTTGACTAGCTTGAGTACCAAATGTAGGTGATAATGAAAGGCTTAAGTGGAATCTCCTTCAAGGAGATCATTGATCTGGATAGATCCTTTGAAGCTCTAAATAATAAAACATAGCCTAAGGAGGAAGAGTAGAAACCTTTAAAGGTTTCTCTTCAAAAGTTATAATTTTGGGGGGCCTCACCCCTTTTGAGTGTTGCTTCAACTGGTCTATAAAATAATAAATTTTAAGTTATTCCATATGCAAGTGGATTCCCCTATAAGTTACTAGTAAATTTAGATCATAATCCACATTTTGAAGTTTTAGGATAGTTAGCCTTTCATTGTGGGTGTGCTTTGCAATTTCAACTAGTGATGTATCAACCTCCACTTTTTTGAGTTCCCCTTATTATTTTTTGGTTGAGTCTCAGTCCCTTCTATTGATGATATATGTCATCATGGCACTCCTCATGAAATAAGGGAGTTATTCTTTAAATAAAAGTTGTGCCATTAGCTAAGGGAAGTGGGCCCCATTTTTAACAAGAATTCTAGAGGCAATTTGGAGGGAGACATACATCATCATAGTGTTTATTACATATCTCTAAGATTTTATACATTAATTAAAAAAATTCAATCTTTAGGTAATTAAGATGGATATACTTGGCATAATCATGGAGAGTCGCTTGCCTAGTGAACTTGTAATATTTTTTTAAGTGTTGAAATGTCATGGGTTCATAGGTGCACGCCACATATCCTTGACTATTTAAAAATGAATTTTTAAGCTTAATGTCTTGGGTAACCTTGAAGGTATTATAAGGCACTTCATGGTATCACCTATTACTACCTTCAAACCTTCAAGGGTACCCATACGCATGTTTGAAAGGTATCTCCTAAGAGATACCTTCAAAATTTTGGGTCCATAATAGAGGTTTGAATCATATACAAGATTCCAAAATATAAGAATCTAATAATTTTCCATAATTTTATTCAAAACCCCCATTTCTCAATATCATTTTGTATGCTAATAAAATACATGGTTGAATATTGACTTAATTAGCTATTTTTCTCTACTTGGCTATTTTGCTCTTATGCATATTTAAAATGTATCTCCTAGGAGAAACCTTCAAATTAGGATGAAGCAAGAATTCAAGTATGCAGTATATGATATTAAAATCTATTATATTTTTGGATTGACATTAATTATGTCATTGTACATTAACTTTTTAACATATCTCCATGCTTATGTTATGGTATAAATATAGCTTTATCTCCTACATACAGGTATAAATTGGACTAATTTTATAAATAACCTAATTAACAACTCTTCTCATGTATTTTGAAAATGTCCAGGCTAAAAAATCATAAGTCAATGGATTTTCAATGTTGAGACAATGTTTCTCTCATAGATAATGGTAAGGTTGTTGGTGAAGGAAGAATACACAAAGTGGCAGGTCCACATGTTGAATCTCTGGAACCCATAAATCTCACTTCCATATGCCATAATGAGGAAATACCTATTGAATGTGTAAGTGTTAATGTGACTAAATATTTTTATCTAACTCTACCACTTCCATTTCCTATAACTTTTATGGATAATTTGGGGATGTAGTTGATAGTTTTACTATATGGAGGACAAGAATGATACAACACATCACAGACAAGTTTTCTATAGACAATGACATGGAAAAAAGACAAAATAATTTGAGTTTAGTTTTGCATATACAACCATTACAATAATAAAACCCTTACTTAGATTAATTTGTTTGATATATCGATGATCCTACCACTTTTCAAATCCTAAGAAAAACCTTTCTTGGGAAAAGGGTACATTTGTTTCACAAATGTACAACTCTTGGAAATGATGAAAAATTTACTATTGGTTATGTTTAATTTGCACAACCAGTGGATATTTTTAGTTTCATTCCTATCCCAATATTAGAAAATGAATCAAGAATTTACATAAGTCAATTTATACAACATTGTGAGACTTGCAGTACAGAGGTAACTAAAATAGCTATCATTATATAGCCTTCCAACAAAATAGTAGACATTGAGACTTGTAGAGAAATTAATTTACCATACATGACATCAAAGGAGAAATAAATTGTAAATGTTTAGGATGTAGTGGATAATGAAGTCACTCTTTTCCTGACATTCCTACCACAAAGGCATCCAAAAAAATTAACTTATGCCTACAAATACTTAGGCCTAAAAATAAATCAGCCAAGCACTTCACTCAGCCAAGTGGAGTTTGATGAAAGCATAGATAATGAGATTTCAACAATAAATGTAGATAAATGTTACACCAAAAAATGTTTTTAGTCAGGATTATCATTTGAGATTCTAAAATCTATAAGGATAAAGTTTCTTGATTCCACCACTATAGATAGGAGGCAATATATCTTGGATGCCCTTTCTGCCAGTTTGTTTAAGAAAAATAAAAACTAAACTACCATTGATTTTCAGGGTATAGATATATGTTTGGAAGCTTAGCTTAAAATATATGGATTAAAGAGAAGTAGATTTTTGAAATTCAGAATTGTCACAAAAATAGGGAATGAAATGCATTCCATGTAGGAATATTTTGACAAAAACCATAAAAGAAGACAATGGCAGCTAAAGATTTATTGGACCAATTGGTGGATGATTTTTCAAATGCTTTTCCATAACTAACATGCTAGGTAGATATAGATGGCTCATGAAAAAATGTTTGACATCTTCCAGCATCTTTCACTCAAGAATTTATGAGGCACCACATCAATGCACAACTAACAAATATGGAATATGAGCCAATATCCTAGCTAATATTCAATAACATGTGGAGAACTAATTTTCATGATGTGACCATTACCATGTTTGATGACTTCACTAGGTGAAAAACATGCATCTTATTGACTAAATAAAAATGCTTTGGGTCCCTCTCTAAAGATCAGGAAGATATTATCAATCAAGAATTCATGAATTACTCAAATCAAATACTTTATGCAAGATAAATTTATTACACACATAAACGAATGTCAGAGTAATACCTTGAATAATTCATTAGTGTCATTCATGACAAGGTGGAATGACAAAAAACATTTGTGCTGAGGATAATGACAAACAAAAAAGTAGTTACCAAAGAATATTAGAGTTGTCAATGGTAGAGATTATAACACATGGTCATGGTGCAAGTGGATATGGGCATTTTTTACCATACATTCTTGGAGAGTTTAACTTTACTATCACCTCATTAAACAAGTGCTTCAGGGATATAGAAACAATAATGCCAAATACTTATGGATGTTTACTACATAAACCTAGATCTTCAAAATATCCATTGTATGATGCACTTTTATCTAACAACTACTACCCTGAATGTAAGAAATATAGATAAGAATCACAATAAATTGATGCCTTCAAAAAACTTCCTTGCAAGCTATACCTTTAACTAGACAACTATTAGGGGGATAATAAAAACAGGTACTTCCATCCATAATTATATTTAAAAAATGTCAAACATTATATAAAACTAATGTTAAATTTACAAATTCATAAAATAATGTTTTTTGTACAGGTATGAGTTGCAATATTTATCTCTCCTTATCTATAAAGGTGTTTTCCTCAATGTCAAGGTCAGATTTCCCCCTATAAGACATACCCATGAGGACATTGATAGCACATTTGGAAAAATGTCTAAATTTATAAAGAGGAAAGATGTATGGAGTATGGTAGAGATGATGGACACTTATAGGACATATGAAAATAAAAGAAACTTCACACCATATTTGATTGAAGAGGTAGTAGATTTCAAAGGCTATATTGATAGTTACAAGTTGAAGGGAAGAAATGAAATAAGAGGATTGACAAAAGTTCAATAATTTCTTCTACACATAGAAAAAGGTTAGCCCATTATGCATTGCAAAAACTCTATAAGAGATAAAAATTGGTCCCCCTTGATTACATTATGGGGAACAAAAGAAAATGGTGAGCCAAATGTTCAAGAAGGTAATCCGACAAAAATATATTTTAAAGACTTGAAAAATAGAGAAATGTCTCAAGATTCCATTGTTACAAAAGATTTAGATAGAATTATAAAAAAGAGTGAAAAAGAAATTAAATATAACTTTAATAAATATGTACAACAATTTAATGAATTTGGTTTGACCAAAAATAGCCAGTGGAAGGATCTAGCAAATTAGTTTTAAAACATCCATGACATAATGAAAGAAGACATGTTCGCTTCTAAAGTTGAGTGTACGAGATATTTTTGGCCTAGAACTCGACATGACATACCCCAACATAGAGATATACACAAAATGGTTCATGATAGGACCCTTGATTTTAGAGTGACATCTACAGATAGATATGTTGGTCCAAAAAGTAGAGGAACAAAAATTGCATTTGATCCAGCTCAAGATGTGCAAATCAGAGATATGTTATTTGTCAAAGTTTACAATTATATAGGAGTGGACTATATAGTATGGGTTGATAGATATAAAAGAAACATTAAGATAATACAAATAAATGGGGATATAGAATGAAGGATAAATGTAGCTTGGTTCATCCCAGTTTATGTTGGGAAAAAAGATGCAGAAGAAGCAAAAATTTATTCAGGTTATTTGGATAAGAAATGGAAGACAAACCCAACTGACACATCTTTACCATCCATACTCATAGATAGTATCATCTATGCTTGGAAACCAAATAAAAATTGGAGAGGTCATACACTTGTACTCATTTTTTGAAAGGCCTTGTAACAGACTATTTAAATGCATCATCCCACTAGGCACTATCACAAATAGTGATAAAAAGATTCGGAAATTTAAAATGGTGTTTCTTTAAATTTGGAATTAGAAATATGAATGTTTTTTTCAAAATTTAGTCCATTTTTTGAGAATTTATAATTTTTTATTATTTTATTTATTTATATTTATTTCTAGTGGCACTTCACATTTTGCATCTTGGAAAATACAATTCGGCATTTGAGTTTTATATTTTATACTATGATAATTCAGTATTTTGGTAATTGTGCATCTATTTAAGTGCATTTCACTATTAGAACATTCACTTCACATTTTTTTGATTCAAAATGGTCTTTAGCTTTTGTGTATTCCAAATATCTAGATCACATTTTGTGAATCGCAAAAACCTCTGGCTTTTTGGTTTTTCAAATTAAACTTCACATTTTGCATCCTTTAAAATGGTATTTAGAAAATGCTCTTCATAATTTGCCCAACAGAATTTACACTTAGGATTTTGTGCATTACAAAATACACTTCATCATTCCCATGTTTGTGAAAATTTCTTTAGGGTTTATGCCCTATAAATAATGTGCCACTTACACGTCAAGATTTATTCTTCAGCATTTACATATCAAAAAATGGTATTCAACATTTTAGTTTTTCAAATTACACTTTGTACAAGCACCAAGATTATGCCATGTGGCATAATCTTAGTGACTTGGCTATGTATAAATATGACCATTCCAAACAAAAGTCTTGAACAACATGAGTACCTAAGATTGAAACATGTGTTACAATATCAGTAACTCGACTATATGGGATATTATATTAAAAATCTAATATAGAACACCCATGATCGATACGTGGCATGTACATAAATATGAGAAACTTTAATGGTCATAAATGCATCACCTAATTTAGATTAAATAGATAGTTCATAATCCAATAAACTACTAACATGTGGCATCCCATTCATGCCAAGTGTTTTAAATCACATATCGCCCGAGTGCCTGATTGATGTATGAATTATTTTTCCTTAAGAAATAGACTACCAAGTCTTATTATCTATAAATGCATGGTCTGTGAACCAATTTGAATGGTTGCATAAATTTTGACTATTTTGCACATTTAGATATATGAGATTTATTTGAAATTGTTTTTTTGTGTTAGAATCTTAGAATGTGTGGGTTTTATATTCTATTTTTAATTGTTTTGGATTATTTTAAATAATTTGGACTTATTGCAAATATATCATATAGATGTGATTTATTTGTAATAAGTCCAAGTTATTCTTGATGAAGTCCAATTTATTTATGATAGTTTTCAACTATTAATTATTTCTAATCATTTTAAATAATCTAGACTTATTACAAATACAATATATAGATATGATTTATTTATAATAAATACAACTTAATCTTGATACAGTACAATTTATTTCTAATAGTTTTCAAAAATTTGGACTATTGATAAGTCCATATTATCTAAAATAGTCCTTCTATGATCCTAATCAACCTTGTCATGAGTCATACCAATCATATGACCAGCCTTCTCAAGCTCAAGATGTTCCTATCCAACATAGTCACTTCTCAAATTAGTCCATTCCAAGTTTGAAGCAAATTCTCTTAGGATATGAGAGGTACATGGTAGATCTTAATACACAAAGGGAATATGGTTAAGATATCCCTAGTCATCTCATTCATGACATAAGAGATTCATTTTAGTTAATGAAAGAAGAATGGGCACCTATTAAAAGAGCAAATTGGAAAAGCTTTCCAAGTGAGATAATGAATGGAAGTGGTCTCATTCAAAGCATTGAGGATAATCTAAGTAACCAAAATAATAGTAGGTCCAACTCCATCAACCTTATGTGTCTTCATACACAGCACTCAACCCTAATATATTCCACCCATTCTTCCCTCAGATACCTTTCTAAGTGAACTTCCAAGTGTTTCACGTCCTCTATGTGTTATTCAAACCTTCCCTTCTTGGAATTTAATTCAAGAGAGCATTCAAAAAAAGGAAAATATTATTGTTGATCAGCCCATTTTTTAAAACCAAAATACTAATTTTCTTCCTCTAGAACCCTCTAAGAAGTCTTTCAAGACTCCAAACTAGAATCAAGTGGTGAAGTCATGGAGTGAGCAAGGTAAGACAAGTATAGATTAGGGAGTTGAAGTCAAAGAATAATTTGAACCTATGCAAGTCTCTCCCATCCCTCCTCAAGAGGCCCCTTGTACCTCATACCAGCCCTTTTATGTCCCTTATCCTCATGAGGTCACTAACCACCTTCAAGAGAAGTTATTTCAAGATAATATAGATAGGTAGATCAAAGAGTTAGAGCTAAATATAAGGAAGGAGGAAGAGAACCAAAATCAAGAGGTTGAAGATAAAGAGAGCTTTCTGCCTAATCAAGCCCCATTTCTCTCTCCCCAAGAACCTCTAACTTGTCCATCTTTGAGGTCTATCTAAGAATTTTTTCAAAACAAGAATGAGACTCTAATTGAGAAGGTTGAAGATAAAGTTGTAGTTGTTAAAGAGCCTCAAGAAGGCCATGAGAAAGATGATGTGCTTGTTGAATAGAATGTCTCTTCCATGCAAAAATCAATTTTCTATCTCTCCAAGAGTTTCTTTAATAATCCACCATATCTAAAACCCCAATTTTAAAAATTATTCCCTCCATTCCCAAGCCCTTACATGAGCCATTCATCATACCTCATACTCCCTCTCCAACTTATGAACTTACTCATGACCCTCCAACCACATCCCTTCTTGAAGAGGAACCTATCCTTAGCGAGGTAAGTGAAGAAGATCAAGCTATAGTTGTAGTTGATGAAAATGATTCAAGTGTATATGATGAAGAATTCACCATTATTACTCCCCTTAGTGAAGACAAAAATAAGTCAATCTTCTTGAATGAAGAAAGATATGATCTTGGTGAAGTTGTAGTGTCCCATGAAGAGAGCACCAAGATTGTTATCTTGGCCAAAAAAAAGGTTGATCAAGACATGGAAGAAAAGGATTTTGAGAGGAAAATCATATTGACTAGTTTTTTTGAGTGTCATGAGTAGGTTCAATGAGATTTGGGGGACATGTGGTAGACTTATTTGCACATGTTCAAGGAATATGGAGGTTTTTAGAAGTGAGCACCTCTAAGAGAGAAAAATTAAGTTGTTGATGAGGAATGTAAGGTTCCTAATGAGAAAACATGTCTTGAATAACACCATCAATATTTTCAAGTCCATGATGGAGTAATCTATGATGACTATGACACTCTTGAAGATGATCAAAATATTAAATTTGAAAAACCAATAGAGACTGAAGCTATTGCTACCTTCATAGACCAAGATGATATGTGGTAGAAGTTCAAGGAGATTTATGATGAATTTGAGACTCTTCAAAGGTCTATATATTATGTTGGAAAAATTGAGGATGTTCTAGAGGTTACTTTCCTTCTTGAAGGATAAGATAAAAATCACCAAGGTACCATGTTTGAATCTACTCCTATGAATCAAGAAGTGGTCATGTTTGAGATAGGCACAAGCATCATGAGAAGTAGTTTGAGGCACAAGATGAGTTCACCTTCATAACTAATTAGTTAGTAGCTATCACTTCACTTGAGATCATGCCAAGAGGAGTAGCATTCAAGAAGATGAAGAAAATAGCAAGACCAAAACTCAAAAGGCGGCTCGCTTTATACCATTCTTCATCTCATGGAGTAAGATATTGTATAATCTCTTCCTTTGCTCTAGGAGGAAGAATTTTTTTTAGGTTAGTTATATATAGATAGTTTTCTCATGTTGTTTGTGGTGTTCCATAAGTGCTTGATAGCACATGTGTGTGTTTTTCTTCTTTGCTTTATGTGTGTTATCTTTGTTTTGTGTCGTTTGGAGTTCAAATCAGATTATCTTGTCATGTTCAAGATCTGGTCAAGTTTGAAACTAAGTGAAAATTACTCCATTACCCAATGTAAGTACAAGGATACTAATCTAAATAGCATAGCAGGCATGCTACCCCCATGAATCACCAATTTTTGACTAATTTTTACCCTCAAGGTCAAAATGTCAAACCCTATAGGTGAAAACTTGAATGTCACATTTTTCTAACCTTTGTTCATAGCTTTTTCCTGCCTTAATAGTATTTAAAAATTCTTCATAAAGCCTTAATAAAAATTTTAAGGTTTATTTGGAGAAATTAAGATAACATCTGATATTGGTCTTGTAGTGGTCTAGTCTTGTCATGGTGTAATGAAACTTGGCCAAGTGGTGTCATAGGTTTTTAGGAGTTTACCAAAGTTAATACATGCCTTAATCACCATATAATATTGTTTTATAAGGAAAAAGGTGATTTTTTCTAACTCCAATGTGTGTCAAAGCCCAAAAATACTAAAAATATGTAAAAGACACATTACTAGGACCTTGGATCAGTTGCATAACTACCACACCTGTCATCAAGTTAGATAAAAGTTAGAATCTTGGATTTCAATGTCAAATAATGAGTTTCACTCACTTGTGCAGACCTATAAAGCTCACTTTCAAGTTAAAACATTTAATAAGTGTCCTTTAATCTTATATAGGTCATAATTAGGCATGGAAAGTAGTTTCAAGTCTCAAAATTATATAAAAAATTTCCTCTCTCCCATCACTCTCTTTACAAACTCATAAAGGTCATTTTTAGATGAATGGGATAGGTCATATAATTAGAGTTAGAGGTTAATATTTTGAAAATATTTGGGGAGACCTATGGGATTATAATTCATGGCATTGTTCATTTTATTGATATCCTTAGCTTTATGAACAATCGCGAAGGAGTTAAGGTGCCTTTTTTAGGCTCAAATCCCCATAACCTAAGTTTTGTGCAATTCCTATGCAAGTGTGAACTCATTGGCTACATAAAATAAATTTTAATTAATCCTCAAATGTTTTTAAATGTATTTCACACTTTCATCCACTAGGTTGGCACATGTGAGAATACATTTAGCAAAGAAAGTTACTCTCTTGCACAGTCTATAAGTTGACTGTCATGGCCTCAGTTTACTCTAGGTTTACAAAGTTTGGAGGGTTAAAACTAAGGTATTTAATCATGTTGATTATTCTCCTTAATGAAAGTGAAACTTAACAAACCACTCTCCATGATAATCCCAGCACCACTCTCTCCAATTAATTCACTATAAATCTCATTTGATGATTGTGTGTGAAGACTATTGCATAAGGATGTTTGTAAAAGTTTTGTATTATATTTTTATAGGAGGAGTGAGATTATTTACCTCATGAAATATGTGATAAATCATTTATAAATGTCCTTTATAGTTTAAAATATCATCTTTTCACCTTTCTAAAGTCTGAAACATAGGTCTACATTATAAGTGAGCATTCATGGGGTCTAAGTTTCATGTTTAGTATGTTCAAATAGTGGATGAGATATGGTACTCCCATTAAAATAATAATGTGAACTTTAGAAACTCCTCACTACCACCATAAAAATCATGAGTAAATGAAGAGACTCTCACTTTAAATACATAAAATCTTGTATGTGGACTGCTAACTTACTATAAGCCTGAATGTGCAAAAGATGAGTTTGAGGTTTTATTATGTTTGTTTGAAGCCTACAAACTATTGAAGCATGTTCCATATAATAATGAGAGAAGACATAAGTAAATGAAGCTATGTAAGTCATATGATAATTGTGGAGGGTTGAAATGACTAATGTCAAGACCAATTAGAAGATTCTACATGCTTTGGTTTTCATACGTACTATATATAAATATAAGAGGAGTAAAATTTGTAAAATGTCATTAAAAGGTCATGAAATTTGTTGACTAGTGATAAGTGTTAAGCATTGTCATTGATGTCAAAGGTGCATCTTGCATTATGTTGATGTCATTTAGAGAGTGTACCTAATTGGTAGTATATTGATATGATAAAGGGAATTGATGGAGTGTTGTCATTGAATGATTTTGTCATGAAAAATAATTTTAAGGTAACAAATTCCTTATGGTTGCATGAAGGTACAAGTATTTGAGTAGCCTAAACCTGGTCATGGCATGAAGAGAACTTATGAAAAGGTATGAGCTTTGTGGCTTGGTGATATGAGTACACATAGGCATGAATGGATGTATGAGGTTGTTTGATCATGTATGTGAGGAATTTGAACACTCATGAGCCTGAGGGTGATCCTATAGGGGTAAGACCTTTAGAATAAGTCTATACCTAGACCGCTCCTAGACCCTACTTGGTCTAATGAGGCATCATGATTTGTTGTCAAGGAATATGAAGGATGTATGGAACTATTTAAGAATTATATAGGTTTCTTTAATATTTGAGTGTGGGTTAGATTGCATGGAAGGAGGCATGAAGGTCAATTTTAAGGTCTAATGTGGTTTGCAGGTCAAGGACTAGAAAGCAAAGAGAGAGAATGTGGCCTAAGGAGGGTCATGATCAGATTTCAGAGTATTTTAGCTTATGTAATAATTTTTAGAGGTGATTTATGTTTTTAAAGTGTTTTCATATATTTTTAGGTCATATTTTGAAGGATAAGGCATGAAAAGTGGTTTTTAGGTCTCTTGAGTGCATAGAATGAAGGATTCTCAACTCGAGAAGGATTATCTTGTGCTCATTAGCTCATTAAAAAATTTCATGGGAACCTAAGAAGTTTATTATATATGGGGAAGGGTCCTAGATCAAAATTACAATCATTATTTTTTAGATTAAGGGGCTATGCTTTATAAATGATTGTTAAAAATGGAAATAGGTTTAAACCCTATTAAAACCCTAATATGGACCCAATGTTGAAGATGTTGACCAAAAGATAATATAATGTATTGGTATGCTAATGTAATCTATTTGAAGTTTTATTAAGCTCTCCCAAGCACCTCTAGTTGTGATTAAGCTATTAGCTGTGTGAGTAGACCCTACAAGAAAGTGCTAATTTATCAGAGATTTGTTGTAGCAATCAAAATTAACCAAGTGAAAGTATGAAAATGGATGGAGGATGAATATTGAGACATTTATTTTATGTCCATGAAGTTTTTGGTAAGTGTGAGAAAATAATAATATAGATCATCAATGGGAAGATATGTTATCATTCTAGGGGAACAAAAATAAGATCAAGGATGATCATCATGTTGGTCTTCATCAACATTAGAAGTGTCAAAAGTGATGTCATTAGGATCATAATAAGTCAAATCATTATTAGGATTCACAATGGTATTTTTTTCCTAGTGATAAGGATCATCAACACCATAAAGGGTATGACCATATGGATAATTAGGGCCTTACTAGGGATAAAATCATCACTAAGATCTTTATCCATGAAAAAATGTGTAGGATGATTTGGTTGTGTAATGATGACTTGAGGTTGAATAACTGATTGAAAATTTTGGTTTTGTATTTGGGTGATTTAATGGATAATGGAAGCTTGCATAAGGGTCATTTGTTGGACCATTTATGCAAAAAAATATGTTGTGTATAAAGGTAGATCCATGATGATAGAGGACAAAAACATATGATGAAGTAAAATTGGTCATAAAATTTTGATAATATCAACCAAATCGATATAGTCAAAAACTAAAGATGAAAAATAAACTATCAGATAGGATGATTTAGTTAACTAAAAAACAAATTGTATCTTGTTAGCCAATACAATTTGGTAAAAAAGGTAAACCTAGTGACAACTAGATAGAAATTAACTATATCTAACTTATCAATGTAATTGGAAAGACAGTGAACTACATCAAGCCTTGATGATGTAGTTGAAAAGACACTAAAACATATGGGACCTAGTAGATGTAATTATAAATCACACTGAATTATATCAGATTTGGAAAATGCATTTATAAAGACTGTACAAGATATATATTGATTTGGAAATTTATGTTAAGTTGTAAAAAAAATGAGACATAACTATATCTATTTGGCTAATGTAGTTAGGTGAGAATGAAAAAATAGCAGATAACTATATCATTTTTGGGAGATACAGTTGACTAGAAAAGAAAATTGGAATAGAATTGGATCACATCTTGTTGATACAATTTGCTAAAATAGTGAAGGAAATGGTAAGTTTCACATTGGGTTCACTATAATGTATGTAATGGGGTAGTATCAGCCTACAACTATCATATCTTAAAATATCTAAACTCAGAGAAGGTTAATCAAAGAGAGCCCAATGATACTTAATGATTCAAGATGTGACCAAATGGATTTGTGAACTTAGCAAGAGCAGCACCTAAAACACAATTTTAAAGGAAAGGGTTTCAAAGTCTTTAGGCCAATAACATAATGAAATAGCTCTAACTAGATCACTATTTTTAATTAGTCTAATATTACAAACAAACAATGTAAGTAATGGGGGAGGTTTAGAAACATCAAATTAGGTAAGGACACTTGGTAGACAAATGGGGGGACTAGGATACCTATAATGGATAGATGGAAAGATTAAGCAATCTTATATACACACTAATTAAGGATTAAATAAGGATACACATTTATTTATGAATCAATTATGCAAATTATATCTACTAAATGAAAGAGCTAGGATTAGAATATATTTACCTTGAAGAGGATGCATAGAGCCCCAATATACCCCTTGGCCAATGGTGATTTTCAAGATATTTTTTTGGTTGTGAATACCTCAAAGTGGAATCAAGCTCTAGGATAAAAGGACTTCTCCTAATAAATCTAAAAGAATCCACAAGACAAGCTTACTTCAAGACAAGATCCTAAGTGATAACTCCTCCAAGTGTAGATTAAGGTAGAAGTGTAAGAAATAAAAAAGTGAAATGAGTGTATATTCTCCATTTGAATGAAATCATGATGTTAATTTAGAGTGATCAATAGCCCAAACTTATTTTGAAGGTTAAGTTGATGGTATTGGCTAGATTTGATGTAGTTAAGAGGTGTTGGTTGACACAAAACAATAGCGATTTGGCTAAAACCATAGGAAAGTATGTTCCTAGATGATACAATATAATTATGGTATTAACCAAGCTAATACCATAGGATAAGAAGGAAAATAGTATCATCCTAGATGATGCTATAGGATAATATGGAAAAGGTGTTGAAACAGGTTGTATATATATAAAATAAACATAGGTATAAACATTTAATTTATTATACTTCAAGTTATGTTATATATATATATATATATATATATATATATATATATATATATATATATATATATATACTTTTAGGATGTTTGAGAATGGTTACAGACCTCTATGAGTTATAATTTAAATACTAGGTTTTGGAGGGTCCTAATAGATTTTATACTTAGCCATATTTTAGGGTTTCAAGATTTTAGGGAGACATCATAGGAGGTAAATGGAAAGATAGTATAAGGAAGCTGGAATGATATGATCATGACATGGATAGAAACATCACTTGAAAATCACCAAATGCCTCCTCACCCCTTTACCAATTCACCCTTAAGGGCATGCACTCAAAGAGATTGAAGCATGACACATTGCTATAATAGAAATTGTCAAAAAAAAATATAAAGTGAAAAATATTATGTGTATACATGACTTTTGAACTTTGTATCTACAAGTTGTATCTTTCACCTCTTCTTCCTCCTCATGTGTTGCTTTTTTATTTGCATGACAATTTCTTTTATAGCTTGAATTCAAATTAGTAAGCTTATTTGATAGTTTGAATCTAACCCTTACTTATTTCTTATTGGATTCCAAATTGTAATCCATGTAGATATTGTGAGCCCTTTTCCTTATCCATCTTAGTGTGACTTTACCAAGTGGTGATCTTGTATAATTCTTCAGTTTATTCGTTAAACCTTATTTCCTTTTGCCTAATATTTCAAATTATTTTTAACAACTCCATCTGTTAATCCATAGGAAATAATTTTTCTTTCAATTTAAAAACCATCCTATCCCATCTTGTTATCTTGTCTTTCCCCTTTATGTGATGTTCTGTATGAACTTCCTTGCACCATAACACTACATGTCCCTTTAACTTTGTTTGTAATGTCTTTACACACTATAGGTTACCAATGCCCTCATACTTGAAGTAATCTTCCAAGTCATTGAGATAATAAATGGTTTATTTTAAATTCAAACTTCCCTAAAAATATGGTAATTCCATATTTTTACCCTTTCCAATACATAATCTATCTCTCAAGATCCTCTCCTCAATGGCATCAATTTGTTGCTCAGTACCTCTTTCACCTTCAGTGATATTTGATCCCTAAGTGCATTATCCCTCTCCTTCATCATCACTTTCATATCTTGGGATGAAACCTCTCTATTAGTCCTCCTCAATGATATCCAAGAATGATTGCATAAACACAATTTATCTAGGACTTTGTCCAACCTTCATGTTATGCATGTAGTTATTGTGCCTCTACCAGCTACTCTTCTTGTCAACATATTTTCCTCTTAATTTGTGCTCTATTGTTTTAAGTCCTCTACTTATAATATTACATAAGAAATATTTCCTCTCCCTCAAAAAGTTTTAAAACTTGATCTAATACTAAGGTGATGCAAGTTATGGGTCGGGTTCCTAATGAAGATAATCAAAACCATGTAGCAAGTGATCCTCTTAGCCCTTATATTTGACACACACAATACAAGAAACTTAAATAATCTTATTATATAATTTATATCAAAATAGAGTTGCATACAACATCTCATTATGATATAAATAATTTATTATAGGAAACTTCAAAATTATAATGATTAAATCCTTAGAAATGGTCATTAAATCCTTAGACTATCACAAAGTGATCTTTTCAGACCTCATCTCTCAATCTCAATCTCACTCTCTCCTTCATCTGTAAACTTTGGTAGAGTTTATTTTCTTTCCTAGTGGTCTGTAAAATAGGTCTCAAATCTCCTATTTATAGACCTTGGAAATTGGTCAAAGGATTACTTACCACTAATTAGATATCTAAAATATTAATGACAACTTAATGATTTGTTCATTTATGTGTCTAGGCCAAATTGACTGGTGTCAATTCAAATGCAATATGGCCACCAAAAATCCCAACTAACTGATTCACTTGCATTGATTTTTGGGTTCCCACCTTTGATGTTGATGTATTACATTTTAAAATTTTGGGGTCACGCATACTTATCATTAGTTTTCATGCATGTCTACATACTTCATGACAAAAAAATCCTTTGCACACCAAAGTGACATACTTGTGCATTGGTTTGTGCACAACTCCTATGTCCAAAACCTACACACTATTTTTCTATGTTGATTGACCTTTGCTTACTTAGGCACACTTGAGCACTTGAGTTTCTATGTAAAAATACATTTAGTTGTTCAAAAATGTAAGATTACTTTATGCCTAGGATACTCTTGCATCACTAGGTTCAACTTTAATGTGTCATTAAAAGTAGGCTTGACTTTAAGGTGTTGTTTAAAGCATCACTAGATTTGAATTAAAGGGGGATTCAAATATATCTCTAATTCTAAATTTAAGTACAACACTAGCTTGAATTAAAAAATTAATTAACTCTAAATTTTATTTTTATAATTTTGTAAAATAATAATATCTTTAAAGTCAATTTAAATATTAATTGTGAATTAATTGAAAAAAAGATGTTGGAGGTTGAATATTTGGTTACGAATCTATAGGATTATGTGTCTTTTATTGTTAAAGTTGTTGCTCATGAGGTGACCTATCTTGCCAAGCTTATAGAGTACTTCTCTCTCAAAAATATGCTTGTTATTTCATTATTTCATTACATATTTGAAAAAATAATTATGTATGAATGTCTCGAAGAAAATTTTAAGGTCATACCATATTTTTTAGATGACATTTATGACTCAGAATTGGCTTAGACTACCGAAAGAGTCAAGATTCTACTTCTTAGGTGGGCCTTGTTTAAACAACTAGTGATAGGTAGATTAAGGGCCTCAGAATGTGGAGAGGATGTGGGTTTCATTACAGTCACCTTGAGAATAAACCCAAAAAACCTAATCTTTTTTTAGGTCCCAAATCTCTTAGGGAATATTTTTACTTTCCTTCCACAACATGTCTTCATGTGTAGTTTTGACCCTAAGTATCAATAAGAAATTGTTGTAGGTTTGTTGTTGGTCTAGATTATTTTATTGAGGTTTTTTCTTGGGGTAGAATTAAGATTTTCATTTGATTTATTTATTTATATGGCATGGCTTGATTTTGGAATGCATGTTTATTGTGGGTTGTGTTGTTACAATGATGATGGCTTTATAAGTTTATGGTTTGTTAGGTGGGTGTTGGGTTTTATTTGGTTAGTTTTTTGGGTTGGTTTCACCTTGGTACTATCAATGTGATTTTTTTTGTGGCAATAGTGGTGGTTTTTTCTTTTTGTTTACTTTATTGTATGGGTGAGGGCCATTCACTCATTAATCTATAAAAATATGAATTAAATTTTATTAAAAATATATTAATTTTTAGTTGTTTAATATTATTAATTTTAAAATTATGTTCCTATATTATAAAATTATAATTATATATATATATATATATATATATATATATATATATATATATATATATATATATATATATATAGTTATAATGTTAATTTCAGTTGTAACATTATACATAAAACATAAAATAGCCTAATTTTTTGGCTTTTTAAGTAAAAAAATTGAATGTAAATATAAATTAAATATTTAATGAGATAATAATAAATTAAATGTGATAATAAAATCATTGGTGTAATTAATACCACAAATATTTTTTATGTTTTAATATGCACTTGTATTATTTATATGTAATATACTTTGAGGATAAGTACTAATTGGTGCACACTTAACCATTACTAGTTATTAGAAAATGTTATCAATAAATTTTTTATTTAATCGACTTCTACTAATATTAGGCAAGTCTTGTCTTTAAATAGACTGGTTCTACAAGTAATTATTCTTTAAAACCTTAATCCTAATCATAGTCTCTTTTAATATCTATATAAGAGTATAGAGGGCTAGTGGGTGAGATATGTTTTAGTTTAGAGTTTTCATTGTTATACTAGAAAATATAAGTTTGGCCTCTTAATCTAAAGAAATGGTAATTATAATTGGATGAATATGTGTTGTCTTATTTCATATATTTATTTATTGTGTGCATTATGAATGTATGCCTTGTGGTAGTTACAATGATTTTAGAACTACTAGGGTAGAGTTTTGTGGGAAGTCCCTTCACTTCGCATGTTGATGTCATCATGTTTGGCCAAAAATGATAGATATTGTGATATTTTAAAATCAATGGTATAGGGTTTTTGATCTAGGGGATTTATATGGGTAAAATGGATTCAACCTTTAATAGCCCACTACATTAACCATTCTTTGATCAACCAAGATCCCTTAAAGGCAAGGTGAGAGCATAAGATTTGTTATTTTTAGAAGACCACTAAAATATGGGTTTAAAACTTGACATGCAAAAAATAATGAAAATACATATTTTAAAAAATAGAATAGAAACTAGATTTGTATAAAAAAAAAGCAATAAATGCATATATGATCTTTATACCTGATGTGGGCATGAAAATAGAATATATGTATGTTACACATAATTGAAACACATAAGGTGAATATTTGACATCTTTAATATCATATTAAACAACATAATAATAAATAAAAATTCATAATACTATAATAAATAATAGTCATAATGTCATGATTGACCCTAGATATTAGGGTCATCATGCTCATTTAAAATATCATAGCCCTTATCTCAACCTTGATTAGTGTCACTGTCATTCACACCTCCCCAACCATCCCCCGTGTCAACACCCCTATTATTTGAAGTTGTTTAGAGCTAATAAACATCCCCTGAATGAGGAAAACCCTACTGGTCATGATCTCCACATTCATAATTGGAAGTGTTATTCAATTTTTAACTTGGGATAATTTCATGCTTCCCATAAATAAAACACAACAAAATGATTGTTAAAAATCTCATAAAATAAAATATTAAAACACAAACCAATATTATTATTATTATTATTATTATTATATATATATATATATATATGAATAATTTGGTGATAATTTGAAAATAATTTTATGATCAATTTAAACATTGTGAATATTTTGGTTGGACTCCATTTGCTGCCATTTTATTCTACATATAAGAATATCTATAAGAAAGTATGTGGTCCTTTTTCCAAGGTTGGATATGTTCCTCATAATCATCCTCCTTTTATAAAATTCAAATATAATATTTATTGATAGTATAATATAAAAATTAACATTTATTAATGTAAAATAATTAAAACTAGGATATTCGAGACACATAAAATTAATCATTAATGTTTGAAAATATTTATTCTTGACATCCTTACCCTGTTTGGTCTATAATTCATTTAACTAACTCATAATATATAATACATCATTCATTGTCTTGTAAATACTAAAATTATCATAAGATACATCCCTATTTCAACCACATTCATCTCTATTCAACCTATAAGTTGATGTCAAACCTTTATAAGTAGTCATTATCCTTCTAAGACAAGTCCATGCTAGGTTGGAAAGGGTTCTACTATGGCCTATTCCACTAGTACAGCTTTATCCCCTACACTCTAGTGGTAACTTTTTAAATTTCAAGTAGTCTATTTTCTACTTCCCATGTATTTGTCAAGGTAGGTTAGCAAATTTTTAAAATATTCCCCTATATAAACATATCAAGGCTTCTCCAAATATATTTATCAATCACTTAGAAATTATACTACACACTCAACCAAAGACTACTATTTCTTATAATTTTAATTTTAAAACATTCTAACAATCATAGGCCAAGTCTAAATATTATTTATTGTAATTCAAGGGCATGCATTGTCAAACATTTCAATCAATCTTCTAGTAATAATAATATAGTTTCACAATCATGAATCACATAATCACCCTAAGAGGGAGAACAACATCGGCCTAAAGCCCATTTGGGATATGTAAGTAGTACTAAGATTACCTAGGGTTTTATAAGGGTAGTTCACCTATTCCCTAAACTTATTCATCCCTTTGCATTTGATATTTATTGTGTTTATTATACAAAATCAAGGGTTTATATTTTTAAATTATTCCATGCCTCAACTTGGCACACAAAATTAAATAATAAACCCTCAAAGGTATTTACATGGGCTTTAGTAAATAGATCAATCACATAATTAACCAAGATGTGGTTGTATTTAGTGGACAAAGCCGCACTGCATTCCTATCCTCCTCTTTCAAAATTGTCCAATAATAGTTTAAATTCATGTGTTCAGTCATGACATAATACATAGGACCTATAAAGCATTTTTCATCTATAGTTAGCCTACACAGTTAACATAATATTTGTTTTATAGAGGTTTTTATAGACTTCAACTTGTTTACTATTTTTAATAAGTTTCTAATTTAGTAAAATATTGTCACATATTGTATGTAACTAACAGATGTGTATATATCAACATTCAAATTTGAATTATTTAACATCTATTAGTTGGAGTACATTCAATCAAAATAAATCAAACATTCTAGTGAACCCTCATTTTATTTTGAATATTTCTTACTCTTTACTTGATTTTTATCCTAGGATTTCTCAAAATTTATATAAATTCATAACTCTAAAATTAAAAAACCTTAAACCTTGGATAAAAATCTGACAGAAAACTATTAAACTTCTTTAACTTAGTTTTAATGTGACACTTCAGAAATTTGTCTTATCACCTTGGATAAATTCTAAACTAAAGCTCTTTATTTTGATCTTGGGTCGAATTTTTTTAATCTCTATGCACAAAAAAAAAATTATTTATTTTTTATTTTCTTTTTTTTTAGAAACTTTGTTCTAATAGTTTTCAAACTAGTTAGTGAATTTTTTGAAAGGCTATTCAGTGTTTTATTTATCAACATTGTGATGTGATGGGTTGATGCGAATACTCACAACCATTGTACAACATTAAATAAGAAATTTAGTTTTTGTGTACCTCATAATATATTATAAATGTTTTTGACCCCTTTTTTATGCCATAAGAAGCTTCTTTTAGCCTTTTGATTTATGGTACACCTAATAAGATTGTATCACCTTGGAAAGTTACTCTCATTGTACCCTTGGAAATGGATTTAGTGGCTTACAAGCATGGTTTTTCCTCTATAATTAGTATTATTAAAATTTGGGTAGACACTAATTAATGAATGAGAAAATATATTTGAGAGCCCACTCAATCATTCAAACCTTTGCCTATATCACTCTTATACCTTGATTTTTTCTTGTATTGTATTCATAGTCATTAGTATATTTTGTGTATACTTATATTATATTCAAAATGGGATCAATGAATGAATGTTGATTTTACATATTAAATACAATTATACAATTTATCATAAAATATTATCTTACTTTCCCAGATGTTATTCATTTCATTTATACATGGTTAAGATTCAATGATGTTCAAAAAATCACCTTAGAGAAATATCCTCTATATTGTACTTCATATTGTTATAACATTCAATCTGAATTATTTCACTTAACTAATAAACACCAAGGAGCATGTATGTAATATTTTAATAAAAATGTTCATGTTTTTAATAATTAGTGAGGTAGTCACCCCCCCTCCATAAAGATAAAACCCTCAATATAAGTAATTTGACAACCTAGATCAATCAAATAATACTAATGCCAAAAATTCATTGTTCACTCTTGCCAATAATTACAATATATAAATATATATTATATGAGTCCTTAAGTAATACACTTTGACCTAATAATGTTGAACCTCATTATGTATCTTTTATTATCAATACTATACAATGGACAAAAGAAAGCAATTATTTTGAAAAATGTGATCTTCCTCCAAAGCATATTATTGATCAATATTTACCCTCATATATACAAGTCTTTGTAAAAAATAAGGTGGTCAATAGGGTACTTGTTTTTTTTTAGATCAAGATTGAATATTTGTAACATAAATTTCCTAAATTTACTAGGTATAATAGCAAATGATCTAATTCATTCAAATATGAACATTCACAGATTTGATAACATTCCACACTAATTACTTAGGAAAACTACATTAAATATTACTATGGGCCCATGCATTCTTGTTATTAATTGTCAAGTTATGCATAGTGATCCTAACTACAATATTTTATTAGGCAAACCTTTGATACATGACATGAATTTTATTAATTATACATTACATGCATGTCTTAAGATTAGTCATTAAGGATGTGTGTGTGTGTGATATAATTTAGAGTAATATCCTTTCAAATATTATGCAATGGTCCATCCCATGGATAGTTATGTTCCATATATGAAACCCTCTTCCATCGAAGGATCACCATCTACTTCACTTATTTATTTATCCTCATCTATACCACATTAAAATGACTTATAAATCAAATTCAATTAATATGGTTTTGGATTTGAATACTTAAAATATATAAGTATACCATTGGATAAGGGTTGGGAAAACATGCTCAAAGTATTGTTTATCCTATTATTAATTTGGTCAATGAATGGCAAGTATGCCTTGGATATAATGTTAAGTCCACTTCTCATGGATTTAATCAAGTTAATTAATCTCCTAAATTCATACCTTCCATGAATATGCAATTTAAGCATAATAATCAAGTCAATCATATTTATCAACTATCATTATTATATCATGAACTCATTGATAACATGATATCACCAAAAAATATTGACATTGGATGAATTTTCAAATGATGAGTCTCTTTTGGAATACCTAGGTGCATATGAGGATCTTCTATCCTTCCATCATAAGAAAACATTATCTCATGAAATAAATGAATGCACATCTTTTTTTGAAAGCAATGATTTTATCCTAAAATTATAATTAGATAGTCCCAATACTATTCCTAATACTCCATTTATGTAAGATCGATCAAAATTACTTGATGAGAAAAATATTGAGTTTCATTTTAGAATCAAAAAGGATCCACAACCTATACTCTTGGTCATCATGTTAAAAAAATATGAAGGCAAATCTATTTGAAAATCTTTACATGCTTATCTCAAATTATTTTCATGGCTATATAAAGACATGCCTGGAATTGACCCATAAATAACTATGCATAAAATTGTGTTATATTATGATGTTAGACTAATCAAGCAAAAAATAAGGAAAATTAATTAAAATTTTGATTTATTAGTCAAAATTGAAGTTGAAAGGATTTAAGAGGTCACCTTCATACACATTTTTTATTATTCAAATTGGGTTTATAATATTATACTAGTGACAAAGCCTAATGGAGATATTTGGTGTTTCACATATTACCACTATTTAAATAAATATTTTCCTAAAGATGATTTTCCATTACCACACATAGATATGATTGTGAATTCCACCATAGGATATGAGACGTTATCATTTATGGATGGCATTTTAGAATATAACCAAATCAAGATTAGTCCTATAAATCAGGAAAATACATCATTTATCATTCCTTGGGGACATTTTTGTTTGTAGTCATGCCCTTTGGATTAAATAATTCAACTTTAACTTATCAAAGATATATGATACATATTTTTCATTATTACATACATAAAATAATTTAATATTATGTGGATGATTTATTAGCTAAATCCAAGCATCGACAAGGCCTTGTTATTGACCTATGACAAATATTTGAAAGAATGAGAAAATATGATGTACGTTTAAATCCAAAAAATGTATTTTTAGAGTATCATCAGTCAAATTGTTGGGTTTTATCATCTCTCAAGGAGGCATTAAATTTGATCCTAATAAATTAAAATTTATACTTGATATGACACCACTAACTAATTTAAATTAAATTTGATACTTACAAGGTCACATTCAAGCTATTTGATGTTTCATGGCTCAATTAGTAAATAAAACACAATACTTTACAAGGTTACTTAAGAAAAATACCAACATTTAATGGAATGACTCTTGTCAACAAATATTTGATGCAATTAAAGAATATATTCTAAACCCACCTATTCTTATGTTTACCATTTGGATTAACCAATCTTATTATACATTTCTACCACTGATCATGATTTAGGTATGTTTCTCAAATAATATGATGATCATCATCATGAACAAGCCATTTACTACATTAGTTGCACACTGCTCAATTATGATAAAAATCATACCACTATTAAAAATGTATGCTTGTCTCTTGTCTTTGCCACACAAAAATTTTGATAATGTTTGCTTCATAATGAAATTTGTGTCATCACTAAAGTTGACCCACTCAAGTATCTTATCCAAAAACTCATAGTTTTAGATTTACAGAAAATTGGGTAAGGATTCTTACTAAGTTTGATTTACAATTTATCTCATGAAAATATATTAAATGGAAAGTTATTGTAGATCAACTAATTTTTGCCCCATTGCATGATCCATTACCTATTATGACTAAGTTTTGAGATGAGTTTACTTATTATAATATTGACAAGGATATGTAGATCATAATTTTTCATGGATATAAATGTGTTATGGTGTTGTATTTGGGATTGTGTTTCTTAATCCATAAGGTGAACATGTTCCTTTTACTTTTTGCTTGGGGTTTTCATGCACAAATAACATAACAGAATATGAAGCTCTAATAGTTAGCTTATTAACCATAAAAAAATTTCACATCAAATATTTATGTGTATATGGTGATTCACAACTAGTCATAAATCAAGTCCTAAATGTTTTTCAAAAAAAATAAGATAAATTAATCCCTTATAAATACATGGTCCAACATCTCATACTAAACTTCTTCTTTATCCATCTAAAATATCCCTCACAAAGATAACTAACATGTTGATGTCATGATTAGTGCCACATATTTAATCTAAATTAATATTAATTATGGTCATGTAATATTTTATATCTAATAATTACACAATACTTTAGTTGATATGGATATTCTCATTGCATTATAATTTTTGATAGACACATGAAGTGTTAATAATCTTGAGTGGTACACCAATATATATATATATATATATATATATATATATATATATATATATATATATATATATTGGTGTACCACTCAAGATTATTAACACTTCATGTGTCTATCAAAATTTATAATGCAATGAGATTATATATATATAATTACATTTATAAATATACTATTCATAAAACTATACATGGAAAGATAAAATTGGTTAGAATTCCAAGCCACATGTCCTTATTATTAGATCCCTTTTGAAATACTATTTTGATGGATAATTGTTAGAATGTTTAAATCGGGTTTAAATTTAAACTGATATACTCAAAATTCATGATAGTGAATGTGAAGGTCACTTTAGTGGTAAAAACATGTCTTCTAAGATCCTACTTCAAGGATATTATTAGCCAAAAATAGAAAAATAATGTCATGAGTATGCTAAATTATGTTCCCAATTTCAAAGGCATAGCAATCTTAATCAACTCCATCATATGCCCTACAACCTGTTGTCTCTCCATGGTCTTTATCTCTTAGGGGATTTGATTTAATTATAAATATCAATCAATAATATTCAAACAAACACAACTTTAATATTATAACTACTGAATATTTCACAAAATATGTAGGAGAAATACCTATACAATCTACAACAGGTTAAGATATTTATAATTTCTTGCTAATACATTATTGCACAATTTGACCTCCTTTCTATAATTTTAATAGATAATGGTTCATATGTTAAGAATAAAACATTCAAAATATTATGTGGTAAATTAAAATTTTGTAAGAATTTATCCACACATTACTACCCACAAGGAAATAATAAATTAAAAGTAACTAATAAAAAATCAATAATATCTTAAGCAAGACTATTGTAAAGCACAACATAGATTGACATAATAAAATCAGCTACGCTCTTTCATAATATCACATAAGAATACACACACCAACAAAGGTTATGCCCTACTCTCTTATTTTTCTCACATAAGTTTTACTTCCTATGGAGATAGAAATGCCTTCCTTATGAGTCTTCTTAAAATATATTATTATAGATAATGGGTACCAATAAAAATACCCATGTGAACTAGAAACTCTTGATAATAATCACATATAGGATCTCAAAAATTTAAAGGTTTATCAAGCACGTAGATGGAAAGAAAACTAATGATCATGAATTCCAATTTGGTTATCTAGTACTCAAATAAAATAAAAATAATACTAATGCTAACAAAGAAAACAAAAGAAAATTCAAACCCAATTGGTTGGTTCAATTCATAATCACCAAAATTTTGGGTGCAAGAGCTTACCACCTAGCCAAACTCGAAGGCATACTTATCAAGAATCCAAAGAAAATAATGCATTTATGTTGCTAATATCCATTAACCCACTTGAAACCACTCTCACATGATATTTTTATCCATTTGACCTTCAAATAAGCTCTTTAGGCATTGAACACTATTATTTACATATAATCCTGTACCTTCAACTTCAAGAGAATGTTAGCATTTTAAATGGTTTTGACCAAGGTTGAAAATTCAAATTTTTACTTGAATTGATTAATCCACTTCATATTTATGTCCTTTTCATGAAATTATATTGTATGTATCTTTCTCATAGTATACCTATCTTAATATCTTTTATTTTAATAATTTTATAAAAATTAACAATAATAAATAAAATTTAAATGTGGAAAAAAATCAAAATATTTTCAAAAATTCAAAATCAAGAACTAAGAATCATTTTCAATTATTGTTATTTTAATTATTTATATATGTCATTTATTCTACATTAGATAAATAAAATATTTCAATTTACAATACACATTATTATTCATGAGGTACTTGAGTGTGATACATGACATAATTTTACATGGTTTTGATATTGGGCTTCCCTTATTACCCAAAAAACTTGCTAAGTTGGGGGCGTCTCTTTACTCTTTGTAAATAAAATTCAATGTGTTCTATTAATCCACAACTTTTTTTACCATGATGAGCCACATATCATACAAGTGTTTTGTTCATCACTCATTTTATACATGTGTTTCATAAATATTTTATTTTCTAACAATGACATTGATACATATGGTTGATGTAAACTAGTCTGAATGTGTGTTCTATGTTTATTTCTTACTTTATTGCATGATAAGTTTAGAGCTTTTTTGCTTATTCTGTGCCCTGTGGCCTTGTATGTTTAAATTGTTGCTTTTATGGCATATTTATACCATTTTTGTGTGGCCTTTAACCTTGTGTGTTAATGATACATTCACATTCCCTTGTATTAGCCTTTAGGCCTTATATATGGCATTATATGAAAATTACTTGACATTAGATGACATTGTTTATTTGATCATTGCTTGTTACTATGGTATTGTAATTCATATCATGCATTACTTATATATTGTATTCTTAAATTGGTGTCATGATACATATCATTCACATCATGCTTATGTGCTTCAATAATATATTTATCTAACATGTAAAAATTCAATTCTATATTCAAATATTATGTGCAATACACTCAAATTTTTAAATGACACTACGTGATTCTATCATTCACATATGATTTTTTTTTATATAAATAACTTATATGCTATGTATCTCATCTCAAAATGGGGAATCAAAATGGGCCTATATTGATAAGTCGAGTCCTCATGAACAAATTTTAGATTTATAGCACTATACAATTTCAAAATTACAAAATGGTTCAAAATTTTCATATTTTTGGGGCATGTGACATGCATGTACACTCATTCCTATAATTACAAGTGGTTAGGTTCAAATTAGTTAAATATTTCAATAGTTTCAAAGTTTAAAATGGCATTCAATATTAATTTAGAATAGTATAGGGGGCATGATACTCATTCATGTTCAATTTATGATATGGAAATTTCAATTTTTCTCAAGTCCAAAAGTTTCAAATAAAATCTATATTTATATATAGTGGTGTGATTCATCTTTATGTTTTAAGTGTGCCACATTATAATCTAATGACATTGAACATGTATGATTGCACTTTATATATTTAGTGAGCCATATTTGGTGGTTCTACCCCTTCAAATATTTTATAGAGTACTATCCATAGTCAAATGAGAGTTGAAGCATATAATATTTTCAACTAAAGTGAAATCAAATGTTTTCAAATTAAGATTTGAGAACTCTCAATTCATTACAAGTTCAACATTTCTCAAACTTCCTCAACAAGAGGTAAATACTTGTTCATCCCCAAGTTATAGGTCAATTAGATTACATACTCTTTTAGGTGTATACATTCCTTGCTTTCTTTTCAAATATTTTGAGTTACAAGTTTCAAATTTAAATTTTCAACTATGGACAATAACTAGTTCCAGTGGCATTATTGTAGGTTTTGCATTAATGCATCATGCATAATCAAGCTTCACATTACAATATAAAGTGTTTATACACACTCAGGTTCACATCTACTTTACTCCAGTAATTTCACTTTGTTTCATCACTAGAATAATGTGGGGTAAAATGTAGACACATAAATTTAATCATTAGGTGCTTGATAATTTGAAAATCTAATAGTTATTCCTTTCATTTGAAATCTAATGATTAGTTATCTCTTGTAGGTCCAAATTCACCATCCATTCACCACTTGTCATAATCCCAGAGCTCCATTTCTCTAGAATGCTTTGAACATAGAGCCAAGCCCTTTAACCATCCAAGTTCTTAATATCTTATCACATGGTGTGGCCCCACTTATTTGGGCCTCAGGTAGTTATAAAAAAGTGATCAAATAGTAAACCTCCTAAGTAAATATGATAATTCCACATGGCATCATCCCACTTCTCTACCCTTCTAGACCAAGCAGGAGTAGTACAACATAATAGAATGGGTGAGTTCCTAATATCATGCCACATGGCATAATCTCAATATTCTGAGAAAATTATGAGATAGAATAGAAACCAAGGAACTAAAAATCTCTAAGTGAATGGGCTATTTCCACTTATCAAGATCTCACTACATCATGTCTAAAAAAGAGTAAAATCTCCTCAACAAATTACAAATCAGTGAGAAGTTGACATATAGTAGGATCCCTACATATCAAAGACACATTTGCTTTTTCAAAGCTACAAGAAAAAGATATGTAAGGCATGCTTCCCAAGGCTGATATGTAGAGTTCTACAAATTGATTTTAGAGGTTAAAAATGATGCCCATTTTGGCCAACCAGGCCCATCAAATCTAGGAATTGGACTATAATTCCAATTGGTTTAGTTCAATCATTGACTATCTTATCACCTAGTGTAAATGGATTAGGTAAATAGATTCTAAATAAAATTAGGTACTAAGCCAACTCAAATAATGGCATGCAACAAGATAAAATAAGCTAAATATCATAATAGGATAAATAATGCATAAGCACAATCAATTGAAAAGAGGAATGCTTATAGCTAGAGAATAAAAAATTGTGCCCTTACATTTAATACCACAATGATCCATTAAAGGGGAAAAATTTTCAACCTGAGTTTTTATCAATCCAAGTAAAGCATCAATCCAATATTGTCATGTTACCAATGATCTAATGAATAGAATTATTATCTTTAAATATATGCACACATTAAATTAGTGCCTTAATGGGTGTTGTTATTAAATGCTTGTAATCACTTAATGGGTGGTGATTCATTGAATATTTTCAAACACTTGCCTAGGTGGCAAGGCTATTGAAAGTTAATATAAGGCCAGCCATGAGACTAAATTAATGGCTAGTTGATCAGTGATAGAATATAGTAGACAACTAGACATATTTTCTTGTAATTTCCTACTTTCTAGGTTAGATTTTATTTTAGAATGTGC
Organism: Torreya grandis; assembly: GCA_037957365.1. Taxonomy (NCBI): domain Eukaryota; kingdom Viridiplantae; phylum Streptophyta; class Pinopsida; order Cupressales; family Taxaceae; genus Torreya; species Torreya grandis. Next base: position 132,535 of record JARHVA010002354.1, read on the forward strand.
TAAGGTTGTTTGAATGTATTTATGTAGTTCATATGAATATTGATGAATCTTGAATTTGCTTTTCATGAACTACCTTCTATATGAAATCTTTGTGAATGATATCCATTATCTATACATGTTTTTGTTGACTTTGCTTCCTTCTTCTACATAGCTACTTCATCCTCAAACTCCTAAACCATCTCTACCTTTTATTTGTGTCATGCTATCCAAATAGAGACTTTTTTCTCAAGATATTTGTATGTTTAATAGATCCATAACTTTCTTCATTAGAAAGTCAGTTCATCTTTCTTTTCTACCTACCCTCTCTCTTTTACTTTTTTATATCTTTGTTAGTTTATCTTTAGTTTAGTCTGAATTTTAGTAAGTTGTTTAATAGTTATCTAGACTACATCTTCATCCTTTCACCTATATTTTATGAATTGTTAAAATAAATAGACTAGAGACATTGTCAATCAATAGTGAGTTAATTGACAATCTAAACTAGCTAATTATTCTGAACACAAGATAGACTAAAAAATATCTTGCATAAGTCTTAGAGAAGTAGTCCAAATGGGCCCCTTGTATGAAATAGACTACTTCATCCAACTAAAGTATCTGATATGCCATAGACAAAGACCTTGGAGAAGTTATTGCCATAGCCTACTTCCTTTTAAGAGAGGTGGAAGGGAAGGAGGAGGGGGAATCCTCACTAGTTGATATTTTACTTCCCCCTCTCTTCACCATAGATTTGGTGTGGTTGTGTCAAAAAAAATGCCAACAAATATACTAAATCAACAATATAGTAGTCTCATACACATTTTCAATTTCAATAATATCATGGAAACCTAATGTCCTTTAGTTACACATTTTCCTTTTTCTTTCAACTAGAATATACAATTGGATACATTAATACTTGCAAGCTCAAGTATGCATTTATTATTTAATTTTCTTTCATAATGTTTACATGTGAAAATAGTACATATTAATGTCTTCCAACAACCAATAATTGTTTGAAAAAATATTTACAATCAAATCCAAAGAAACTGATCTTTGAATCTAGCTCCAATTCACTCTCACAAGTATAAACTAAGGAGGGACTCACCTCCCATCCTTTTTCCATTATTAGGCAGCTACCCTATGCACCCCCAAGCCTTGATCTACCAACTTTTAGCATACGTAGCACCAAAGTATGATAAATTAAATATGGGTAAGGGAAAGGGGACAAGCTCAATTAGAAGACTCACCTATCAAACTTCCTTACAAAAAATAACTCCCACTAAAACTCAAACCCAAAACCACCTAAATCTAAATCAAGAAAACACACATATAAAAATTATAATGTATTTTTGATAACCATAAAGTATTTCCAACACTTAGCAAGACTCTAAATTCACCCATTGTGAATGAGAATTGCCACTCTCCACATTATGGGGTGGAATAAGGACTTGGAATGTCTCCCCTTGCCCAAACCCTTCTCCCTTGCCATGGGAGGACCTTATAACATGAGTCTTCCCCTTGCCTAAACCCCAAGTAATGGAGCCATGTAGGATGACTATGGAACATAGTTCCCTTTCCAAAACCCTACTGTTTGAAAGTGCATACAATACAAACAAGGTAGGCCAATTTGGGTAACATAATGTTAAAAATTTAAATCACAAAATGTGTTATTAAAAAATGAAATAAATGAATATTAATTAACTAATCATCATTATTCCCCAAAAGAGTCTAAAAACCACACGGTGGACATAAGCTCAACCATGGAAAATAATAAGAAAAAGAGGGTAAGCCAAGTGACCATACAACCTATTTAAAATACACAAATAATAAGCAAAGAGATTTACTTTGAAAAAAATGAAATAAAACTTTCATGGGTGAAGTGAAAGGACCTAACTTGGTTCCACCACTTGATTATACATCATAAAACCTCCTATAAGTGCCTAGTTACAAGTTATTTTCTTCTAAAACTAAGATTTTCTCCACTCTCAAAAATAAAAATGAGAAAATTCCTTCTAATGAAGGATTTCCATTTTCTTATATAAAAATGAACTATAACTCAATATCTAATGGGAAGGTTACACTTATCCCTTCCTATTCCTTTCCTTGAGTCAAAAAGTCTTCCCCAAGTAATAACTTCTCTTACAAACTCATCGGCAAGCAAGGCTTGCCCATGCTCATAAATGTTTTCTCTTCCCCATGCCATAAATGGTCACATGGGTTTCATAAAACTTCTTCAACACTTCAAAAATGTCTAAGCCCATTTCTTTGGTCAAAAAGGTCTTAAATACAACTACAAACACATATACTTCACATTTTTACCAACTTGAAAACATCGATCAAATATTCCACCCAAATTTTTAGGTAAGAGACAACTAAAATAAATTTCTTATATACCTTTATGATTTAATATAAATTTAAAGTGACTCTTAGCGTATGGAAAAAAGGTATGAATAGTGTCAAAAGGGTTCAAAAACCAACACTCAAAACTAGGTTATAAGGTAACTCTAGGATTGGATTTTAAATTTAAAAGTGTCATTTAGAATAATACTCAACTAATTTTATAAGTGCACCCATGTTTGTCATAATCCTAGTTCTCTTTCTTGGCCTCTTGTCACGTGCACATCACTTCACCCATAAAATTACACTACCCTATATAGTTGAATCAACTAAATGTAAATATCTCAAAATATCAATAAATACATAATGTATATGTAATAATATCTTGAAGCACAACATCTTAGTAACATCATGATGTAATGTCAACATGATAACATCAAAATATCTGTAAACTCATATCACATGCTAAAAAAGTATTAATTATACAAAAAATGTAATATAATAAGCATCATAAGGAACAATCAAAATTATCTACAAGTGATTGGATGCTGATTATATAATCAAACTAATAATATCACATACATAAATTCCATTGTCTTAGTCATTATATTATAATAATTATCTCATCTATCAAATAATATAAATAATGTGTCTTATTCAAACATAATAAAAATAATTAAAAGTCCAAAAATTGGCACTATGAAAATTGGGCCTCACATCCACCTCCCCTTATGCAAATTTACTCATAGAAGTCACATAATGTCTAAAGGATAGTTTCAATGATATTATAACAACTCTAAGGAACCTTGTTGACTCAACTCAATGGTCTCTCTAAGAAAATGTTCTCATATCTCAACTAATAGATCACATAATGTAATAGGTAATATGTAAATATATCCATGGATAAAAATAAAACATCTCCACCCAAAGGTGAGTAATGCTCCAAGGCATTATTTGAATGTTGTTGATTAATATTATTTTCCAAGCTATGAGGACTATTGTACCCAAATTTGAATTTAGCTAAAAATTTGGATGCCCCAAGTCAATTTGATCACATGTGATCAAACTAGGTCAAGTTAAGTGTCACAAATGTGTTATTTTGGTTTGTGTGAGTGAATGGGTCAAGATGAATTTGGTTATTTTTAGAATCTATAAATTTGAAACACTTTATCAATTGAAGAGATCTAAGGCAGAATTTACACTCTATTTTTTAGTTGTCAAAACCAAATGCTTATTTTTTATTCATTAGATATTATTGCTCACTTTGTATTCATCAGAATCTGATGCTTGATTTTCACCCATTATAACCTATTGCCTACTTGACACCTTATAAAACCTAACATGAATGTGGTAGTTACCTACACATGTAAATTTTTTGGGCTTCCCCTACATAACCATTTACCTCCCTTTTCTTCATCACTCATATCATTTACATTATAAACCTTGATCCCTCACTCTATTATGCACCAAACCCTAAAGCTTACTCTATTTATACATTTCAATCATTATAGGCATGATTATTGCAATGATTTCATGGTTGATTAAGCATTCAACTTTGACAAGCATTTTAAGTTATCCTATATGTTTTTCATGAAATGTTTACCCATCAGACTTCATCACTTTGACTCATCAACTAATGGATATCAAGGAGAGATAGACAATAATCAAATCCTAACAAGTGCCAAATAACCCATCAAATTATATTAAACTAATTTTCATCTCATTAGACTCTATTTACCTAATTGTAACCCATCAAACTCCTTTAATTATTGAATAGTCACTAGACTCTACCACCTTATTTTTCACACATCAAACTCCACAACTACTGAATAGTCATTAGACTCCACTACCCTATTTTTCACCCATCACACTCCACCAATTAATTATTATTCATCAAACTCTATTGCCTAGTTTTGCACCTATCAGACTCTACCAACTACTAAATAACCACCAGATCTTGCCAACTACTTTACAATCCCTAAGTTCACTACTTTTTAAAATAAGCTTATTTTCTACCAAAATTATCACTTTTATTCATACATGTGAGGACCCCAAAGAGTAAATGTGATATGAAATACCAATTTTAAAGGGTCACTTCCTCATCCAATTTGGATTCAAATGTTGACAAAATTACTGACACTGATTTAGGGCATGTCAACTTATCAGTTTTTTTGGAAAGGATTAAATTCATTCCAAATTATATTTAGATTCATATCATATATAATAATAGACAACCTCATGTTGTATCCTTCCTAAAATTAATATAATTCCTTGATCTAGTGTTGGCCTTAGCAAGTCATTATTATAAATAAACTAAGGAGGTTAAGAACTCAAAAGATGAATACATTATTTGCCTTAGTGAAAAAAATGTTGAGGATACCTAATCAAAAATCTTTTATCAATACCAAACCTAAAAATACTCAATAATTATGGGATTCCAACTCAATTTTTTAGTATAATAGTAAATAAACATTAGCTTATAAAACCAAAGGGAACTACTATCAAACTACTTAAGGCCATCTTGCAATTTGATTTCAAGATAGAGATCAATGACATCATCACACTCTTAATAAAGTGGTCAAGAATCCTATTGCTAGGTGTTTTTAGGATTGGATGTACAAATATATCTAGATCATACATGAGAAAAAATAATACATCAATTGGGAAGAGTTAATCAGTGACTTTATTCATACATAATTATGTGAAGTACATCAAATAGGGAAGTTTTACATGACATTTTATCTAGTATATATAGTTTCTTGTATGAGGTTCTATAGTGGGTTAAACATAGATGGGTAGATGTCCTCAACATGGATTTATGATTTTTATCCCTAGATCACATTAGAATCTAGTTGGTAGAGTCAATAATGCTTTTATGACATATGTTATTTAGATATTAAGAAAAATCCATATAATTTTAGGTTATCCATTACACCACCATCGAGATCTATAGATGGGGTACCTAGTTCACACAACTCCCCTTATATGATACTAACTTTTTTTTATGATAGGTGGGTCCTAATGGAGCTAGTGCATCAGCTTGTGCAAACCCTTAAACCCTTATCTAATAAACTTAAGGTAGGATTTCATTTCCTAATTACTATTGGAAGATATACTTATGCTTCACTCATGAATATGAAGGAAATTGGTGTATAAATGATTAGGTTACCCTTCAACACTTTCATAGTAAACCTTATTTTGATATCAAAGGATTGATCAAGAATATCCTTAGTTATTCATATCATCATGTCTCATATTATGAATATTAATAGATGGAATTTGATGACAAGAAATAAGTTAGGCTCTAAGATTACTCTCATTTCACCCTAGATCAAGTTATTGATTGCAACATTATACATATTCCATAGGATGTTGAAGATGATGATGACATTATGGATCATACTTATCATGAGTAAGGTATAGATCTAATACCATTACTTCGAGTTGATTAGATCAAGTCAAAATCAGCATCCTTAGAAGACATGACATAGAGAGTCTTGACCAAAATGTTTTCATGGCTTAAGGGTAAAGAGGTCAATGTAGATAATGTTGGATTTCCTCCACCATTGAGATCTATGGACATAGGCCATGACTAGTCATAACAATTAAAAGAATAGAAATCACTAGTAGGTTCCTCCTCTAGTGTTGATGTAAGACAAATCATAATCAAAAAGGAAAATGAGAAATAAGTTGAGACCTCAAAAGTTGGATAAACCCAAAATATAATTAAGTTCAATATCAAGAGGTTAATTGAATGCACTAAAGAAAATATTAAGATCTCTATCATTCTAAACAATCCATCCTTTGATGTTTTCCATTCCCAAGGCTTGATCAAAAACACTGCATTATAGTATATGGTCGTTGAAACTCATTTGGTTATCCCTATGTTTACTTCTTCATGAAAACATCCTCGACCTTCACCTAAGGCTAAAATTCCACCTATGTATTCTATTCTTGAATCCAAACCTAAATATCCTAAAGAAGATAAGGGATATGTTGTGTATGTATCAGTTCAAACCCTAGAAATCTCCCCTCATATTATTAACATTCAAATCTAGACATAATAAGGATCTCTAGAATAAACTCCTAGTTTAGAGATCCCAGATTGGTTGAATGAGGTGGTGAAGAAGAGGAAGAAAAAATATCAACCACAGGAGGTTTACTTTAGTATGCTCACTACCCCTACTCCTCATACACTAAATAAACACAAAATGGTTTCTCACATAATTATGGATGAGCATGGTGAAAATAAATGATGAGGTTGTAGTCCCTCCTAAAAAATATAATGAAGAGATTAGTGTTGAAGACTATTAGGTATCAAAGGTGCACCTTGTCAAAACTACTCGTGAAGGAATAAAATAATATGTGCAAATAGCTATTGGCACATTATTTGAGAAGTTTGATCAGGATAAAGGGACCAAAGATTAGCTCAAATAAAAATTTATATAACTCTCATCACTTGTCCATAAATTGGTAAAATTAATTTGATCCTTTCCACATGATTATTCACCTAATACTAAAATGTTGATCACATATGAGGAGATAGGATATATAGGAAAGACCACTAAGGAATGGTCAGACAAGTTACTTCTTCAAGGGACCATATCAATAAATATGGCTATTTTTATTTATGCATAAATTAAGAGTGAACTTAATTTTAAAAATAAATCTAAGGCCACATATAGAGCAAAAATTAACAAATGATAATTATTATTACCAAAGTTAGAAGCCTTCTCTAAAGTAGATACAGACACCCTCATTTCAAAAAATGTTCTAAGTGAATAATGTCAATGTGACCATACTGAATTCTTGGGTGTTAATAAATTTTGGATTCTTATCCTTGAAAAATTCAAAAAGTCCTAGTTGATGGAAACTAATGCAACAAATGATATAAATGAAGTGATTGAAATACTTCCTTGCACGTTTGTTGATAATAACGGAGGGGTACTTCTAGCACAGACTATTAAGGATAAATTCAAGTAGTTGATAGCAAATGAGTCAACTCATAGGTCTACTTTTAACTTTGAATTGATTCAAAGGTTCATCAGGTATCAAAATAATTTTAATAAACTTGATAAGGATTTGAAGTTTGGACATGTTCCACATCAAATTCTATATCTTCAAGTTTAAGGGTAAATTGGCTACATCCATTCAGATGGTTCAGATGAATACAAAGTCAAATAAAAAATGAATAAGCTTGATTATTATCAAAAAAGGTTATAGTAAGACAAGAAGAAATATGTCCATGTTATTTATGTCGAAGGTAGTGGTCAACAAGTGGAGGAAGAAATCCTCTAATTTGCAGTTTCCAAAACTACATTTTGACATAATAATTTTTGTAGTTTTTTAAGTTATATATTTTTCACTTTGTGAATGTCACTTTTGAATTAAGAGTGTACATATTATATTTTTTATAAAAAATGAGTTTTTAATAGTCAAGAGGTAGTGTACTTATTTGTAACTACCACCTTTTAGGCTATAAATAGGGGTTTTCATGTTATTTCAAATGACTTTTTAACAAGATACAAGATTTTGATAGAATAAATGGAGAAGGAAGAAACTTTGTGTTATTCTTAGAAATTAATAAAAGGAGATTATTATGAGACTTATTTATCCTAAAAACTTATATATGAATTCCTCCAAGGTAAGATGTGTATGTCTAAGGTGATGGCGAAGTCCCATTATCTTGACACACAATAGCTCACTCACAAGATAAGGTTCACTTAGCCCTCACAACCATCTAACTTCCTAACACTTGGTTGTAACCTTTTTTCCAAGCCTTAATCAAACTTCATTCACTTAACTAGATGGGTTAATGTCCAACAATTCTCTTCATGAGTCTCCCAATTATTGATACTAGTTCAAGAAGCTAAACATCTAATACTTGGCCTAAATATTCCATGGTCCCATGCCCATCAAGGTCCTATAAAAATATTCATGTATTATGCCTATCTCCTTTATGAGGTGTACCAAAAAATAAGTACATGCATTAATTCATTTTAAAATAATTAGTATTAAAAAATAATCCCCAAATTTTTTATATTTTAAACCATGTTTTGATACCAAAATACAATACCCAAAAATTAACATGACTGAAACCACATAAAAATAGGAAATTTTTTTTTAGAGTGTACAATTCACATTTTAACATTTTACTCAATCAAATTGCTAATGACTAGCCAACTATGTGGCATGAGACACTGAATAATCCCATATTCCCAACCAACATGGATCATGATGTGCAAGTGGATCCATGGTCACTACACAACCATGTTGGTCCCACTTTATTTCATTAGACAACAAGCCCTCTATAACACCTCATCTATCACATGGATAATAGGACATTAAGGGAAAACACTTATATGGTGACCATACTAGTCACTTCAAATCTCTTGACCCTTTAAGGTTAAGATGAGGTGATAATACCATATACACTACAATGGGTGAAGTACGGGGTCTGTCGAGGACCTTCCCCAAACTTCATAAGTTGTTAAGGAACAAGTCAATTAGTTCTATAATAATCCTAAGAGTAAAAGTGGACACACAAAGTTCATCTCAATAATGAGAGAAAAAACATTATGGTCCTTGTGATTATCAAGGGTTCCTACTATAATTCAGGATAGGTTTATTTATTGCATGCATTCCCTTAAGGTTTTCCCTACCTTTAGGATTCCCAGGGTCTCACAATAGTCCATGTAATACCAAAAGGGACCTCTTCAAAAAAATGTTTAAAACATGGGTAAAAATCATTTTCAATCTTTGAAAAATATTATGTATGGAAAAGCATGAAAAAACAAGGGGGAGGACCTTTAGGATGCCCCCCTCAAGCCTCTAAAATGCTATGAATCAACCATGCAAGTTCAAAGGTATTGACCCCTCCAAAAGGGATATCTTTGTAAAAGGGTTAAAAAAATTAGTTTAGAATGTTGATCCTTTAAATCTTTTCCATGCAAAAGATCACAAAAAATTAAGGGGGGTTCCCTTTCAGTTGACCTGCTCCTATACCACCTAAGTGCCCCAAAAGAACAAATCAATTCTCCTTAAACACTAAGCTTATGAGGGAAAACCAAGGTTTAAATGTTGATAGACTAAAATTAAATTAAAAAATTATGTTATTGCACTAACTATAAAAGATTTAGTATTAGAATATAATCCAACTTTAATAATGAATAAAAAGACTTTAACTAATTATGTTTATAGTCAGTTTATAAAGAGGAACCACCTCTTTACCATCTTGTCACCATGAATGACCATGATGTAGATACCACTACCAATATAAATGCCCTAACACCATGCCACTATTTACTATTCTAATGAGACAATATCACCACCATTGTCATCTACGAGCCTCTCGACTCTATTGAACTCTCTTCTCGCCACTTGTAGTTTCATAAAAACTTAAGCTCAATCATAACTAAACCCTCCAACCTCCACCACCAAACTTATACCATTGATTGTGTTTGGCCTTGGGACATATTTAATACCTAGATTAACCCAACATGTTTATATTTAAGTGGTGGCTCAACCAAGGCCAAGCCAACTCAATTATCTCATGCTCCTAGTGGAGTTCTTAGACCTTGCTCAACTCCTTCTCAACTTCAAATCGACATAAGTCACTTCAAAAGACCTATGGCTATTTAGGTTCCCTATATCCCTTCAACTCTATCAATCTATGTATTCAAATACTCACTTTATATAAGGCATTACCACCCATTCAATCAATAGCATTTAGGTTCTACTCACCTTGAGAGCATAGGGAAAAGACTCACTTATGTGTATAATATCAGTGATCAATAGACCACCAACCTTTTTATTTTTGAATAAGGGCTTGAAATAGTCACATGGGTGACCATTCACTAGCCCCTACCCTTCAAAGAGGTATGCACCTTACAATAAATGGCTTGTCTAACTATAAATTACCCTACATGAGTCAATTTTCAAAAAAACATTACAAACAAATCATTGCTCTAAAAATTATGAAATGAATTTATACAAGCCTTAAAAATTCTAAATTTTCATCTAAAATTATTTTGGGTTTGTTTTTACATCATTTTGATTGAATTAAAATTGTATGAAGATTGAGCATTTTATAAAGGAAAATATGACACTTTAGTAGTTTACATTCAAAAACTCATGTATATTAAATTGTAAAGCCAAACATTATTGTGCAAAAATGGCAAAATCTTAGAGAAAGTCTAATTTATAATAAAATTATGTTTGGAAGAAATTAATGAGTATAAAATTTAGAAAAAATATAAAAGTGAATCTATCCCTTTTTGGGCCTATGGAAAAACATAACATTTTCAGCATTTTGAGACAAATTTGATAATTTCTTATACATTATTATTCTAACCCAAAAATATAACATTCTTATACACATTTTCAATTTCAATAATTTAATGGAAATATAATGTCCTTTAGTTACACATTTACCTTTTTATTTAAATTAGAAATATAATTGGATAGATTAATACTCATAAGCTCAAGTATGCATTTATTATTTAATTTTATTTCATAATGTTTACATGCTAAAATATTACATATTACAAAAACATTTACAATTAAATACAAAGAAACTACTCTTTGAATCAAGCTCCAATGCACTCTCACAAGGCTAAACCAAAGAGGGGCTCACCTTTCATCCTTTTTCCATTACTAGGTAGTTTATGTAGGCATCCCTGATTCTCAGACTCCCAACTCCAAACATGAATAGTACCAAAGTATGAGAATGTAAATATGGGTAAATGAAATATGACAAGCTCTATTAGAAGACTCACCTATCAAACTTACTTAAAAATAAGAACTTTCACTAACACCCAAACCCAGAACCACCAAAATCCATCTCAATAACACACACAGAATTTATAAGGGAATTATGAATGAGAATTTACATTGACCACACTATGGGGTGGAATAAGGAGGACTTGGAATGTCTCCCATTTCTCAAACCCTTCTCCCTTGCCATGGGAGGACATTTGAACATGAGTGTTCCCCATGCCCATACCCCATGAAATGGATCCACATAGGAGGACTATGAAACATAGTTCATTTTCCCAAACCCTATTTTTTGAAATCATATACTATACAAACAAGCTAGGCCCATTTGGGTAGCATAAGGTTACAACTTTAAAGTATAAAAGGGGTTGTAAAAAAAACAAATAAGGAGGGATTTACCATCTCTGTGCCTAAAAATAAGATAAAAACCACATGGTATCCATAGGCTCAACTATGGCAAGCAACAAGAAAAAGAGGTTAAGCTAAGTGGCCATATAACCTCTTAAAACACATAAATAATAAGGAAAGGGATATATATATATATTTAAATGAAATAACACTTTCATGGGTGAAGTGGAAGGACTTAACTTGGTTTCACCACTTGATTATACACAAGAAAACATCCTACAAGTGCCTTGTTTCAAGTTATCTTCTTCCAAAACCAAGCTTTTATTCTCCTTCTCAAAATTCCTTCCTTCTTCTCAAACTATAACTCCACTCTCCAAAATCAAAATGAGAGAAAATTTATTCCAAGGAAGGCTTTCCCTTTTCTTCTATAAAATGAGATAAAACTCAATAGCCAATGGGAATGTGACATTTGTTTCTTCCCATTCATTTTCCCTAGTTAAAAATTCTTCACCAAGCAATAACTCCTTTTATAAACTCATGTGGGCAAGAAAGGTTTGTTCATGAGCATAAAAAATTTATCTATCCCATGCCATAAATGGTCACATGGTTTGTCTTAAAACTTCCCCAATACTCTAAAAAGTTATAAGACTATCACTTTGGTCAAAATGGTCTTAAATACACATAAAACACCTATACTTCACTTTTTACAAACATGAAAACATGGATCAAATATTCCATCCAATTTTTTGGGTAAGAGACAACTAAAGTAGGTTTATTATTTACCTTCATGATTTAGTATCAAGTTAAATTGAATACTAATCTATGGAAAAAATGTTTGAATAGTGTCAAAAGGGTCCAAAATCCAACACTCCAAACTGGATTATAACATAACACTAAGATTGGATTTTAAATTTAAAGGTGTCATGTATGACACTACTCAACTAAATCCATTGGTGAACCCATGTTTGGCATAGTCCTAGTTCCATCACTTGGCCTCCTGTCACATGCACATCACTTCACCCATAAAATTACACTATCCTAAATAGTTGAAGCAACTGAATGTAAATATTTCAAATGACACCAATAAGTACATAATGCATATGTAATAATAACTCAAAGAAAAACATGTCAATAACATATTATTTAATGTCAATTTGCTAACATCCAAATATTTGTATACTCATATCGATGTTAAATAGTATTAGTTCTACAAGCAAGATACTATAACAAGCATCATGATGAACAATTGAAATCATCTACAACTAGTAGCTAAAAAATACTCAGGTAAGAAAACTAACAACATCACATATATAAATTCCACGATATCAATCATAATATTGTACATGCATAAATTTGGTCATAGGTATTATACAATGTTAATTCTTGACACATTTCAAACCACATAACTTGTGTATAGATACATGACTTTTATTCACCATTCCTTTAGGTCATTCATCCATATATGGGTTTGAACCTATATGTTTCATCATCACTATGCAAAAAAATTCAATGTTAAATGCTCAAGTTGTCTTAAAGCACCATTATATTGTACCATTTTTGAACTCATCTCATTGACCTTTCTAGACAAGTCTATCCTAAGCAAACAAAAGTGCATTGCACCCTTGTCTACTTGGGTCAGTCATGTCCTACACCAAATAATAGCTAGTTTCCAAATTCAAAGTTATCTTTTTGGGTCTTATTGCATACTTCATAAGGCCAACTAAATGAAATATTAAAATATATTTACCTATAAATACATGTAAAGAATCATTCATTTTTCCACTTGTTATTCACTCAGTATAATCATTTACACTTATACAGATTGAGAAAATCTAGCCTTTTATGTCCAAATTTTACATTATTCATAAGGAATAGTCATAAGCCAACTCAAGATCCCTTTAAATCAAATAAAGATCTATCATTTCCAAGCATCAAATCCATATTATAGTTACACACATATAGTCAAAGTAACACAACTGCACATTCACTCTAGATGGGAGAAGTGCATGGGATTATTTTCTAGCCTTGGAGTATTGGATATGTAGGCAATGATCAATCATCAAGGGCATGATTGAGGCCAACTCAAACCATTACATTCCCCTCTTTTTATTTCATCTTTTTAAGCTATCAAATTACCCTAAGGGTTTCAAAGCAAAGAGAATATAAACAAAAATTTATATATGGTAAAACCCTATGTGCAATATCTCATATTTCTCCTCATATATAGGAGCAAAAGGTGTAATAATTGGTTCAAATGCACGGTCAACCTAGACAAGTTTGTAGTCAATAAATTATAAGGAATTATAGTTTTATCTTCCTATTGAGCTCTTATCCAAAATCATCTTTTGCTTATGCTTTTATTAAATAACTTCTATATTCTTACTCTCTTTATCTTTTCTTGTCTAGTGGTTATCATAGTCAATTGATAAAAATTTGTCGTCAATAGACTAGAGTAAACTATACCACCATCCACATATAGTGGACCTATGTAGGTCTTATTTATGTTCTTGATTCTGATACTAAGTCTACACAATCATTTCTTCTTCTAATTTTCATAATCAAATAGTTAGTACAATTAACCAAGATCAATGTGTGAGCTAAGTATATTTCTTCTTTGTATTTTCCTAAAATAATAAATTTATATATTTAGCATCTTTTTCAAAATCAAAATAGTTGAAACATTATGACATTTCTAGTTTTACACCTATATATAGCATAAATACACTTCTTAATATATTTAGTGTTTTATCAAATATATGGTAGCATATATTGGTGAACCCAAACTTTGTTTTTTAGCCTCTACTTTGTGATTTTATTTTTATTTTGATTTATTTTCCTATAAATTGTGTTTTTATATTTTTTAAAACTCATAGGCAATGTCATTTTGGCTAAATTGATTGTTAGTTTTTCCTGTGTCATGGTGTGAGGGGTATTATCCCAATACTCAAACTATTAGACAATACTATATACTAATTTTAGTTTTCATGTACCTCATAGTACATCAAAAATGCCTGGGGTTATATTTTCAGCCATAGGAAGCCTTTGGTTATTTGTTCTTATACTACATTGGTAAGTGGTTAGTCCAGGGAAGTTACTCTCAATGTACCCCTTGAGATAGAATAGTGTGGCTATGAGAATAACAGAAGCCTCCATAGTTAATACCTTATAATTCATATTCATTATTTATCATTGAGATTAGTATATCTAAGAGCCTCCAAAACAAACACATCCTTGATTAGTTTCATCCTTAATCCTTGTTGAAATTTTCAAAATTTAACTTCTAGTTACACCCATTATCCCTTTCTTTTTACCCATTCACATGATTGGCCAATTTTATATCAAAATTGATTTATTTTCAAAATATTCAAAGGTTTTTTTTAGTTGTGTTGAAATAATCAAAAACCTATTTTTTTGTCAATATATTGGATGAATTTTACAAAATATGTAATTTACTATTTTTAATAAATTTTGCATAGAGGATGACTGGTGTACTTATTTTCAAATTAATGTATGGGTTTAATTTATTTATTATTTTTTAATCAAGAACCTCTCTTCAATTTTAAAAATATATAATGGATCTCTTAGAATGGTTAGTTCTTTATTGTACACATCATATAAGGGTCATAATGGCTACCTATTGTGTATAAATTTTAATTCAAGTAATGATTGTCCAAATTAGATGCTGTCAGCTAGAAATATTCAATATTTTCATTATCATTCAATAAATTAGGGAAAACTAGTGTACAATAAAATTAAGGTTGAAAGTAACCATAATACATACTCTATGTCTATATAATCCCAAGTTACCCACCCTATAGTGCAAAATGAAGGTAATTAAAATATCCTTCCTCAACCCTCTCCACCTCCCACACATCCTCTTGATGTTATCTGTATGCATACTCAATTATAATTACCTAAGTTTTGAGCTTTTGAATCCCTTCAAGGTCAAATAGTCATTATGAGAACATCCATAGAAATTTGCAAAATCAAAACCAATATTTCAATTCAAAGATCACATCACTTGAAAATAATATCACATGTGCAAAGGAACTAGAGCATGCTAATGTTAATCATATATAGACATATCCATCTAGATAGTTTGTGCCTCAAAATAGATCATCTCAAGTGTGGGTTAAAAATTAGGACATATACAACTAGTGAATCAAACAGTGTACATAAGGCTAATAAAAGTTCAAGTGACATTTTAAAATAAATACTTCAAAATAAATTGATCACATTACCTCCTATGCATCCTTTAATGAGATCAAATGTTATTTTACATATCATATAATGTATAGGCATCATACATATAATTTTTGGGATTTTAATATAAAAATACAAAACATCATTGATAGTGGTGTTCCTATACCAGATATATTAATCAAGCAACTTACTCACACTATGGAACAAGTACAAGTAGAATAAATGACAAAATCATAACAAGAAAGATTACAAAAGGAAAAAATTGAGAATGAATATCCTTAAAATTAAAAATTAGATCAATAAAAATTACAAAAGGAACAATTTTAAAAATGAAAGTTACTCAAATAACATTCACTAAAAGAGAAGCTACAAAAACAAACTCAGGGTACGCAAGAATTCATCCTTAAGAAATGGTTTCTCATGAAAGAAGGTAAAAATCAATATGTTCCTAAAAATAATAATGGTACAAATGTGGTTTCTAAGGACTTAAGAACTAAATCTACTTCATAATTAGAGTAAAATGATAAGGCAAACATTATAAAATCTTTGGTTACATCTTCAAGTCAAGAAATCAAAGTAGAAACTACTTCCCTTCCTAGTTTGACCCTTGCCTTTTGATTACATATTCAAGTAAATAAATCAAATTAGAAGTCTTCTATCACTTGGATATTTTTTATTTTACCTTTGCCTATCGATTTTTTATCTTGATCTAAACATCTGTGACACTCTTTTGGTAATAATTCTAATGCATATCTTTTGTGGCATGCTACTTGACTATTATTGAATAGCAACTATCTACACATACTTTAGTCTCCATTTGAGCTTAAATTATTGAATACTCTTATTCCTATATAATACATGAGCACACATTTATTCTTTCCCATTGGGGACATGTATATTTTTATCTCCATATATGATATTGAGCTACATTATTGTAATACACATATACGTTCGGGCATATTGTTTATCTTCACATTTTCCATATAGCCATGTTACAATATATATTGCACATTATGCCTTGATAGATGTTGAATATTTTTTAGATCCCTCACTGCCTTCTATTTTTCAATCCTTAGTCACTTGGATCCATTTTTCATAATATATCAAAAAAAAGTAAAAAAAAACACCAAATATTACAAAAATACAAAAACATTCAAAAAATAAAAACTAGGACTTGAACATGACTTGAGATGTTAGTTACTTCTTTAAATATGTTATTTATCATATATGTTGGTATATATCATATTATTTTTTATATACAAATACATTTCATGAGGTATTTGAGTGTCATGTATGGCATACATTACATATACATTCTTAGATGTTGAACTTCTTTTCTACCTAGTGTCCATGCCTAAGTTGGGGGCATCTAAATCTATAGGTTATATCTATCTATGACCTCAAATTTAATGTTGAACAACATATCCTATAGGTGTCTTGCTAATTATTCATATCTTCATTATGTTTCATAGATATGTTACTTTGCTGAAAAAATATAACATTGAAACATATGGATAGAATAGACTAGTTTTTACTTGTTTTATTCTTCTTCGATGTTGTTTATTTTATTACATGATAGGATTAATATTTCTTGTTTATTGTGTGTGATTGTTGGTCCTTGTGTAAAAAAATTCTTGATCATCTCTATGAGATCATTATTTGGTGTGGGAAACATTTAATCATGCCCATTATTTATGGCCCTTGGCCTTATGTGTGTGTAATATTTGCCTATCTAACATTTGAACATGTCCCTAGTATGTGGCCCTTGACTTTATCATATGGCATTATGTGACATTATTATGTGTTTTATTTGTGTGCTTGTTCAGCTTGATTAGTGGTGCCATGATTTTCATCATGCACTCATAGGGCATAGTCTACTTCAAATATAATTACTTTATTTCCTACTTCAATGTTATATCTATCTAGACATGACACTTGTGTGTCTCAAATTAAATATGTTACATACATGAATCAAATAATAAATTATGTTTTTATGATAACATACTCTCCAACATGATGACACATTATTATATCAGTGTATCTTTATCATGATACAGTTAAATCTTCTTTTGAGATGAGTGAATTACAAGATACATCCCTCATCTCAAAGAAGTGGCATCGCAATGGGGATTTCTCTTAGAGATCCAAACCTCCATGAAAAAATATGGGATAGAATACAAGTTTGAAAAAATAAGAGTATTGGTTTTCAAAGGTTCACATTAATGCAACAATCAAATCGTATAGTTGAATACAAGTTTTCAAAGATTTAAAATGATTCAAAAATTAAAAAATAAATAACAAATATTAGTACATTCATACACATTTTGGGGGCATATGACATGCATATTCACTCACTTTTTAAAGACTTAAAGTACAAAATTATACACACTTGAATGTTTATCCATGGGCATATGCAAAAATTTTACAAAAGAAAAGTTACATGTTACAAATACAATTGATCATACAGGTGCATAGTTGTTTAACTATGAATTTAGATTGGTGGGGATAGAATTAAGAATATATAAGTAACTTAAGAATAAGGGTGATAAACCAATCTATAGTAATCCAATTAATTTTAAACTCAAATAAATAAATATTATGAATTATAAAACTGAGATATGTTAAATATGAAAAGTACTAAATTTGAAATATGTTCAATTGATTGTAATACCAAAGAGAAATGATACTTATTTGGGTTTACTATGTACAAGCAGATTTGGGTTGGACATAGGCAAAATTGAGTAGGATCAAGATTATAAAACAATCATCAGATTCTCTAAATATTATCTCTATATCCATGGACACTACCTTCAACCTTGGCACACTATTATCGACCTTGGGACACTATTGTTGATGTTATTAGTTGTGTTATAATGTTGTTATCCTATACAAAATATTCACTAGATTTTGATGTGACCAACTTCACCATTATGGGTTTTATATCACATTTCTAAGGATGTCTTCAGATCTAAAATTGAGTTTGTCACTCTCTTATTATTTATAAAACCCTTGCTCTTCACCCTTAGAGTGAGTTTTGCCAAAAATGGATTAGTGGGCTCATGATGTCAAGATGACCTCAAAGACCCCTCTATCAATGAGTGTTTCCTACATATTCAATACTCTAATGAGGGCCTTAAACTTATGTATATCTCTCTCATATGTGGGAGTTTGTGTGAACAATGGTGTAATATGTTATATATAGATGCATGTAGTGATCTAGCTTGTAATTTTAAAAATGTCATTCATGAGTTATTCTTTGGATGCTTAAAACCTTTTATATGATTTATCCTATGACTAATACATAAATAAGGATGAATAGGGTAGAATAAATTAGTTGTGCAATTTATTTAATGATTTTTGATTGGTGTTTTCTTATTATTTGCTAGATCCCATAATGAGAAGACTTAGACTTGTATTTATACCACACCTTTTAAAAATATCTCATGGTAGGGTTCAATAAGACAAATATCTTGACTCATAGGTTTTGAATAGTTTTCAATTTAGATGAATTTTGAGTAATAGACACTAAATAAGGATTTGGACACTAGTATTGACGTTAGTGTTCCCTTTATGGATGGTAGTGACCAAAAGGCTAGAAAATAAGTATGGATCTATAACTAACAGTGGTGAAGGATATATATCAAGTTTTAGTATTTTTATAGTGTATAGGTTATTTAGGTCATCATAATGATATGGGTTAGACTATAATATAATCATTTAAACATGGTGAGATGTAAAATGTGAGGCTTTCAGTTGTGGGAAGGTCCAAAACTAAAGGGTAGAGCCTTGATTAGTATTTATAAAACATACAAGACTGAGATGCTATAAATATTCAATTTTAGTATCTACATTTGCCTTCTTTAATCTAGTAATGCATAATGATGAAATTACTAGGTTAAAAGAAATAAATGTGCACCTAGGTGTGTACAACACACTTTGTCTTTGTTTGAGCCCACTTTGAGTGTTTTAATAGTGTATGACCTATAACCAAAAGAATGTTATAATATGAATCAATGCATATAATCTAAAATTCTTGAAAAAAAAGAGCAAGGAGTACACGTGTGTCAATGTAACCATGTTGCCCTTTTGTATTTTGTTTGGTAAAGATGCTTGTTTATGAAGCATTGGAGCTAACAGAGATTTAGACTTAAACGTTGAATATTTGAAGAGGGATGTTAGAATTTGTTATCCTCCCAATTTGGTATAAGGATGAGTTGTGACATGGCTATTGAGATCACTAATTCTTAATTGCACAACTTAATTATGAATATATAATTTGGTGAAGGTGAGTGATTTAATCAACTCATCTTATAAATCTAGTGAGGGTGGTTGATTTAATCAACCTAACCTATAAATATGGTGAGGTAGAATGATTTAATCAATTCAAACCATAAAGAGAACTAACTTTTGCCTATAGAAAGGTTTGATAATAATACTTCTTGGTGTAATCAGTGCTTCCTAGTGATAGTAATTTGGAGATATAACTGGTAAATTTTTAAACTTTTGGTGCAATAATATGGCATATGCACATCTAATATGTTTCAATTCAAATATGTGTCATAAATCTAAAAAACTATGTTTCAAATATATGTAAAATTAGTGCAATATAGGATTTTAACCAAAGTATATTTGAATTATGCAATTGTACTAGAGATTATGCAAGTGTGGAGGTCATGTATTTATGACATGCATCCATTAAATCTATAACTTGTGTAAATATTAAGGGCATGCCTTTATGACATGCCCCCACTGATATCTCCCCTTTTGAGGTGAGGAAAATAGAATCTGGCAGGTACCTTACCTCAAAAAGATAAGGTAACTATATAATATGTGTATGAACCATGTAGAATATAGGAGTAACATGTATAAGTAGATATATAAATGAAGCTCATAGTATGTGATCACATCAATCCCTAAGATGCATGATATGTATCATGGCAATGTCTACAAAGTAATAGTACAAGCTCAAAAAAAAAATTAAGCACACATACAATCACTCATTGTAATGTAAAAGGAATGGTCCAATCAAACCTCATACAAGGGGCATGTTCAAATATCACAAAATGAAAAGGAAATGACATATTCAAATATCTAATCTATATATAATGACATATTCAAATGTTCAAATAACATACAATGTCATAATGGCTAATAGGCAAGGAATATATTCAAATGTTCTACAAGCAAGATAATAGTAAACAATAAATACATTGAAAGAAGTGATAATGTGAATAAATGAAGCATAATCAACTAGTATAAGTATATCACACTATTCCCTACATATGTGTTAATAAAATATGTCATGTAATATAACATATCAAGTACACTATGAAAGATATGAGCATGGTGAAATAACCTTAAAAAATGAAATTGCATTATCATAATATGATTTGGAATTGCATGCTATACCCAATACCTTGCTTGCTAAATAAAGTAATGTTCATTTAGGATACTCATGTACGTGAAATTGAAACTAAAGGAGGTGATCTGAGATAATTAGTCAGGGGTAATTACTTACAAAAGATGTTATGGGGAAGCAAGTTGCCTAAAGGATGAACTGTGGGGTTCAAGGCATATCAGTGTATAAGTACACAGATAAGTCTCAAGTACCATATGAGGCACAAGTTATTCCACATATGACCATTTATAGGCCTTTAACCCTTGATAGATATCTCACTCCTCTTAGTGGGTTTAGGTTCCACTTGAGGATGGTTAAAGGATTACTTCTTGACTAAAAAAAAAAGACAACTTTACACACCCTATATTGTCATTTGGTTACAATAGGTTTATGAAATGAGAATAAGGTTTGATTTTATTTGAAAATTAGGTAATTTGTTTAAGATACTAATCATAAGGGTAGTGACCATCAAGTTGATTAAAATACATGCCAATTTATATAAGATTCATAATCACACAGTAAAATTTATTACTACCTGTAAGAGAGTACAATTATGGAAAAGAGTGAAATTTGAAGTATTATAGGCAACTGATCTGGTGTTACCCATCAATATTTTTAACTTCCTCTTTAGCTCAAAGTCATTACACCATTACCTAGTTTAATAAAAATTCACACATCACCCATTATTAATTGAAATAGAACTAATTAGGTTTGCTCTTTAAGGCCATAGAGACTATGATAGTCCCATACCTATATAATTTCATATTATTCAATTTATTAAACATGAATGTCACTATCTAAATAATGTGTAATGATATGACTTATGATCAACTCCATATTTACCAGATAGGATATAGTGGACAACTTGTAGTTGGATTTATGCAAAGTATATCATATTGACAAATAGTCAATGTGTATATAAATAAAAATAAGGAGTTAATATAGTAGAAAGTGTATTTTAGCTAAGTGTATACTTTTTTATCATTAATTATTTGACAAATCCATTATATTTAAGGTAGAGTAATATTTAGTGCCTACTAACTCACTTATTTCCATGTAATTTCCATCCATAAGCCAACAAATGCATTCAATATTATATCATTGAGTTAAATTCCATCCATACACATGTTCATTATAATTAACAAGAACCTTAAATCACTAGTTTCGTGCTAATTCCTAAGACAGGAATTTTGTTCTAATGATAGACCAACTTCAAGGTAATATTAATCATAAGAATGAACATACTTATATGAGTGATATGAATTACAATATAACCAAGTATGGTAATAAAATTACCATCATAATACTTCTCTCATTATCTGAATACATAGAATTCATGCTAACCACAAGTATCTCACTAAAATAAGAATTTCTAGCCATTCACTAAATAAGTGAAACCCAAATACAATTCTATACAAGTGTGTATAACAACATAAGATAGTTGAGCATGCCTTCAGGGAACATAACCCAAAATTTTATACTTATTTCCATCCAATATAAATGAATTCAATATGCATACTCAACCCTATCTTAATCATACAAACTATTACCAACAAAGACCAATGCACTAACAATTTTTTAATAACTTTAGACAATCAAGAATTGTTATCTTTCATTATAATATTTCCAAGAATCTACCCATTACTCTACAGGTTGAGTAACTCATTCTATAAGTTAATGTAACTTATGACAAGTATTGGCAGCCCTTAATTTAGATATAATTCAAAATTTTAAGTAATTCTAGCAGGGTAATAAATAATGAAACTAAGAAATGTAATCTATCAACAAGTACGGTTTACCAATAAAGGTGCATACCTCATACATAGTTTTACCAATTGTGAGAACCAGAAAAAGGATGAAGGAATGAAATGAAGGTTTCATTCATTATGTTTCCTTAAAAAAATTCTTTCATATTAAATCAATATGAATCATCTATTAATTTTTTAATTATCTCATATGCATGTTGAAATCAAAACTAAAAAGAAGGTTTCCATATAAACCTAGGCTACCTCACTAAAATGCAATGTGTAAGAGAAAGACAAAATTGTATGCCAAAAGAGAATAAGTTAGATAAATCTTTCAATGAACATTATTTCCAATATAAATTTTTTTCACCTTAAAATCTTAACCAGCATACTTATGCATGTTAAGACATTATATGTCAAGTAAGATATATGCATAGGTAAGTCTTAATGTTATCAACAATATAATGCTCATGTCAAGAGACTATAAAGACAATATATAAAACTAATTAAAAGACTAAATACTAATCTAATCATGAACAATATCAGCTACAAATTTCACTAACATAGTAAATGTTAACAACATAATATACTAGAGGTATAGTACAATAATCATTATCATCTAATTATCTAAGGTAGAAACCAGGAGATCATAACAATGATTCAATTTAGAATATATAAAAGGAATCTCAAATTATTACCATGTATCAAGAATTATAAAACATTTTGTTCTGCTTATAGCATAATCCATTATCAAAGATAAAGATTAGCATATAATAACTACAATGTAAAGTTAAATTAATATCAATCATGTAACTAGTTTACAAGTCGCTATATGTATAACATGGAAACATAAATACAATTAATGATAAATAACATATGAATAATTTATACCAAAATGTTATCAAATTCATCATGCCTATCCACAAGATCATCTAAGAGTGTGAGCAGCATATAATCATAATAAACAAGCCCTCTCAACCAACCCTATGAGCCCAACCATTAGTGATCCTTACCACTCCATCCATCAACTAGATGGTGGGTTTTTAAATTAGGGTTAGGAAGGGATTTAAATCAAGTCAGGGTTCCCAAGCCATTAGATGACTCAACACAATAACAAAA
Organism: Torreya grandis; assembly: GCA_037957365.1. Classification (NCBI taxonomy): domain Eukaryota; kingdom Viridiplantae; phylum Streptophyta; class Pinopsida; order Cupressales; family Taxaceae; genus Torreya; species Torreya grandis. Next base: position 156,436 of record JARHVA010002354.1, read on the forward strand.
ATATAAAATAGACAAGTGACCAAAAAGTACGGCATCTAAAGACAAGATATAAATAACCAAGTAAATAGCATCACTACAAGTTGGAAGTGGGGATAATCCATTATAAGTGGGTTCAAAATTCATATAAATGGATTTATGAACTAATTCTGAATCCATAATGATCATTATTCTTATGTTTATAAATCTTCCAAGTGTATGCTTAGCCTTTGGACATCTCGACTGCTAATCTGCATTTCATGCAAATAAGTCCATAACTATAACTTAACTATTTAAATATAATCAAGGGATTATCATTTAAATAACAACACCATTTAGACAATATTTAATATGACAATAACTAACAACATTGTGCCATGTAAAAGTATAACCATTAGAATGCAATGATCCACACATAACCACTTAGTATAAAAATAGCCAACACACACAACCAGTTAACACATTTTCAATCTTGACTTCCAGCCATATCATCATTTATAAAATGATAAATAATGATTTCAAGTAATAATTCAAAATCTGTAAATCAATTTAAAAGTCAAGGAAAATTGATATAACAATTTTGTGGGATTATCATGAGGTCTCATGACTCATAATGATCTTGAAATCCAATATCGAGGTTAAATGGATTAATTCAATCAAACTATCCATAAATAAATGATTAAGTAAAATCTCAAGGCTTTGCTACAAGTTTAAAAAAAATCTATCAAGGCTTTGGCCCATAATCCTTATGCAAACCAAGTATGTTCATACCTTCCCAAGAAAACTACCAGTCAAAAATATATACATAACATATATAGCACATCAAATAAAAAGCCATTTCAATCATTAAATCAATTCAACATAATCCTTATATGAAATAGAAAAAACTTTATTTCAAATGATAAAATACCCAATTCATTTTACAAACCCCAAATTCAAGTAAAGATCCATGCAATGTTTCCATCAAGAGAAGTAGGGTATGATGACCCATTAAATGCATACATAGATTTGGAAAATCATAAAAATGCAGTAGGGTAATAATCAAGTTTAATGCAAGATAAAATAACAATCCTCATATTTATTTTATTCAACAAATTCCATAACCCAAATTTTTATTTATAACTTGGAAAGTGTTGCGACTAAGATACATACTCAAATAGGGCTTAAATCAAAACAACAGACATAAATATATATATATATGTAGGATTCATAAAAAGGGAGGGAAACACATAGATCCTAAAACATTGTAGAAAAACCCTCACAAATTAAATAGAAAATGCCTGGATTATTTCATATCAAATTTCTTTATAAAACAACAATAACATGGTGAAACTTGTAATTTCTATGCAATAAATGATATCACTCCAAACCCCCAGGTGTTAGATACTCAACCTTAAGTCTCATAATTTCATGGCTGAGTATGTAGCATCCCCCATTTTAATTTATATATTCTTTTCAAAAAAATAAAACTAGTATTCAAACATTTCAAACTAATGAATTACCCAAATAATTGCAGGTGTAGAGTAAGTCAATAAGGAATGCAAGCCAGTCCCTTTACCTAGGTCTGCATAGTCAAAATAAGAACAAACCACCAAAAAATCCTTGTTTTCTCTTTTGTACAGTTTAAAAGACCATCAACCAAAATCCCCCAAAACAAAAAACCCTATCTGTGTTTTTATCTATTCTCCCCTTCTCTTATTCCCACCTGCATCCTCTCCATGCCACCCATCCAACTAACTTCGTTCCCCCTCCATCCATCTCCCCATTACCCCCATTGAATTTGGCATTCAATACAGAGGAGAGAGAATCCTTTTTCTATCCATCAGTTAGCTCCCTAAGGCACCAAATGTGCCAAAACATTTATGCAATGGTCATTAATGCTCAGGTTTAGAAAATCTAAATAATATTAAAATATAAATTCAAATAGCATAAGGTTTGATCCACAACCAAATAAATATCAAGTGAAAAACATAAGATTCCAAATTAGGGTCATGGGGAGGGGTTTACGTGAGTCCACCCAAATTTCCAAGTCACCATGCTAAATGATTAACTCAAGCAAAGCCATGGTGGTGAGTTTGCAGATGGGAGAGAAAGGAGTCAAAAGTAGGAAGGTTCAATCAAGTAAAATAGAATTGACCAACATCAATACTAACACATAGCAAGGAAATAAATCAATATGACTAAAGCATGAAATAACATGACATGAATTCATAATAAAAAATGGCATAACGGTCCAATGGCATGAGACCAAATCTGAAGCATACATATACCTATCAGAACTCATCTGACTGCTCAAAAATTACTTCATCTCCCTAGGTATTGACATCATCATCCAACCTAGCTCATATCAGGTACCTAAAACCACTGAATATATATCAATAGCACCTAAATGATGAATAAATAATATGATACAAAATTATAATAAAACATTAATTACATCAACTAGCTCATATATCATCTAGTGCAGTAAATAAAAGCATAACATGTCCATCAAGTTGTAGTCAAAATATCATCATAACCAAATCCATCAGCACTATACCAGCTAAATAAAAGTAATGCATAATTCATCTATACATATGGTAATAATATTTAAATAGTCATTTAAAGTAGTAAAATGTGGGGTCATAACATAATAATGTAACTAAATTGAAGTAACATATATATTAGGATAAAATGAATCCAATGTAAGTAGTATATGTATATTAGGATAATATGAATCCAATGTGATCATCAACCGTGATGTATCTTAATCACAATAGCTACCCAAAATATCTCACATCATGACCATATAAAATAGGAGTAATACCAATAGACATTAGTCCAATGTTATTAAAGCATGTTAAACAAGCCATAATCAATTATCTACAATAGGCCACTAGGTCAAGCCATGACACGATGGATATAAACATGTGTAAGCATTAGTATATAAGCTCAAACATGACAATGTAAAAATGATCATAAAGGATATATAACTTGTATCAATCATGAAAATTGAATCAAATGTTCCTAATGTACTATATGACATAGTTAGAGGAGAGGTATTACATATACACATGCATATATCATGTGTCTATGGTATGTATGTATCACACTCAAATATACGTGAAACATATATGTGTATATAAATGAAATGATATGTTATTGACTAACTTAAATTAAAATATATATATGCCAAGGAGCTAGTAGACATGGGAGTGTTGAATATTTTTATATTTTATGGGTTATTTGAATGTTTTTGGATTTTTAGAATATTTAATTTTTTATATTATTTTAGAATATTTGAATATTGATATAAAGTTCATAATCTATCCAATGATCTCAAGATGAGGATGAGAATATATGAGGAGTGTTAAATGAATAACATTGCCTGAATGAATTATGCCATATGTATGCATAACTAAATCAGAAAGTGTATCATGTTCTTTTGGTAAATCTATACATGATATATTTGCTTTAGAGATATTTTTCTTTGTTTTTAATAATCATGGTTTGCTAATTCTATAAATATATTTAGTCAAAAAATAACTAATATGCAATACAATAAAGCATGATTTGGATTTAAGTGTGACATTCCATTGAATAAATCCAACACAAAAATCAGACGTAGTAGCTTTATTCATGTGATCCATGTCATATCCCAGAGATGTAAAGAATTTACAGATATATATGTTGAATTCATAATTTGGGTCAACTATGATATTTTGACCTTGATTTCCATCTATGCAAGGTTCAATTATTTGATTCTTTGAGGAATATTTTGTGATTGTTTCATATAAAGGCATATAGGTAACATTATCATTTTCTTATATGTCTTTATTTGTTTGTAAATGTTCTTTTTGTACCCATTCTTATTCCAAGTTTTTCTTTCTTGTTTGGTTTGTGCATTTTCCTTGGACATGTTTCCATTTGTAGGTTCTTGTTCTTTCACATTAACAAAATGAATATGCATCTTTGAATGATTTTCATTATTAATACTAATATATACCAAGCATTAATGATCATTATGATCAGCTATGGAGATAGATGAGTAATGCCTTGTGAATATTTTCCTAGTCCTTGACCATGATAACCAAGGTGTTTTAAATATTATTGTCCAAAACCATATTGTTTTGAAAGTTGAGTATCATCATTAAGACATAGATTTGTATCCATTTCATGTTAATTACTTTATAAGATTGTTTGGTCTAGATTTACCTTTTTAATCTTTTCTCGCTCTAATTTGTTAATTTGTAATTGTTTTTGCTCTGAATTATCCTTTGATAACCATATTTTATGTTTTGGCACTTGTGTTTTAGGAAAGGTACTCATAATGTTAGTGTATTTATTGAGTCATGTATCTATTATAGGATCACCACTATCAAATGTACTTTTTATTTCATTTTTCAAAGAAAAACAACAATATATATATGCCCATAAATTTTATGATATGCATAATAATATTTTAATCTTATAATAGGATATATAGGAGGTAATTTGATCACTTTCTTTAGAAGCATTTCTCTTAGAATTTCTCTGGAACTCTTAGTAGTCTTTTATTCACTTTTTGAATCATTGGTTGCAGATAAATTTGCTTTATCTACTTATTTTGATATGAAACCTTTTTGGGTATAACATTTCTCTATGAAGATGCAAACACATGATTAAAACTATCATATTTTAGATTTTTTAGGTATGTAATATAATTTTCTAATGATGTGATTTTTTAATGGAAGTTCTTTTACAACTATTCTATTAACATGTTCATAAGGATGATTTGATCTTTAAGGGATTCATAAGCACAACCCCTAGGTACTTAATATTTAATATGCATACACACACCATCTAAGGTGTATTTAGGATGTGGATGAGTTTTTGGAAGGATATATTTATTACCTTCATTTGAAAGCATAGGATGCAACACCTTACCCCTTGAAGTAGTGATAGCATGGACCTATTTAGAGGGACGTTAGTTATCCCCATCCTTAGGGTTAGAGGAGGAAGAGGTTACTTTTTATCCATTTTAAATGTTCCAAATACTAATACAAGAGGAGAAAATAAGATACATACAAATACCATCAAATATTCCAATGTGATAGGAAAAATCATAATTGAATAATTTCTACAATCTAAAATCCTAGAACAGTGAAAACCCTAGGGTAAGATAAGTTTTGCACAATAAAGATTTATCAATTTAAAATGATTGTTTTGGTATTTTTTAAATCTAATAAAAAAATTTATTAAAAATAAACAGTAAGAAAAACCTAAAAAAATAGGGAAAAATAGGTATTTATTGCACATTATATATCAAGATGTACTAAAAACAACAAATTAAATATTTTGAAAACTCCATACATAATTTTGACAAAAAATTATTTATTAATATATAAATATAATCATTAAAAACCTTTGATGAATTTAAAAATTGAGTTGTTATGATCAGAAATAAGCCAAACAATGTGGAATGTTTCATAAGTAAAAACCTAAAATATTCTCAATAAAGAATCGCTAATTTTGATACATTAGTAATATGTTTCATTAGGTTTTTGATAAAATATGAATTTTGATGAAACACATAAATTATTTATAAAATAGGTATATCATTTTCCTTGTATGTCAATATTTACTAAAAATAGTAAATCAATCAAACCAAAAAATACATATAAAAATTGGGCAAACAAAAAGAGGTTTTTTAGTATACTAACCTAAGTAAAATAAACCTCTAATAAATTTTTTAATGGAGTTGTTAGTAAGCCTAAATGTGCCAATAAAGGAATAATAAATTACAAGTGTCTAAATAGGAAACCATATCAACAAATGAGGGTAAAACCCTGGGGTAATGATTCTGATCCAAAAAGTAATCATGGTAAGTTCAAACCCTAGAAGGATAAAAATCCTAGAGCAAGCTAAGATTTTTCATGAGGAGATACAGTGGTCGGGTTCACCAAATGTTTAACCCAAAATTTATATTGGTGGGGATAGGGTTAAGAATATATAAATAGTTTAATCACAAAGGTGATAAACTAATCTATGGTAAGCAAATTAATTGTAAACTTAGATAAATGAATATTTTGAATTATAAAATTGAGATATGCTAAATATAAAAAATACCAAATTTGAAAGATGTTCAATTGATTATAATACCAAAGATAAATGGTACTTAACTAGGTTTACTATGCGTAAGTAGATCTGGGTTAGGCACAAGTATAGGTGTACAAGTTCAATATTCTAGAACAATCATTAGATTTTATAAAGACTATTTTATATATCTATAAATACTACTGTCAACCTTGGGACACTATTGTTAATGTTATTATTTGTGTTGTGTTTCTACTATCATGTACATAATATCCACTTGATTTTTATGTGACCAACTTCATTGTACTAGGCTTTATGTCACCTATTTGATGATGTCTTCAAATATATAATACAAGATATCATTCTCTTATAATTGATCAAATCCTAGCTCTTCACCCTTCTTCACTCTTAGAATGAGTTTTGTTAAAAATAGGTTAATGGGTTCACAATGTCAAGCTAACCTCAAATACCCCTATGTCAATTAGTGTTACCTACATAGTTAATACTCCAAGGAGGACCTCAAACTTATGTAGTTATCCCTTACATGTAGGAGTGTGTGTGAATAATGATGTGATATGCTATATGTCGATGCATGCAGTGACCTAGTTTGTAACTAGACAAATATCACTCATGGATTATTATTTGGATGCTTTAAACCTTTTTTATTACTACCCCTATGACTAATACAAAAATAGGGATGAATAGGTCAAAATAACTTAGCTGTGTGATTTACTAAATGACTATTGGTAGGTGTTTGTTTGGTATTTGCTAGATTCATAATGAGAAGGCTTATACTTGTATTTATACCACACATTTTGAAAATATCTCATAATAGGGTTCAATAAGATAAATAGGCTAACCCATAGGTTTCAAATAGTTTATAATTTAGATGAATTTTTAGTACTAGACACTAAATAAGAATTTGGACATGAGCATAGACACTAGTGTCCCTCTATGGCCAACAGTGTCCAGAAGGCTAGAAAATAGGTATGGATCTGTAATTGATAGTGAAGGATATATATCAATTTTTAAGATTTATATAGTGTATAGGTTTTCTAGATCATCAAAATTATATGGGTCAAACTATAATAATATAATAATTTAGGCATAGTGAGATGGCGAATAAGAGCCTTTTGATAATGGAAAGGTTTAGAACTGAAGGGTAGTGCCCTGATTGATATTTTTCAAATGTATAATATTAAGATATTATAAATATTTAATTTTAATATCTATAATAAAATTATATATTATTTTGGCACATATTTAAAGGGAAGCATGATACTCATTCATGCTCAAGCTTATTCAAAGATGTGAGTTTCCAAGTTTTAGATTTTTAAAGTATCAAAGTGGAAATTTTCAAAAGCTTCAAAGGTAAAATATTAATTTCAAAGTGAATTATATGAGCAATGTGTTCATGATGGGGTTATGAATAGCATTCATTTGCTTTTGATCATGCAAACCTAGAATCTAAATCCATTTGTAATGATGTGATTTGAATTTACTCGATGGATGCACATTTGAGTTTAGTGACACTCAATGGCCTTGACATCATTTTTAGTGAACTTAGCTTGGCTCCACCTGTTTGGGTTAGTACATTGGGTATTATTCCCTTTTCATGAGAGTTGGGATAATGCATATTTTCAAATTAAGAGCTTGATTAGTTATTTAAAATTGGGACTTGATGACTCTCAATTCTCCATTGGTTCAAATTCTCTAAATGCTTCAATGAGGGGCATGGTTAATCATTATCAGTTATAAGTTACAAGGCAAATTAGTTTCACATAGATATATAGGTGTACATCTCCCTTGCTCTTCTTTTCAAAAAAAATAAAATAAAGTTCAAAGTTTTTCAAATTTCAAATGAACAAAATGATTACTTCATGAGTTATTGTAGGGTTTTTTTAATTTGAGTTCCGTACACAAATGAACTATCTATTCAAAGACAAAGTGTGTTGTACACACTCAGGTTCAACTCTTTCTCCTTTCCTCTAAAAATTTCATTTTTATAATAAATATGGGGGTAAATCTAAACACATAAATTTGGTAATATATATTGAACAATAATAATTATGGACACATTCCAAACCACATGAATTTCACACAAATACATTACTCTTATTCATCATTCCTCCATGCCATTCGTCTATATGTGAGTTTGACCATCTATTTTCTATTATCATTACAAAAAAAACTCAATTGAAAATTCTCAAGCTATCTTAAATCACCATCAAACTATACATAATTTTGAACTCATGTCCTTGACCTTTCTGGAGGAGTCTACCCTAAGTATATATAAGCACACTACACCCTTTTCTACTTGGGCCAGTCATGTCTCATGCTAAATAACAGTTATCATTTTGGATCTTCCCACACATTTCATAAATTTGGTTAAATAAAATTGTAAAAAAATATTCACCTATAAATACATATTAAGAGTCATTCATTTTCCCCTTGTTATTTACTTGGTACAAGCATTTACACTTCTACACATTGAAAAAATCTAACCAAATTTTGTATTACTCATAAGGATCATTCATCATCCAAGTAAATATCCCTCTAAATCAAGTTAAGAGCAATCATTTTCAAGTATTAAAAACATCTTATAACTATATACATATAGTCAAATGATCAAAATTTCATATTTACTCTAGGTGTTTAACTATGTGGGCTTGATTTTCAGCCTTGAATTATTGGATAAGTAGGCAGTGGTTAATCATCAAAGGGATGATTGAGGTTAGTTTTTCACATTATACTTCCCTCTTTTTATTTCAAGTTTTAAGGTATTAGAGTATCCCAAGGGTTTCAAAGGCAAGAAATGAAAAATAATGATTTTTATGCGATAAAACCCTAAGTGCAATATCATAGATTTTTCCTCATATGCAAGTGTAATAGGTGCAATGATTGGTTCAAACACACAATAAATCCATAAAATTATTTGATCAATGAACTCAGGTGCATTGTGTCATTATTTTACTACTACGTTATTTTTCAAGTTCATATTCTACTTTTGATTTTGTTTTATCATTTCCAGATTCTTACTTTCTCTATCTTTTCTTATTTGTTGTCAGTCATAGTAAACTAATGAAATTTTGTGGCCAATAAACTAGAGTATAGTATGTCATCATCCACTTACAGTAGACATGTTCATATCATGTTTTTGTTCCTGATTATGATATTAAACTTGCACAATCATCTCTTCTTTTAATTTTCACAATCAAATAATCAAAACAATTAATAGAAATTAGTATGTGAGCAAATTATATTTATTTTTAGTACTTTCCAAAAATAGCAAGTTTCCATATGTAGCACCATTGTCAAAATCAGGATAGTTTAATATTTTATATCTTTAAAATCTTGATATTTCTAGTTTTACATTTATAATTAAAATAATTTAACACTTATTAATACATTTAGTGTTTTATCAAAAAGGTTAAAATAAATATAATAATAATTATCTCGTGTATCAAATAATATAAAGAATATGTATCATCCAAACTAAGCAAAATAATAAAAATTCAAAAAACCAACACTGTGAAAATTGTGCCTCATATTTGTGGCATTTCTATCTCCATTATTTGTGACATATCTATGCCCCTTATGTGTGGCCCTTGGCCTTTTTTTAACATTTGTGTCTCTTATATCTTGATTTTTTTATGCTTGTTGATCTTGTTGACATTGAGAGGTGTCATGATCCATAGCATGCACCTTTACTATGTAATATTATTCAATTATATTTTCAATGATGGTTAATATTATGTGCTTAAATAATACATCTATTTATACATGACACTTATATGCCCTACATTACATGTGTTACATGTATTCCTTTATTGACATATACATTACTATGTTGACATACTCTCCACATGTTCATGTGATTATACATGATGTTATTTTTACACATGACATGATATAGTTAACCTTTTTTGATATGAGTAACTTACAAGACATAACCCTTATCTCAAATTAGGGGCATTAAAATGTGCTTGTCATAGAAACATAAGCCTCCATGAATAGATAATCAAATCAAAATTTAGAGATTCATAACGGTTTAAAAATCAGGTGAGTTTAGTTACATGAAAGATATTGACACATCTATATAGATTATGATGGCATATGTCATGCATATAATTCACTTTACAATATACTTGAGTGCATATTCATAAACACTTGGGTGCATATACAAGGGCATATGTACATAATTTATAGGAACATACATTGTAAGTTTTCACATATGCAGATATTTGAGATACATGTTCTCATATTCAACATATAAATGCATATCATTTTATATCAGTTGGTATAGGTTTATATGTAATAATACTAGTTCATGCACATATACACACTTTTATAATCATGAGGCTTAATATTAGTTTATGCACATACACATCATTATAGTTTACAAATTGAATGACAAATGGTTGTCATTCCACTTCATACTTGTTAAATATATGGTCAAGATAGGGGCATGAACATTGTTCACTCTCTTCTGATAATGCATTTATTTTACATTGAGAAAACTTGATCAAAACTATACAATCAAATCTAAGGTCATGTTGGGGGAATGATCATTGTTCAGTCTCTTTCAATCATGCATTTCATTTAAATTGAGCAAACATGAATGAAAGTATACAATTCAATCTATAAGCCATCTACAATGATTGATTTAGTTTTTAATTTTAGTGAACCCATCACATGGTTCCCCTTTCTTTTATGAGTATTTATTTGAGTTAGTTCATCACATACTTATTCCCACATTTAATAGAGTTACAGCATGTTGTCTTCCCAACCCAAACCCTTGCATAGTTACACAAAATTTGGGGCAAAATCATTCCAACTCTTTGTGTCCTTAAATAAAGAAGCATAATTTCCCCATGGTTCAACAAAAGGAACCAATATACCAGTGCTTTAATGAAAAGCACATTTATCTAATGCTTTCAAAAAGAAAGCATCATCTCCAACAAGTTTCAATGGCAACATGGTTTTGAACAACACACAAGTGTGCTCCTTCTTTGATCTTAAATTTTCAAAATTCATATTCAGATTTTAGTAGGTTTTGATATTGAGTGACCTACATAATTAGAGCTTCCTATAAAATATAAAATGTGTTGTACATACTCAAGTATACCTTTTTCCTTTTACTCTAGCAATTTCATTACTAAAATAAAAGGGGTGAATTTGTTAATACAAAAATATGTTATTAACTATTTGACAATGACAAGCTTGACATACATTTACTATGCATGATTTGCGTGTATAAATATGGTCCTAACTCACCATTATCTCATAATTACATACTATCTTATGATTTTAATCCTTATGTTATATTGTTACACACCTACAAGAACCTCATTGTTTATTTCATACATAATATCCTACATAGACATCTCAAGACCTTTAGTTTGGTCCTCCTGTGCATAAGTCAGTAATGTCAGGTTGGGTCAATATCACTAATTGATATTGACATCAGCTTGACATTACTGACCCTCTTCTATAAATAGCTACTTTATAAAATCAAATCTTTTTGTGGGTTAGCCCATCTACCTAACATGTTAGTGGTATGATAATTACATAATTGTACACACACACACACACACATATCAAGGCCTCACTTGATATGGGACTTAGGATCTATATGGTATAGATCTATACACTATTACATCTTGAGAAAATATACCATATTTTTCTCAAATTATGATCAATCACTAGGATCAATCACAAACCAAGTCTGAAGCACACTAAATACAAGTCAAAGAAAGCATTGTCAAGTATCAAATCAAATCATTAGCTATATTCATATATTAAAGGAACAAAATTACACAATCACAATGGATGGTAGAATCACATATGGATTAATTCCCTCCTTGGAATATTGGATACATATGCAACAGTTAATCATAAAATAGGAGTGATTGGGGTCAACTCAACCCATTATAATTTCTTAATTTTTGTAGGTTTCTAATCCTCAAAAGCATGCCTAGGGTTTCAAGGTGAATGAGGTTGATTTTTAGAGTTGTGCACATCATTAAGGTTTAACATCATACATACATAGCTCTTAGAGGCAAGTAAAGGTGACCATATGATCACTAATGCATCTTTAGGCATAGGTCATTATCGACCAACAAAAGTAAAAATCAGCAAATGATATTGACCTAGATCTAATGAAACTAACCCTGTGCAAACAAAAACATAGTCCCTAAATCGAGCAAATCACATGTTTGCTTCAATATATTTTCCATTGTAACAAACAAACAATCAAATAGAAAATATTACTTGTCCCTTTATTGTACTTACTATATTTAGATATGCCACTTACCAAATCATTGCAATCAATTTTAGTAATTTACATGCATATTTATGCTTGAATGCCATATCTATTAAATATGAATTATTATACTAGTTTTTATCTTAATAGGGTTTCTAAAACCAATTTAGGGCAAAACACTTTACAATGTGCCTCAAAAGTTAGACATGTGCTATAACTATCATTTTTGCTGAAGAACATGGTTGAAAGGTTGTAGAACTTAATTTTAGTGACTTTGTTATGTTCTTGAATTGTCTATCATGTATAATAGATGATTTTGTAATATATTTTTTGAAATTAATATATGGATGAGGGACTATTTAACACTCATTTTACTGATAAAAGAAGGTAGATATATCCTCCTCATAAGTTAAAGTAGGTAAACCATTTAAATTATCAATATTTATGCTATTATTACCACTATGTAGAGGTTATTCTTCACCAAAGTATGCACACTCATTCAAATGAAAAATAAATTTAGATTTGTGTTGACATATAGGTAAATATTTATTAGTTCCCAAAAATTTACACAAATATTCGTCATTATAAATCATGTCAACATATGGTGTCTCATGTTCTATGGAGAAATCAATCATGTGATAAAAATAGTCTTGAACTCATGTTGATTTTTGTCTTTATAAAAATTCATGGATACACTATCATGATCAAAATCCTCACATACTACATCTCATTATGCCCATGAAAATAAAAAATATTATTATTATAGCCAATTCCTTGCCTATCTAGAAGAGTAGATGGAATAATTAGTTCTTTTATACCTTGATTTTTTGTTCTAAGCCCTTTACCTTCGTATTCCATATTTTGTGAATATTTAAATCCAAACCCATATTTCTCTAATTCACTTTATTTAAGATTATAATTTTTATCATTATCACCCATGAAATAATAATTGTCTTCCTTTGGTTTCTTAGTTTTATCTTAAGTTGTTACTTTCCTGGTGAAAATTTGTCTTCCTTAAGTTTGAGGAGTTGTATAAAGAGAACCAACACCAAATATATCCATATCCAAAGTATACTCTTTTGGACTTATTGGAGTTAAAATTAATTTTCATAAGTTTTAATCAATATCATCAACTTTATTTTGTCATTATTCTCATTATCCTCTCTACTATTAATATGTTCTCTAAACTTAATTATTTTTTCTTGTTCTATTATAATTTCAAATTTAGGTTCAATGACACTTCCTTAAATATTATCTAAAAAAGGTTTAATATTCCTTAGTGGTTCAACTACTTTGTAGAATTGGAAAGGCTTACCATCTATTGGTATCATATAAATGGTACTCTCACTTAGGAATTTTAAGCATCTATGTAAAGTATAAGGCATGGCACCCATAACACGAATCCAAGGTCTCTCAAGACAAAAAATAAAAGTCACATTATTGTGTATAACAAGGCACAAAGTATCTAATGATTTTAGTCCCAAAGTTAATTTTAATTCATTTATCCAAAAAAAATTATAGTATAGTTGTAAAAATGTCTTAGAGTCACATTTAATTTAACCAAAGTATCTCTTTTTATACGAAGTTTTTGACGAAAAAATCACTATAAATATTCAATCCTAGACCATTATCCCCACACACTCTTTTGATTTTTCTATTATCATTAAACACTTGAAAATATAAGAGAAAAATTTGATCAACGTCTTCACTTTGAGGCATCACCTTATTCTTAAAATTTATTGGCTTCTCAAAATCCTTCAAACATCCAACAATAACAACAAAGTGAAAAGGTTAAGTATTACATAGAAAAGTAGTTTCCTCTAAAATGTTATATAGAATATCCTTATAAATGGTTGATATTTTGAATAAGTCAAGGATATATATATATATATATATATATATATATATATTATTTTTTTATTTTTTTTTGGGTATTTAAAGTTGTTATACAATATCAAAATATTTTGAAAGTGAATTTAGTCTAAGAGTTTGTTGAAGATTTGGAGGGATGTTTTGGTTGTTCATTCCCTGTAATTTTTTGATCTCCAACTTTCCTCTACAATGTATGATTTACCTCATGATATGTAATTATAAATTTTATATTCCCTATGTTGGAAATAGACTTCTCCATATGAGACCTTATATTATTACTTATCCTACAATCATTTGAGGTCTTACCTTGGGAACTAGGGTTTGAAGTACACACATGTATTATTTTAATTGTAAACACATGAATCCCTCAAGCAATGGATACGTAAAACCTTTATAATTTCATAATTGGATTCAAGCATTTTTAGATTTTACATTTGAGACATAGTGCATTGAATATATGTACAAACAGCCACATGTGTGGACAATCAACAAATTTTTAATAAAATGTTGGGTTTTACACATTTTAATTATTTATTTTGATTAAATGAAAATATAAAAATATAAGTAGATCCCAAATGTATAGTAGCCAAAGGGTTTTATTTATCCATTTCAAAGAAAAGTTATAAACCATTCAAATGGATATTCAAGTTAGATAAACAAAATAGAATCCACAACTGACAAAAGCAAACCACACAAACAAATATATAAACTTGCACAAAGCAAGTTCACAAAACAAGTTCACCAGTATATAAAACCATATGAGGTGCAAGATAATAAGGTTCACCAAAATATATGCATAAAATATTAATACCTCTAATTAAGCATTATAAAACTCATAAAATAATGACAAACAATGTTCAATTAAATAAATAGTCAGACATAAAGAGATAAGAGAATATTATCTTGGTTAGGTGTTGTTACTCTAGTGAGTGAGGGTATTTGACATGTTTTTGATATGTCATCATAATATAAACTTGTGCATGTACATGTGCCACCCATTAGACCTATCACACTTTAATTTGGGATTATAACAATCACCCTATTAAAACTATAAGGAGGCTCATAGTAAAAATGCACATTACTAACAAGACTTACAACTATGGCATAAATATATAATATTGTTTGCAATGCACACTTTGACTCTTGCCTTCCTTAAATGACTTGATCTTGCTAATATAAAATTGATAAGGGTTGGTTTTGAAGGTCTACATAATAGGGTTAGCTATTAGCATGTACTAATTAGCCCTTATAATTTGTTAGACCCCACAAATCAAATAAAAATATAGATAAATTAAAATGTAGAATAAAATTAGCCACACATGTATCCAATATGTGATCATTTTTTTATTTATAAATTATTGAACTTAATTTTGGAAAGATTTGTGTGCATGTTGACTTCTATTATCTACAAACAAGAAAGGCTAAAAGGGGTAAATAGGCCTGATGAGGCCCATAGATGGTCCTCATCTTACCAATCAATCATCCTTATACTACTTTTGTCATGATATTTCTAGCCATTGAACCCATAATTTTTTTCATATGCATGTGTATTATGTGTGTGTGTGTGTGTGTGTGTGTGTGTGTGTGTGTGTGTGTGTGTGTGTGTGTGTGTGTGTGTGTGTGTGTGTGTGTGTGTGTGTGTGTGTGTGTGTGTGTGTGTGTGTGTGTGTGTGTGTGTGTGTGTCTGTGTGTGTGTGTGTGTGTGTGTGTGTGTGTGTGTGTGTGTGTGTGTGTGTGTGTGTGTACATACATACATACATACAAAGTTGATATTGGTTTAATATGTTATGTTTGAATTTACTAGTATGATTTAATGGTTTTAATGTTATTAATGATGGATAAATGTATAAGTATATTAGTTTTATGTTCTCACACATATATCCATTATGGTGGAATCACTCATAGCCACCTATTGACCATCACTAAATGCTCGTACTAACTAGTTATATCATCTTGTAGCAAAAATTATAGGTGACTGTTTGCCCAACCATGAGCAGTTAAGTTGGCATGTCATTATTAACCACTCCAAGCATATTTTAAAGGCATAATGAATCAAGTTCCAAGATGGATAACTATTAAAACTCTATGATGTTGTCACTAGATTGATGTTGGTTGTATTCACATTACAAATGATAGTTTTGTTTGTAATACCCTTATCAAGCTCTACAATGCTTTCACAATGATGTGACATTATTTAGATTACCGACATGTCAAGTATGTCCTTGTTCACAACATGCGAGTTATATGTCTTGTGGTTGGTTAATAGTCTTGATTTTGGTTACCTTTTCATGGTGACATGAAACTAGGTTAGTTGTGACTCATGTAATACCACCTTAGATTGTGTGTATTTAATGTTAACTATAATTTGGATTATCATTTAAGTGTCACTTATGCCTTCTAGGGGTTTCCATGTTGATGAGTTACTTTTGACTGGTTTATCCATAGGACCAGATTATGTTAACTTAAACAGTTTGCTTGAACTCATCAAGTAGCCATGTTATGTTTAGTTGGTCCTGAATAACTAACTTGTATCCTTCTTGGTATTCAATAATAATGTATACTTTTAAAATAGGAATAATAACATTGTTATGATTGTGACCAAGCCTATGTAACATTTAATTATGAGCATTAATAAGATTATATATAAATACATATTTATATAAATATGTGTATCATAAAATGGTATTATGTAGATAAGTAAAGTAAATGAATAAATATACATATTTAGTCATAATCCAGATAAATGAATAAATTTGGATCAAATGTCATTATTCCAATATCTATACATATTTGTATAAATGTGATTATATATTAGTTAAAATAGTTTTTATTAAATGAGCACAATTATAAACACATAAACATACATGTCTATATAGATGTATATTCTTATTGATTTTGAAGTAAAATTAATATATATTTAGTACCTAATTTTCAGTGTAATAATCAATCTAATCAAATAGAAATAAAAATAATAACAAACACAAATGAATTAAAATAAAGGAGTGAAAACCCTAACCCTACAAATAAAATAATATAATATACAAGCATTGTCTTCCAATAAAAAGTTAACCTAATAGAGAGAGGATCCATTTTAGGGATCTTACCAAGGAGAAAAATAGGTGGAGGGAGAATGAAGAATGAAGATGGAGGAGGGAGGAGGGAGGAGTGGTGAAGGAGAATGTAACGCATAGATGAAGCAAGGAGCTTCAATGAAACAAGCTAGGGGTTTATTCTTATTTTAAACCTTGAGTTTTTCCAAACTAATGAGCACATTAAATATTGTGTTTTAGTTATGATTTTGTTCAAAATTTTAGTTATTTGCTTGTGAGAATTTGTTTCTGGCTGTAAGAGCCATATTTCTTCTATGTATTTGTTGTTGAATTTGTAATAGAGAAAAATGTGTGTGTGTGTGTGTGTGTGTATAAACACTACCTATATATACTATGTGTACCAATGAAATTTCTATTATTTTTATTAATATTATCAAATAATAAATGAGATAAATATATATATATGTAAATATATATACAAATATTTATGCATTAAAAAATATATATTATAGGATTTTGTTTTTTTGAAAATTTATTTATATAAAATAAACATATATATATATATATATATATATATATATGTTCATTTGATATTGGGGAGTGGCCACTGAATTGTCCCAACCCCCTCCCATAATAAGGAGGGGAAAGGGATGGCCATTCAGCCCACCCCCAACCCTGTTAGGCAGTCCTTGCTGATGGCCATGGTCGTGGCTAGGGCCTTAACGTCTAGTCATCAACCTATTAAGGGTTTGGCTTTATTTTTAAAAAAACAAATATAAACAAAAAATAATAATAAAAAAGGAAAATAAAAAAAGAAAATAAAATTGTTGATTTTATATTTATTATTAAATATAAATAAAATGTTAATTTTTATATATTTATATATGTGAATATGTGTGTGTGTGTGTGAATATATATATATATATATATATATATATATATATGCGTATGTGTTCTTTTATATTCACACACACACACACATATATATAAATTTTTGTTTTATATATATATCCTAATAGATAAAAGATAAAAGATATATTTATATATATCCTAACAGATAAATATATATAAGATTTACTTATATATGCATATAACAGGCAAGTAGTAGATGTGGGTGTACTTAGTACATTTAATGGACTCTTATTAAACTTTTATAATTAATTAATATTCATGTTTAAAGAGTTATATGGGAATATATAGTGGTAGTAAGGAGATTTTAAATTGAAGCAGTTGCACAAAGTGACAACTTAAAGGATTCTGATAATGACATTAAACAGGATGCTCTCCCAAGTTATGAATGTGATTGTTTAAAATCCTTTTAGATGACTCTTTAGTTAGGAAGTTTTTTAATTGTTATTTAAATAAATATATATATTAGTATTTTATGGAAATTAAATCAAAGCCTTGTCAATTTAGTTCACTTGCACGTACTTTGGGAGTGACAATAAGTTTGGTTCTCACCTAAATGGGTATGGGATGAGTTAACTCATATGTCTTATAATGAGATAAATTTATGAATGGGAACCAATTTAGAGGATCCATCTATTTTCTTGTTCACACTTAGAGGGAATCTCATAAATTTATTATTCTTACAATGTTTGTACAATTCTTTTGCTATGGTAGTATTGCTTGTGTTAGTATGATTTGATTGTATACCATTGCATATTGGAATATTATGTTATTATTTTTATAAAGTTGTAATTATTTATATTGACTAATGATGAGCTTGGGTACTAATCAAATAATTTTGTCTTGATAAGATCAACCCTTCTTGTTGCATAGTATGTAAAGCTATCACAAGTATGTTATGTTTTATTACTTAAATATTTATTTAATTTGTCTATTGATTTGGAAAAATGAAGTATTTAGGAGAGATAAGTCTCTTGTTTTGTGTAAACTAACCCTTTATTAACTATTTTTGTAGTGCATGTTGACGAGTTACCAGTGGCAGATAAAATATAGAGATATAATGTTTTATGTTGAAATTAATAGCATTTTGTATGTTATTTAATTTGAGTTTGAATAAATGATGATTATATATTTGATATTCAATTGAGACATTTGTAAAATTTTGTTCTTGGAGATTATTATTAACCTGAGTTGACTTACCATTGAAAAGATCCATGTTGGAACTTATATACTAGATAGTTATAATGGTGGTTGTATTATTCAAGGATATTAATGTACAATGATATTTCTTAATCTAAATTTTCAATGATTTATCTGTAATAATTAATGAATTGATAATAGATGTAGGCTAGTGATTGATTAATAGAGTTATTTCCAATAATGATTTAGAAACTATTTTATCTATGAGACAAGAACCTTGTTGAGTAAGACAATAAATATAATTTAGGTGGAAAGTAGTAATCATTTGGATAAACAAATGTTGTAATATCTAAGATTCATAGTGGGATGATAGTGTTAGTATTAAGAACACATAATTTAAATAGTAAAATAATGTTGACACAATATTACAAGAAAATTTTGCTAATTATAGATTTCAAATATAGTGAGTTTAACTTACCTTGGTATTGTGAAATTATGGATTAATCTTAATATGTAATATTAGTTATACAATTAACATTGAGTTAAACATATATAGTTAAAATTAATGAGTAATTTAATAAATTCTAACCCAAATTATTACTAAGTGTTTTGACATAAATATTAGGATTCTCATAACTTAATCGTTGTAAAAACCCAAATTAGATAGGTTGACTGTGGCAGGTCTTGAGGTATTCTTCCAAATCTTGTTAGTAGAGTGTAAATAAATTTGAGACTTAATTCCTATATTGAAAATCCCATGAATAGGTATATCATCCTCTAGGGTAATTTTGTATGGTTGAATGATTGCATGCACTTTTATAAGATTTAGTGCAAGTTTACACTAAGATTTTTCTCTTGGAAATAAACCAAATCAGTTCAAAAATGGGTTCAAAATTAATACTCGAACTTGAAATTTTTTGAAATAGACACTTGTAATCTCTAGACTTATAATATGTGAATTAGGTTCTATAACCATTATTTTTCTACCCCATTTTGATAATTTTTGGTGGATCCAGTTCCGGAAGCATTTAGAAATTTTCTACACCTGATTTTCTTTTTCAACCTATGAAATCGATTCAAAATTGAGTTGCCAAAAATAGATAGAGGAGTCTTAAAGAGAAATCAGAGTTTGATAGTGATTCTTTTTACCTTTAAATTTATATAGAAACTTTTAATTAGTGCTTTCAAATGTTTTTACTATTTTTAGTGACCCTTTTTTTGAACCTAGTTTATTTTAAAAAATTCTGTTGAATCTGATTTTGATCAATGAAGTCACTCTAAAAAGGGCATTGTAAGAATCACTTAGTTTAACTTTTATTGAATCTAGAAGTTTTAACCTCTCATTTTTAGTTTCATATTCACGTATAACTTTTCTTATTTGGTTTTTAGCTCCATTTAATATTTTTTTAGTAGTCCTCCTTGAACCTTGTTTATTGTTATTTTAAAGGTATGACAAAAAACATTGTTAAATATCATTTTATTTGTTTGTTTTTCTTCATTTCAACTATTCATGTTCTAGAACTATACTTCTACTGTGGTGAGGTTATCAAACAAATTTGACTCATTATTTCATAATAGTGTAGACCTTTATTTGATTATTTATTTTAGTGCCATTTTGTATCCTATTTAGATCTGTTGAACTCTTGTAGCCTTAAGAGTAATTTTGGCATGTTTAACTATGACATTGACTCGATCATTCATTATGATTGTTCTTATTCATAAATATATATTTTTAAATGTTCCTATAGTTAGGAGGTAATCCTTCCCTATTTGTGAATTTGAAATTATAAAATTTATCTATTTGGTTGTGGGGCTCTTGGTGATATTGTAAAGAGAACTAAAACCTATCTAGCCTTAAGTATATGTGCAAGTCTTCTAATCATTTAGAATCACATTGTGTCAACCTAATGGCACTCAAATCACTAATAACTATTCCAAGATATAATTGAGCCTTAGCCATTTAGGTGTTTCATTTGTATTTTAGATCAAAGTGTAACCAGTTGGACCACAACCTTGTTGTGGCATTGTGCTTTTGTGTTCTCTTGAGTTGTATTCCATGTTAGTGTCACTATCTTTATATGCATAAGAGTTAGTGCATTCATTGGAGTGTTTAAAAAAATTGGTGTGGTTTTGTGTGTGCCTGAGATGTAAATTTTGGGCATTACATTGTTCTTGGTAGTTTGGATAAATGTTTGTCTCTTTTGTTCTTTATTTCATTGCGATCTAACACTTGTAATTTCAAGGATTTGAAAAGCATTTAATAATTTGTTTTCCTCTCCCATATAAGGAAGAGTTATAGATCATAGAAATGATCTATATTTTTAAGAACTTAAATAATAGAGAATTAGAACAAAGTATTGTAATCTAAATTGTAACAAGCCTATAATAATTCCTTTATTACAATAAATAGGTGATCAATCAATATCAATTTGTCTTGATTTAATTATGAAATAAATAAGATGAGATTTAATATCCATTCTAATTGAAGTAGGTCCCACTCGAAATAATTCAGTGGTTTGATATTTGATCCATTAGTTACTTCATTTTATGTTGTGTGAAATTTTCATTTCATTTCAATTATGTAAGTATGTGTATTTCAATTTTTTTATCTGGGATGCTTCCAACTTAGAGTAACATTTTATTTTCAGAATTTACTTTCATGCACTTTCCTTTCTACAAAAGTGTGATTTATTACCCTATAATTTATTTTTCACAAGAGTGTTTCAATTCCATGTAAAAGTGATTACTTTCAAATAAGTGTGTTAGTATGATAAGTTATTCAAAGTAGTTTTATGTTAAATATACATTGCAGAATCCTTATAAATTTATATGCCCCTAGGTTAAAAATTAAATGAATAATTATACAATTTATATGTTATAAGGCTTCCTAAGTTAGGTTTTAATGAAGGTTATAGGATAAAATCTCTAGCTTAGAGATAAAAGTGGATCATGTATAACCAACATTTTTGGTGTCGTTGTTGGGGAAGTATGTCAAAGCATTGAACTCTTGAAAAACTAAGAATAGATTTATTGATTTTTAGGTTAAAATTAATTTATGTATAAATATAAATTAGAAATCATAAATCTCCGTTTTTATTAACCCTATGTAGGATAGGGCAAAATAACTAAAAAAATAAGATCGATTGGTTACATGAAATGTGAGAGAGATCACTTGGGTAAATTCTTGCCTAGGATATTGAACTTTGCTCCCAAATCATAATCAAAGGTATTGATTGTAACCACTAAAAGTAGCTAAAATATACCTATATCTATCCTGCTATAGTCACATGAAGCTTTAATAGAAGAGGTTGCAACTAACAAGTATTTGGTAGAACTAGTAGATCAATCTAAAGGCAGAAAATAGGAGGATCCTCACACTCCTAAGAAATATATTTTGTTACCATTCTAAAGATTACTAAATTATCTACCTTAAATCCAAGAGTCTAGAGTTGAGTCCCTCTTGACCTCACCCAAAATCATATCGAAAGGATAATATAGAGCTTTTATAGCCCAAAAAAAAACTTTGGAGTAATAGTACCAGCTAAACTAGTAGAACAAGATGACATACTTATTGAAATTCCATATAAATTTTTAATAGAATTCACATCATCACCCCCAGCTAGAAGAGATACCTTCCCCTAGGTTAAAACATATTACTACAATCCATTGCTCACCTTGGGCTAAAATAATTGATATAGAATTTAAGAAGTGGGTTGCAAAGTTATTTACTACACAAGTAGCTTAAAACATCATGCGAGATCTCCAAGAAGAACATTTTGTTAATGAACGTACCACTTTCAAAATTTACATCACCATTTTTGTAGGCATTTCACCTATGAATAACATCCCTCCCATTTTCCCTACCTAATTTTAGAGGGATGGCCTATGAGGAGCCTGATACATTTCTTTTTGAGTTTGACATCATTTTTCATAGTTATGACTATAATCAAAATGCACATAGGCAAAAATTATTTCTAGCCACTCTTAAAGATGCAGCCTTCCATTAGTTCATGGGATTGGGCAAAGAGGTGATTTCTACTTGGAAAGATATGAAGGAAAAAAATCATTCCAAACACCAAGAATATTACAGCAAAATATACCCAAGGGAAATGACATTTTTTAGAATGTCACAAGAAGAATATGAGCCAGTAGAAGACTAGTTGGAAAGATTTCAATTTACCCTAAAAAGGTATAAATAGAATAAACTAGACTATGAATATCTTAAATTGGTATATTTAAAAAGTATAATAGAAGAGTGCTTAGAAGATTTGGATCTTATGGGTGGGGGTGATGTGTCTCAATTTTCATTTGATGAAATCACTGAGCTATGGAAAAATTATTTTATATTTATGATGAAGAAGACTCACCAAAATATAGTTTTACCTTCATCATCCAAAGCTACCAATGGAGTCTCATGGATCGAAGCCAGTAATCTGTTGCATGATATGAATCAATAAATAATTAATCATGTGGGTACACACTTGGATTCATTACATGCATGAAGAAAACAAGAACAAGTAGATAAATCTTTAATAGTTTATGCCCATGTTTCCATAGGAAGAAAGTAGAATGTAGATGTCAAACTACTCATGTAAAGGTGGTGAGTATACCAAAGGAGGTCCTCAACATAATTAAACTTCATGAAATAGGAGGAGATGGATATCAGATTTTCTATGTGGCCTTATGGAAACCATGCTCACAAAGACCAAAAAACTTAGGTATGCCATCAAATCCTTCATTTTTCAATTCATAATTTGTATATGCTTTCCCTAATAATTATGGAAGAAATCCTTAGAACCAAATGTCCCAAATTACACCCTAAAATAAAAATTAGCAACAACAAAATCCTCAACCTTGAGCCAATTGGAAATAGTTTCAAGGCCAAACATGGTAGCCACAAACCTTAGAATATGCAGTGGAAACAATTTCCCAACCCATGGTAATAACAATGGAAGGGAAATCCTTCTTGGCTCTATCAAAACAATGTATTTCCATAATAATCACAACAACAATAGCCAATTTTAAATGCATAATAACCAAAACTAATGACTTCCTTACTAACCACAATGATCTACCCAACCTGCACCCAACCCCAGTAATAAAACAACTTAGCATATATATAATAATGATATGGTGACATATCTTACATATGTAATGGAATTGAAATATGTTCAACTTCATTTGAGGAAAGTTATATATAACCCAAATACTCATATAATAATGAAACCCCCAAGGAGGTTCATGAACACATAACTGACCTACCCCCAGTATCTAATAATAAACCCAGTACCAAACCAAATATATCAAATAATCTAGTTATACCTACCAACCTTCCTTTTCTTGATTAGCTCACTCAAATACAAAAATATCCCCAACCAAAATTTGATTTTGTAGGGGAAATTAATTTTTTTTTATGTTTATATGCCTTTGTTTCAAGCCATTAATGACTATCCCATCTACACCAAAGTTTTTTGGGAATTTTGATTATAGAAACTGGTTGGAAGAACAAATATATTCAAACTATTCACATTGTTGAATAGTTGGCTCATAAATATTCCAATTTCAAAAACCCAATTGTAAATGTGTATATCTTAGGGTTCCTTATCCAAAACACTCTCATTGACTCAGGAGTTGCTATCAATTTCATGACTAAGGAGAACATAAAGTAACTTAAGCTACAGGGCCTTCACCAAACACCAATTATTCTCCAAATGGCAGATAAATCTATTGTCTGCCATAAAGGGGTGATTAAAGACCCTTTTTTGTTGGTTCATGAGAACGCTTAGCTGATTTTATGGTCATGTAATGAAAGGATAGATTAGGAGGGTATCTTATCATCTTTTAGCAATAGTCGACACCTATATCAGTTATAGGCTGAGAAATATGGGCATCTCTAACAGGTGTAGCACCAAAAAATTAATACTATACCCTTCTATCCAGTGTTCATTAAAAATTAAACAAACTCTTCAGCTAGAAACATATGAAAATGACTAAACACCTGCTCAACATATTCTTACCATTGATTTGATCTTAGCACTAAAATCACAATATGAGGACATAAAAATTTCAAACCTTGTACAAATATATATATATATATGAAAGATTCAATTGTAGATGATCCTCTTCCATACATGGATTATCTCCATAAACAGATATTACCAAATGAGTATGAGGATCCCATTAGTGATATCCTTAATTTTCACCAATTTTTACTACATAAATGTAGGCTACCTAACCTTTTGAGTGTTATTAAGTCTATGACCTCACTTTCCAAGGTAATTAAAAAAATTCTTGGCCAAACACTCAACATAAGTAATCAACTAACACCTTAGCAACAAGATGAGCTAATTTGCATGCTTCAAAGACACAAAACTACCTTCTCATGGGAATATCATGTTTGAAAGGAATACACCCAAATTTTTTCACTCAACACATTTATATCAAAGATAAGTGCAAACCCATTTGTCAACCTCAAAGGTAGATGAATCATGTTGTTAAAGAAATTGTCAAAATAGAATTTTAGAAACTTCTCAATATAAGATTCATCTAACCCATTTATAAGAGCCTATGGGTTTCTCAACTCATCATTGTACCTAATAAATATGGCAAGTGGCATATTTGTGTGGACTACATAGAACTTAACAATGCCTCTAGGAAATATCACTTCCCCTTACCATTCAATGATTGAGTTCTTGACACACTTTCTAGAAATAATTAATTTTCATTTATTGATGGATTTAGTGAATACAATCATATCAAAATTTCATCAGAAGATCAAGATAAAACTACTTTCATGTGTCCCTAAGGAACATAACTTACCATGTTCTTCTCATTGGCCTATGTAATTCCTAACCACTTTTCAAAGGGTTGTTCTGAACATATTTTCTTATCTTTCTCACAACTACATGGAAAAGGTTATTTAGTTTTGCCAAGACAGCAACCTCTCACTAAGCCATGAGAAATTTTATATGCTAATGATCAAAGTTATTGCATTAGAACATCATATTTCACCCTGAGGAATAGAAGTGGATCTAGCTAAGATTAAAGTTATTAAGAACTTGCCCACACCACATAAACAAAAAGGATGGTAGAAGATTTATTGGACATGCTAGTTATTATATATTTTTATTAAATATTTTAGTAAAATTATAACTCTTTTATTTGTTTTGCTAACCAAAGATGGTGAATTGAGTTGAACTAATGAAGGCCAAGAAGATTTTTAGGCTCTTCTAGATATCCTAGTATGAACATGTGTTGAGAGGACCTGATTAGAATTTTCCATTCCATATCCACAAATATTCATTTGATACAACACTTAGATTTGCCCTTGTAAAAAAGATGTCTAGTTGAACCATGGCATCTATTTTATCAGTAAAAATCTTATAGGTGCAAATCTTAACTACATGGTAATGGAAAAACAAATTCTTAGTCTATGTTATAAATAAATTGTCATTATATCAATGATTATATTGTTTTCATACACACTGATCATTTAGTAATCAAATATTTAATGAATAAACCAGTAATAAATGCTTGACTTATTAGATGGTTATTAATACTTCAATAATTTGACATTACCATTGTAGATAGACCTCAAAAGGATAATTTTTGTTGTATATTTCCTTTCCCATCTAACATTTAATGACCAAACTTTGCATGTTGATGATGTTTTTATAGATGAAAATTTATTTTTCATTTCAATAACAACACCTTGGTTTAAAGATATTGGTAATTATTTGGCTATAGGTAAATTTTCACAACATTTTTCACTTATGAAAAGACACAACTTGGTTAGTCATAGTACTCCCTATTCTTGGATATCAAGAAATCTCTTCATAAGGGGTTGGACTCGATCATGCATTAGCGTGTGAGATAGGATGATATCTTAAACTTTCTCTTAGTTTGTCAAGATGAACCATGTGGGGGCATTTGTAACAAAGATGATTTCCACTAATATTCTCACTAAATGATAATACCGACCTACTTGGCATAAAGATACAAAACATTATATCATATTATGTGGCATATATAAACATATGGGGACACCCACGTGAACATATAAGATGTGTCTTTAACATAAAATTGCTTTAGAACCCTTTGAAAAATGGGGGTTAGACTTTAACAGTCCTATCAACCCTCCTACTTTTAAGGAATATATATTGGCTTGTACATATTATCTTACCAAATGGGTTGAGATAAAGGTACTCACACATGGAAGGGATGAAAAGGTTATCAAATTTATGTATGAGGATATTTTCACATAATATGGAGTTTCATAAGAGATTTTCACTGATCAGGGGCCACAACTCACAACAAATTTGATTGTAAACCTTGTTCATGAGTATAAGTTGTGTCATAAGAAGTCCACTCCATATCATGCATAATAGAATGGGCCAAGTGGAGGTCACAAATAGAGAGTTGGATAAATTTTTTGACTAAAATAGTAGGCTTGCATTATTAAGATTTATAAACTCACCTTCAGAGGTTATTTGGACATATGGAACCACATGGAAGACCACTTTAGGATTCACACCTTATGAATTGGTCTATGGTAACCAAATTATTCTCCCCATAGAGTTTGAGATCAAAACTCTAAGGTGTACTTTGAAACTTGGCTTAAATATATCTAAAGCTTAGAAATAATGTATCACTCAACTTAATGGATGAGATGTGTCAAGAATCCCTTCATCATACAAAGGTTGCCTATAATAAAATATCCATGTGGCATGATAAGTTCATCAAAACACACATGTTTCAAGTCATATATTGGGCACTAAATTTTTATTTGAAATATATAGACCATAAAGGTAAGCTAAAAGCCCACTAGCTCAGACCATATGAATTTGAGCAAGTATTTGATAATAGATTAATCAAGATGTACATTGTTTACCCCATAAGATTTAGGCCATTGGTTAATTGTCATCGCTTAAAATGGTACAATAAGCCCCATACAAAGGAAGAATTAATTTGTGCCCTTCAATAAAAGGCTAAAATGGAGGTTATAGAGGTTAAGATACAAGTTCTATCAAAATATCCATGATATCATCATAAATAATGAGTTTAAGAAAATAAAAAATGAAAACCCTAGGGCATTGTGGATGGTCTTGGTTAGAAAAATAACTTGTTGGCTAACAAAATACTAGATTAATAGCCTTGATTAAACTAACTTTTGGCTTTTCAAGGGAAAAACACACAAAAAGGGGTAAAGGGGAAAAAGTAGCAATAAAGTAATGTCTTGCACTTTTTAACTAGTTTTGTTGTTGTAAATATGTTGCCTACAGCTATAGGTTAAATTACCTTTTTTTGCAATAAGTTTAAGGTTTTTGTACCAATGTTGTGGGTAACTTTACACTACTACAAGATCTAACCTTCAACAACTGCAACAACATTAGTCACCACTAAATTGTACTTTTAGGGAGTCTAGTTCTAATATACCATGATATAAAATTTGCCATTCACTCTTAATGGCTACATATCCTTACTTTTATTCAAAATGGTGGTTATTTACTTCATCATCATAATAACTAAAAGACCTTTATCTGTACCTGCATCCACTACTACTTCTATTTGTTTTGTAGTTATCACCTTCCTTTAAGAAACCTACAGCCACCATAAATAATTTGTTGTGAGATTTTGAGTGCACTCATTATTTTCCATTACTCACTTTTTTGAACATATGGAAAACTCATCTTACCTAAATATTAAAGAACTAGTTGCCTCATAGTTTGGATGGTCACTATCTCAAACTTCATTGAACATTCCCATAAAAATTATATTAATGTTCAAGGTGAAAAGAATGTATTTCTTGATCTTTCAAAGAGACATTTCACTAAGACAACATTTTTATTGGATCTTAGCTATCTTATAACATTACATACCAATTTCTAAGTTTAATTATGTCATTTGTGTGTGAGTGGTTCCATGGTGACATCCATATATAGTTGTACAAGCCTTCATCAAAGAATAAAATTGGTAAACCAATGCAAGATTTTGGTTATTGTATTAATAATTTAAGATAATATATTTATGACTTTTTTTAATAATGTTTCATATTTTATTTATACTTCATGTGTTATAATTATTGCTTATCCATTCCTATGCCACTTGTGGTAACCACCCCATCTCACTCCACTTCCATGTCATGCCTAGCCATCATACCTTTTTGTCACATCTGCCAGCATGATGTCACAAGGTCCTTTTAAATTGCATCTTCGCACTCATAGCCATAACAACTTCCATAATGATGCCATATGGTCTTTTCTAAAATTGTCTTTATGTATCTTGTCACATCTAATTGGATATGTGCTTCACATCCCTTCCAACAACCAACTCCTCACTTCACTCAAGGACAAGGGGCATAATTAAGTTAGGGGGAAATAATTCCATTTATTTTCATGCCTAAACTAAATATGAGGGGAATTTAAGTAGTGATCACACATAGTAAGGAAATATGGACCAAAAATATTAAGACTAACATTAATATGCTTCTAAAATCCCAAAATCCAAGAAATGGTCAATTAAATCTTAATTTCATTCTCATGACCAACAGTATGCCTCTCCACAATCACATTCATTTGAAAAACCCATGATTAGAACACCAATAAAGTTGTGAATTTTTTAATATTGAGCTACTATAAGGAAAAATGAAGATATAATGGGTGGAGAAGAGATTTGATTATAACCTTATGACCACATCATCCTAAGGAATAATCCACATATACTAGCCATACTTTAGAATGCATGTTGACTAAAATTAAAGAGAAGTTTGAAGGATTTGATCTATATCTTTTCAAATATTTTGACCAAACATTTCAAGATGACATTACTAATTTAAAATATTTGGAAAAAAAATCAATAGAGAAATTATTCACTGAAGTCACTAGTTTTCCAATGACATAGAAGAGGTGGTTGATAAAAAATGTAGTAGAAAATGAAAGAGTAAGATTATATAATATAGGAAAAGTACTAGAGTTTTATTCATAGGGAACTAAATGACTTGTATTGCCTCCTTAATGACATGAAGTTTCGGTCTTCACCACCAAGTATATAACCTGTGAAGATAGGTAGTCTCTCATCTATAGTTATCACCTAAATTTGCTAAGTCATCTCAGGGATGATATTGTTGTTAATTTACTCAATGAATTATAAATAATTCTAAGGAGAATGAAAATATAATATCAAAAGGGTAAAGATATAACCTTAGCAAACCACTACTTTATAACTCTGATAGTCAATAAAGAGATAGCTGACAAGAGCCCTGATGGCTCTTGGGATTATTTTATTTTATTGCCCTATCTTCCACAATAAGTTGTGCCTATAACTAATGCCATATAAAGTCAAGGAAGTTTTGAACTTTCATCCTCTAGACCCCTTAAAATACTTAATACCTCTAAAGTATCCTCCAATAGGATGAAATATCCTCTCATAGGTTAAGAGAAAAAAGAATTATAGCTATCCAATCATCCTCAAAAGCTATCATGATTGAAATCTCAACTGGTGAAGAAAAATCAGAATGCAAATATACTTAGAGTGAGGGAGAAGATATAAAGCAAAGTGAAGAAGGGTTTGAATAGGAAACCAATGAATAAGAAGTTGGTAGTGATGACACATAGTTAGAGGAATAAGAGGAATATATGGAAAATATAAAAAAGAGACTGTAAAAAAATAGGTGATTGCATAAAAAGGGGAAGAAGAGGGACCTTTAGTAGAGTCTACCCCTAGTAGTGAAGAAAAACTAACTTTTGATGACCATCCTTCTTCTCTTGATGATGATGTTGACACACATGACAAATTGGTGGCTATATATTAGAAAATTAGACTCCTTAAGGCTAGGATTCAAGAGTTGGAAGCTGAGAATAATGGGATAGATATTCTATCAAGAGTGGTAAAAGAAGAGGTAGGAAGAGAATAAAAAGGGACACATGTAGCCACTAAGGGATCTTAACTTTCACCACCTACATTTATCAATGAGGAGCTTATAGATAAAATCATTATGGAGGAATCTACAGCCACAATCATCATGGAAGAACTTGCATCTACATTCATAGTAGAGGAGCCTACAACCAATCAATTAAATGACACTCAAGTTTCCCAAGAAATTGAATCAGGTACTCCTCAAACACCTATTGAACTTCCTATAGATCATATCTCTAGGAAGGAGTACCAAATAATCATGGCTACCTAAAAATTATAATGGTTTTTAAAATGTGATGAAAGATAAGAAAATATTCATCAATTAATATAAGATAAGTGGGCTTTGAGAAAACAAGTGGAATAAAAAGAGAAATAACTCAAGAAAAAGGAGGTAAGAATTTCATGTATAGAAGCAAAAAATCATGGGATATATAAATTATTCACATAAATTTTGCAGTGTAAACTATTTTACAATATTTACACATCATATCTAAAGGAACAACTAATTTAATTTTAGATAGGAAGGATAATCTTTGTTGGAAAGCACTTCATAAGGTCTCCCCTATACTTTTACAAATCCTATTTTTATGGATCTATTGAGTTCGGGGATTTTTTGTGTGAATTATACCAATAGGGTTATGTGGTGACCATGGATAACACATGGAATCCAAATATCATTTTAAGGGACATTCAGAAAAGAGCTTATTGTTCTTCTTTAAGACATGAGTTAAGGAGAAAGTGAGAGATGGCAACATATAATGCCACAGAATAATCTACCCTCTTAAACCTTAGATCAAAGCATCCTTGGCCTAGTATGATTATTAAACAATGGGATAATTTGACATTGTATCCAAAATATAATAAAGTAATATAAATATATAGAATGGAGGTCTTAATTATTTCCATGTCTTTCTCTCCAACATTTTTTTGGAAAAGCTTATGTTGCCTGAGGGGAAAGATGTAGAGAACTTAACCCTTCCCTACAATAAAGAAAGATGTATTCTTTCTATAATTTTAAAGATTATATAATTAGATCCAACAAGTATATGAAATGTTTGAGGCAAAATATTGTTGAATGGATAGGACTAAGATTTAGGTTGCTTTCTTTGTGGTCTCTTTTTTTAACATGGACATGTATTGTATTGGTGAGTGAATAGGAGGAAAGTAGGAAATGAGAAAAATTAACACATGATAGAGGATAACTTCCCCAGGGATTAGTTGGATATGATACATCAAAAGGCTAGATAACTATATGTGTTCATTCCATGTCTTGGTTTAAGTCTACTTGAACTAGTTTTTAATTGCATAGGGACATGTAATAGTTTATGTTGGGGGGTATGATGAGGCCTATAAATGGTCCTCATTTTAACATTATATCCTCCCTATAACACTTTGTTTTCATGATATTCCCATCCTTTAAACCCATACTTTGGTTGATATGTATGTGTGCATGCACACATATAAATATACAAAGTTGATCATGGTTTAATATGTTATTCTTATGATCCCACCTTTTTATAATATATTTTGATATTTAAACATTGTTATTATTGTTGTTAAACTGACTATTGTTTGTTACTTCAATTGGACTATATGTTGGTACTTATTGTAGTGGTATTAGAATTCATGTTTAATTCTATAATTAATAATTTCATGGACTAATTATTGTGTTTATATTATTATGAATCTGTAATTATTATCAATTTTTGATATGAAACTATTGATTTCATTTTGGTGGCTTTAGGTACTATCTATGAGCTAGGAAAATGTTGGTAGTGGTGCACCTCATATCGAAGGAATTCTATGCAGTCAAACAAGTCAAACATGTATACTTATTTTGGTTATGTTTTCCATCCTTTTGACATCTTGGTTGGTCATTAAGTTTATTGAAATTAGCACTTATTTCATTTTGTTATTATTTTTTTACTCTCACCTTATTTTTTCAAGTCATTATTTACCATTATTATTATAGCCACAGTCTTTTGTTCTACCTCCATGACTTACTCCAGCTTGTTCCTTCTATATAAACTCTTGTTCACTCATGTTCGCTTACATAGATATTACTTGCCTGATCGGATGCATTACCTAAGACCTAACTAGACCTACCCTTGTTACCCCTTAGACTAACCCATAGACTATATAAAAACCTTATATCCTAAGGTGGTAGTTTGAATGTTTTGTGGCTTGGTTATATTTTTGGTGGCATTGAAATTAACTTTCAAAAATGGTTTAACTAATTAAAATCTTTTATTGTAAATCGACTTAAGTTGATGGCCTATTACAGTCTTTGATTTATTGTCATTTATTATGGTTAGTGGCATGGGTCATAGGGGTTATGAAGCTAATCCATTTTGTTAACATTAATTACATTGGTTAGACTTTGACCTACATTTTCATTGGTTGGTAGTTGGGTTGGTGGATCGAGCTTTCTAAATTGATCAAATAATGACCGTTATGGCAAATTTGGCAAGGGATTTACCTTAGGGAATAGATGATATACTTCAGGTATATTAAATTATTAGTCATTTAGATTAACTCTCTTTATGTTGAAAAAGCATTCTGTTAATGCTATTAATTGTAGAATTACTCTTTTAATATTAATGTATGATCAGGTTGAATTATTATAAATTATTGTATATGGTTAATCTATATAATCATTATAACTTTGACTCCTTGAGTTAAATAGATGACTTGGATATTCAATTGATCTATGGATATTATCCTAAGATTTGCTTAGATAATTATACTAGATTTCTTAACCACATATTGTGTATATCTGATTTAAATATTGAGCTTTATATTCCAATGCAAGAATAACCCTTTTGATCAAATTATACAGTCAATTAGATATATATTATGTTGTTTTGATTTGGTAATACATAGTCTTAATTTAAGAATGGAAACTAGCTTAATAGTTACTTCTAGTTTACCGCATTTTATATGGTGAATCCAATCACATAGATGCATGTATATGGAATTTTTAGTAATTTTCAGCTATGCATATACAATTTAAATTATTGGTTGATGGTACATGTGGAAACAAACTAGAATCCTTCCTTCTAACTCTCATTTCATACATATCTAGTTGTGTGTAATGTATGCCACATATATCAGATCTAAAAATTAATGCTTTCATTCTTACATTAAATATTAAATGAATTGAAAGATAATTTAACCCCTTTACTTAATTAGGATGTTCGGTAAGCATGTGTAATATTTTTGCATAGAATAGTTGTGTAATAAAGTGAAGTTAAAAGATCTTAAATGAATTAATTTAGGATAATATCGCCATTATGAATCAATTTGAGGAAATAAGAAAGTTATATAATATTTCTACTTCGTTTGATGTTGCATAATTGCATAACTAAAAATTGCATGCTTGTTGACTTCTTTCACTTGGGTTGTATGTGTTTTGAATTTCCCTTCTGATAGTTGAACATACTTGCCTTGCTATCCTTGGCTTGCCCAACAAAAAAATTATAAAAGTTCCTTAAGTGGAACATTTTATTTGGGTTCCACACAATTTTAAACTCAATTGAATTCTATTAGTTTATGATTGTGTAGTATTTTGATGCATGTGAATGACTTGTTATGCTCTTCTATTTCATTTAAATATAAATACAATGGTTCATTATGTATGCATTTACTTAGACAATAATGAAACATTGTGTGCAAAGAGTTGATTCCTTTTTATATAATTATCTCAAAATGGCTTAACTATTAGATGAATACATAATTTTCTTCTCTTGATATAATCAGATAATTAAGGTCTAATTGATTAGATAATTTAGATGAATAATGTCTTGATCTCTCTTGTTTTATAGTGTCGCATTAGTTATACCAATGTAATGTCATTATATGGATTCATTTCTATACTGCCTATAGGATAATGATGTTGATCATAACTATCATTAATCATTATTCTAAATAATGGCATCCATGTTAGTAAATGAATGATGCATAATTTATTTCAAGCAATGGTGCAATGATCGTAAAGGTCGTGAGGCATTTATGACCTCGACTGGTAACACTATGAAACCTTGAGTTTTAAATGTGTTTCTTTTTTTTGAAACAATATTTCCTACTGTATAAATGATTACAAATCTGTATGTGATGAATTAATTATAGATTATTGATTATGATTACTTGTCTGAAATATGTTTTAATTATAAGGATAGTAATATGTACTTTTAATGTAAAACTATGTTAAATTGAATGATAACTTAGGATGTTAGATTTACCCTTCTTGGTTAAACTAATCCTTAAACTTAACCATCCTTGAGCAGGACTGAAACCCACTGAGGAGAGTGAGGTATTTACCTAGGGTTAAAGACCTATAAACATTATTATATGGAAGTACAAGTGTAGCATATGGCACTCAAATCCTATCCATGTATGCATACACTGATATGCCCCAAACCCCATAAGACATCTATTATAATAACATGTTTCCCCATAGCACCTTTTGTATGTATTTACCTTTAGCTAATTACCTTAGTTCACCTATTTTAGTTTTAGTTGGACATACATGAGTACATTGAACATTTATCTTATGCATAGAAATTGAGGTATTTGGATCCAATACATATCCAAAATGTACTCTGATATACAATTCTAAAAAAATAAATTAGGGTCAATGAGTTTTTTCTTATAATTTTATAATCTACTAAGTCATCACTTATAATTCTTAGGATGGTTAGAACGTGATCAAGCAGAGGCAACATCTACGAAAACCCTTTTAATGGAAATATAGCTAGGGATAGAGGTAGAAGATGAGGAAGGGGTCATCGTGGTTGCATCCCCATTCATAACTAAGAAGAACTACCCATGAATAATGATAATAGCAATACCAAGTTAACCAATGCTAAAGTATTCGATGGGAATCCAATCAATAAGCATGAGGAGATCCTCATTGAAATCTTGATAGCCCTTAATACCTTGTAAGGAAAGATCGATAACCAAGAATAAAGGTTGAATAATCTTGAAGGGAAATCCCAAGAGGAAGTACCTAGAGTGGAAATGGAAAAAATAAAAAAGCTTGTGATTCAAGAATTGCCTTTGACCATTGTTGACCCAATCATCAAGGAGTTGAAGAAGATTCCACCACCTATCTTTTTGGGTGAGGAATTAGGTGACATAGCTGATGCATGGCTAATATATCTGCATAAATATTTCAACTTGTATAACATGCCATTGAATGTAAAATTTAGAGTGGTAGCCTATCAGCTAGTTGGTCCTACAACTTTTTGGTGGAATCACCTTTGCACCATTAAAGGATATGAGTCTTTGAGCCTGTCATGGTCTATTTTATTAGACTAAGTTTTGCTAAAGATACTTAAATATAAACTATAAAGAGCATAAAATCATTAATTTTGAGTTTTTAAAGTAAGAAGACATGTATGTTGCTGAGTATGAAAACAAGTCCCAGAATTTACTATGTCATGTGAACTATATGCATGATGAAGAAATCAAGATTACTAAGTTCAAACTTGGGCTCAAAGAAATACTAATGCATGATGTCAATATGATGAACCCAATGACTTTGGTTGTAGAAATTAAATCAGCTTATAGGGTTTAGGAAAAAGAAAAGTCTCACCAAAAAGCAAGACAAGAATTTAAGTCAATTAGACAGTAGTCTAAAGTGAAAAGCTTTTCTCTCATCAATAAGAACTTTCAGAAATTAGATCAGAACCAATAATTTTTAGGTAGCTATAAAAATTTTAGCAAGTTTTATAATTAGAATAGAAATTTCAAGTCCCATGGATCATCTAAATCTGGTTCTTACAAGAACGAACATCATCAAAATAACCAACGTGGCCCTGCCACATGTGCTAATATTGTTCTAGTGGCATCTTCAAGACCTATTATGTTTTGTGAATGTGGTGACAACTATTATAAAGAGGACTATCCTAAACTAAAATCAGCCCAAGTAGCAAACCATAGGGTATATGTTGTTGTTGATTTGCAGGCCACTCCAATTGAAACTAGAGGTATAATTAATGGTTTTCCCTTGACTATCTTGATTGATTCATCTACAATAGATTGCTTTATTTCTCTTTTTGCTACAAGGCAATGTAAATTTGAACCCCTCATGATAAGAGAAGGTTGGGAGGTTAAGTTTGGTACTGATAGAAAAGTGTTTATTCTTGAGTGCTTGGAGAAAGCAAAACTTGATCTTGATGTTTTTAAGATCAAGGTGAACTTTTTTCTTACACCTTTAGGGTCTTGTGATCTCATCCTTATGATGGATTGGCTACATGAACATCAAACCATGCTTGATTGTGTGGGTAAAAGAGTACAGTGCATCAATGACCTTAGCTAAAATTTGGAATTGCAAGGCATGCAAGGGTCCGTAAGATGTAAAACACTCTTAGCCTTATAGCTAAAAAGAGTTGTTAGGAAAGGATGAAAGTTGTACATAGTCCAACTGCAAGAATTACCCAAGGAGAAGGAGTTAGTACACATTTATTTTCCTATATTAAAGGATTTCATGGATGTTTTTCTTTAAAAACTACCCATTTAACCACCTAAGTAGGAATTCAATTTCTCCGTTAATAGTATGCTCGAATCTACCCCTGCTTCTAAAGCCCCCTACCTCATGAATGTCACTAACTTGAAAAAGCTAAAATTTTAGCTACAAAAACTTTTAGATAGTGGAAGCATTTGACCAAGTGTGTCCTCATGGGGTGCTCTAATAGTCTTTGTAAAGAATATGGATAGTACATTGAGGCTTTGCATTGATTATTGCTTACTAAATAAGGTAACATTCAAAAATTGTTATCCTTTGTAATGACTTATTTGACCAAATGAAGGGTGTTACAGTCTTTTCAAAAATTTATTTGAGATCAGGCTACTATCAAATAAGAATCAATGAGGAGGACATTTATAAAATAGCTTTTATAACTTGATATGGACATTACGAGTTCACAATTTGACCTTTTGGCCTAACCAATGCACCTGTAACTTTCATGAATCTTATGAACAGCATATGTAGAGACTTCTTGAATAATTTTATCCTAATTTTTTTATGACATTCTCATTTATTCTAAAATGAGGTTGAGCATGATCAGCACCTTTGTTTAGTCTTATAAAGATTAAGACACTGTAAGTTGTATGCAAAGCTCTCCAAATGTGCATTTTAGAAATGTAGAATTCATTATTTGGGAAATATTATTTCTAAAAAGGGAATCATCATTAATCTTGGAAAAATCAAAGTTATTCAAGATTGGCCTACTCCTATCAATGTGCATGAAGTGTGTAGCTTCATGGGTTTGGTTGGTTATTACCAGCATTTTGTTGAAAACTTTTCTAGAGTAGCCTATCCCATTACCTCCTTGTAGCATAAAGGCAAGAAATTTGTATGGACCCATTAGTGTGAGGAGGCATTTAACAAGCTGAAAGTGATGCTTACAATAGCACCTACTCTTATCATCCTAAACCCAAATAGTAACTTTAAAGTTTGGGCTGATGATTTTAAGGAAGGATATGGAGTCATCTTGACCCAAGATGGTAAAGTGGTGGCTTATGAGTCACAAAAATTGAAGGATCATGAAAATAATTATCCTATGCATGATATGGAGTTTATTGACATTATTCATACACTCAAATAATGGAAACATTTCCTATTGTAAAATTGTTTCAAGCTAAAATCTGATCACTGCAATCTTTAGTATTTATTTTCTCAAGATGATTTAAATACACATTAGTGCAGGTGGCTGAAATTTTTGAGCAATTTTAACATAGACATATCATATGTCAAAGGCAAAGAGAATTATGTGGTTGATGCCCTTAGTAGATGCACGTACCTTGCTACTTTGTTAGTGTTACAATGTAATGTTAGAAGTGTTATTTTGGAATAGTAGCTTGCTAATGAATTATGCCATGATATAAGAGCAAGTTTAGTTGTGAACCTATAGTAAAAATATTTTTTGATTTTTTTGTTACAATAAATGGCCTTATGAGGCATAAAAATAGAAATTATGTACCCAATTTGGGTGACTTGAGAAATTTTTTACTTAAGGAAGTGCATACAACACCTTATTATGCTCATCCAAGGGTTATAAAAATGATGCATGAGATGAGAAGGCTCTATTTTTGGCCTAGAATGAAACATGATATCACTAATTTTGTAGTGAAATATTTGAAATGCCAATGGATTAAATCTGAGCATTGTCATCTAGTAGGGTTATTATACACTCATGATATTTCAAGAGATAAGTGGGTTATAGTCTCACTTGATTTTATTGTGAGGCTACCAAAATCATACAACAAGCATGATACAATCCTTATGGTGATTGATAAGGCCACTAAAGTTGGCCACTTCATTGTTGAAGACTTAACAAATAATGCTTTTGTGTTTATAGAATGTTTTATAAAGGAAGTGGTTAGACTTCATGGCATACTTGAAATGATTATTTTAGACCGTGATAAGTTATTTACTTCAAATTTTTAGCATACATTGACTGCAGCCTTTGGAACAAGGCTGAATTTCAGTTCTTCATATCATCTAAAAATGGATGGATAAACAAAAAGGATCAACCAAGTGGTTGAAGATATGTTCTGCACGTATGTTATGGGATAGAAAACTAAATGACAATATTACCTTCATTTAGTTGAATTTGCATACAATAATTCATACCATTATACAATAAAGATGGCTCTGTTTGAAGCTTTATATGAGTGTAAATACAAAACTTCTCTTGGTTGGGATAGCTTTGAAAATAGAGTTGTAGTTGAACTTGATTTGTTGGTGGAAAAGGATAGGTAGATGGAATTAATAAGGTAAAATTTAAAAATAGCTCCAGATCAATAAAAGAGTTATACTAACCAAAAGAGAACTCCACATGAATTCAACATGGGGGACAAAGTTTTTCTACGTGTTAGATCATATAAAAGTTCTATAAAGTTTGACAAAGCTTCCAAGTTAGCTCCACTATTTGACAAGCTTTTTGACATTATAAAAAAGATTAGTCATGTTGCTTACCAATTGGATCTTCCTCCTCTATCAAGGATTCATGATGTATTTCATGTTACTTTGCTAAGAAAGTATATACCTGATCCATCTCATGTTTTAGATTAGACTCATTTATAGGTCACAAAAGAGGAAAAGAACTAGTTGTAACTAGTAAATATCCTAGACCATCACAACATTAAGTTGTGAAATAGGGATATAGAGTAGGTTTTTGTACAATAAGACCCGCTAAGTGAAATGAACGTTACTTGGGAATATACACATCTTTTCAGGTAGCATTATTCATGGCTTTTTGACTAAGTCACTAAGACAGCTCCTTTTCAAGGAGGGAGGATGTTACGATCCCACCTTTTTACATTTTTTTCTACTATTAAAATGTTGTTATTGTTATTAAACTGACTATTGGTTATAACTTCAATTGGACTATATGTTGGTACTTATTGCAGTGATTTTGGACTGCATGTTTAATTATGCACTTCATAATTTTATGGACTAATTTTTGTAGTTGATATTATTATGAATCTATAATTATTATTGATTTTTGATATGGTAGTATTGATGTCCTTTTGGTGGTTATAGTTATTATCTATGAGCTAGGTAGATATTGGTAGTGATACACCTGATATCAAAAGAATTTTAAGTAGTTAGATAAGTCTGACATGTATACTTATTTTAGTTATGTTTTTCATCCTTTGGACATCTTGATTGGTAATTAAATTTGTTAACATTGATACTTATTACATTTTGTTGTTATTTTTGTACTCTCACCTTGTTGTCACAAGTCATTATTTACAATTATTATTATGATAGTAGTCTTTTGTTCTACCTCCACAACTTACTTCAACATATTCCTTCCGTGCAAACTCTTGTTCACTCCTGTTCACTTGGGTAGATCTTACTTGCCTAATCGGATGCATTACCTAAGACCTACCTAGACCTATCCTTATCACCCCTTGGACTAACCCTTAGACTATATAAAAACATTATATCTTAAGGTGGTGGCTTGAATGTTTTGTGTTATGGTTATATTTGTGGTAGTATTGACATTAACTTTCAAACATGGTTTAATTGATTAAAATCTTTTGTTTCAAATTGACTTAAGTTGATGGCTTGTTATGGTCTTTGATTTATTGCCATTTATTATGGTTGATGGCACAAGCCATAGGGGTTATGATGTTAATCCACTTTATTAGCGTTAATTACATGATTTAGACTCTAACCTACATTTTCATTAGTTCGCAGTTAGGTTGGTGGATTGAGCTTTATAGATCGGTCCATTTAAGACCATTATGGTGAATTCAGTCTAGGATTTACCTTAAGGAATGGAGGAGGATTTCTCTCTCCTCACATTCAATGAAAAAATTGAATGGGTATGGGGAAAATGGATAGAGAGAATGGGGATTTGGATGTCAGATAGGAAGAGTTGATGGGGTTAAGAAGATGGAAGAAAAATAGAGAGAACAGTGGGAGTTCAACTAGTTTTTATAGCAGCCATGTCATATTTTTTGGGACACACAGCTTACTTAGAAAGATTAGAGGTTTTTGGCTTCTATCTTGTTAGCTTTTGAGTTTTTCTCTTTGTAATTTGTAAGTTATATTTAATTGGTTTTATGTTTTAATGTGTAAAATTAGAAAAAAAATAAAAGGTTGCATATGCAATCAAAAGTCTTAAAACTTTTAGATGTATACACAGACCCTCAAAGGATTTGATGATCGATGTTGGAATTTTCATATAAACTTGAAAATGAATATATATGTATATATGTTTGTTTTATTTTATTGAATTCATTGCTTTCTGTTAAAGCTTAAGTGTTTTTGAATCTGTGTGCATGGAAGTATTTTTGTAAGTTTAATAATTTAATACCCCATAGGGTTTATTTATTTTGTGTTAAACAATGGTCAATGGGTTCTTTAGCTTGCTAGAAATATATATCATTATGCCTATTTGTGAAAGTTACATAGCTTCTTTTTGTGTAAATATATGTTTTTGTGTCAACTTGTTTGGTTGAATATGCTCGTATATATATTATCATTATGTGAAATGATGGAAATAATTCATATTGGAGTGTTTGGGTTTTATAAAATGTGTTATTATATGCATGTAAAGACCTAAAATGTCAGTTTAGGTTTTAAATAATGACTATGTTTTATTTATATAATATGATGTGAGTGTGTGTTATGCATAACATTTTGAGTGTGATTGTGTTTCATTCGAACCACATGATGTTTAGTTGGGTCTCAATTCAGTTATATATTGAATGTCTATTTGCATTGATTTTAATATAATCATGCTTGTTATATTCATGGAAGTGTTATTTTAACAGAGTTCTACATAGACTCCTTTTTGGAATATATTTCCTATTAAGTTGTTTAAATTTGTTATAGGGTTCGTAGTCATAATGAATATTTTGTAAAACAGTGGTGTTATTCACCAGTGTTATATCCCCACGTTGCATTGATCTACTTTGAGTTTTTGTGTCATGTCTTTGACTGTGTAATATATAATCATGATATAAATCTCTTGATAGCATCGATTGAGACTTTTTTATTGACTTTATTTATTATTTGGGTGTCATTGGATTTTAATATTATGATTGCATTTATGTTTGGTGTCATGGTGTAAATGGCATAGTCAAATTAATATGGGTATTAAAGTGACTATGATAGAGTTTCTGTGTGTGTGTGTGTGTGTGTGTGTGTGTGTGTGTGTGTGTGTGTGTGTGTGTGTGTGTGTGTGTGTGTGTGTGTGTGTGTGTGTCTGTGTGTGTATCATGGCTTGGAAGTTAAATTTCAAGTTGGGTCTTGTTATTAGTGATTGTGTCTTGATCATTATGTCATAATTTTTAAATAGCTGGGTTTTACGACTGTATCTTGTATTGAAGCTTTTGAATATGTGATTTTTTCATGGTCTTAATCTTTGATGAGGTCTCTTTTTTATCTTTGATTGTGTTCATGTCTCTGGGTTGTAAACATTTATGTCACAAGTTAAATGAGTTTTGGGTAATAATCTTTGACTGTGTTTTGATAATTAGATGTGTTCAAATATGTTGCTTTTGAAGGCTTGTTAAGCTAGTTGTTGATCTATATGTTATCTCTTGTGTAAGAATTATGGACTCACCTATGATAATTAGCATGAATACACTTGGTTTTATTCTGTTGGACCTAAGAGGTCATTAAAAAAAAAGTCTAGAGGAGTTTTCATTCGTTGATATGAAATGTTTGAGTTGTGTTGAGCTTGTAAACTTTTGAAATGTTATGTCTTAATTTGAATTATTATTCTTGTATGAGTAAATTAATTGACTTATTTGGATGTTATATGATTTATTTATTTGGTTGTATATTATTTGGTTACCATTCCTAAATTAGACCTAAATGATTAAAATAAATGGGTATATTGTATGCCAGTATATAATGGCAATCGAGATGGTTAAGGCTGACCGTAACTTGAATGGGGATCCAAGGTAGTTAATTTAAATACTATATAATGGATTAATTATAATCAATTCTATATCATTCAGTAGCCATGATTAATTATCCCTACTTCTAATCTATATTGTAGATGGATTAATTATTTTCATTTTACCTCATAATGGTATAGTTGTCTTCTTGTATTCCTTTATTATCAAGATGTCCTTTAGTTATAAATTCAATTGTTTAGAATTCCCTTCATGTTCCTAGTTACCACAACTATCATCTTGCTGATGGTTGGGGTGGTGAGGGCCACTGATAGTTAGACTCATAGGGTTGGTTGGGAGGGCCTATCCAATTCATCCACTTTTGGTACCATGCTTCATTGATGTCGTATATGCATGAAGTAAGTTGGTAACAATTTAATTATGTAATATGTTTATTTATTTAGTACTTTTAAATTAATAATATTTGAGCTAGATAGTAT
The DNA here is from genome assembly GCA_037957365.1 of Torreya grandis. Lineage (NCBI taxonomy): Eukaryota > Viridiplantae > Streptophyta > Pinopsida > Cupressales > Taxaceae > Torreya > Torreya grandis. The sequence continues at coordinate 200,481 of JARHVA010002354.1, forward strand.
GCAATCTTGATCCTTATGGGTTAATCATGTTAATACTGACTTGTGCTAATAATGGGATGCAAAATTAAAATAGAAGTTGAATGTTGCTTAATGATAAGATGGCTAAATTGATATATGAGGATATACTTTAGGTATATTAAATTATTATTCATTTAGCTTAACTCTCTTTATGTTGGAAAAACATTCTATTAATGCTATCAATTGTAGAATTACTCTTTTTATATTCATTTATGATCAATTTGAATTATTATAAAAAAAATTATATGGTTAATCTATATAATCATTATAACTTTGAATCCTTGAGTTAAATAGATGACTTGGATATTCAATTGATCTATGGATATTATCCTTAGTAAGATTTACTTAGATAATTATACTACATTTCTTAACCACATATTGTGTATATCTGATTCGAATATTGAGCTTTCTATTCCAATGCAAGAATAACCCTTCTGATCAAATTATACAATCAATTAGATATATATTATGTTGTTTTGATTCAGTAATGCATAGTCTTAATTTAAGCATGAAAACTAGCTTAATAGTTACTTCTAGTTTATCATATTTTATATGGTGAATCCAATCACATAGATGCATGTATATGGAATTTTTAGTCATTTTCAGCTATGCATAAACTATTCAAATTACTAGTTGTTGGTACACATGGAAACAAACTAGAATCCTTCCTTATAACTCTCATTTCAGACATATCTAATTGAGTGTAAGGTATGTATGTTGCATTTATCATATTTAAAAATTATTAATTTCATTCTATAATTAAATATGAAATAAATTGAAAGATAATTTAACCCTTTGCTTAATCATGATATTTTGTAAGCATACGTAATATTTTTGCACAAAATAGTTGTGTAATAAAGTGAAGTTGAAATATCTTAAATGAATTGATTTAGGATAATATCACCATTATGAATCAATTTGAGGAAATAAGCAAGTTATATAATGTTTCTACTTCATTTGATGTTGCATAATTACATAATTAAAACCTGCATGCTTACTAATTTTTTTTACTTGGGTTGTATGTGCTTTCACTTTTCCTTCTGATATTTGAACATACTTGCCTTGTTGTCCTTGGCTTGTCTAATAAAAAAATTGTAAAAGTTCTTTAAGTGAAACATTTTATTTGGGTTTCACTCAATTTAAAACTCAGATAAATTATGTTTGTTTATGATTGTGTGGTATTATGATGCATGTGAATTACTTGTTGTACTCCTCTATTCATTTAAATATGAATACGATTGCTCATTATGTATGCATTTACTTAGACAAAAATGAAACATCATGTGAAAAGAGTTGATTCCTTTCTTATATAATTACCTAGAAATGACTTAACTATTAGATGAGTACATAATTTTTTTTCTTGAAATAATCAGGTAATTAAGGTCTAATTAATTAGATATCTTAGATAAATAATGTCTTGATCTTTCTTGTTTTATAATGTCGCATTGGTTACGCCAATATAATGTCATTATATGGATTCATTTCTACACTACCTATAGGATAATAATGTTAATCATAACTATATCATTAATCATTATTCTAAATAATGGCATCCATGTTATTAAATGAATGACACATGATTTATTTGAAACAATGGTGTGGTGACCTCAAAGGCCGTGAGGCATTTATGACCTCGACTGGTAACACTATGAAATCTTGAGTTTTAAATCTATTTCATTTTTATGAAACAATATTTTCTACTACATGAATGATTACAAATCTGCATGTGATGAATTGATTATTGGTTGTTGATTATGATTACTTATCTGAATTATGTTTTAATTATAAGGATAGTAACATGTAATTTCAATGTAAACCAATGTTAACCTGAATGATAACTTAGGATGTTAGAGTTATCCTTCTTGATTAAATTAATCCTTAAACTTAACCATCCTTGAGTGGGACTGAAACTCATTAAGGAGAGTGAAGTATTTACCTAGGGTAAAGGACCAAGGAGCAGTCTTATGTGGAAGTATGAGTGTGATATATGGCCCTTAGGGCCTATCTGTGTATGTGTACACCAATATACCCCAAACCCCATAAGATATCTATTAAAGTAACATGCTTCCCCATAACACTTTTTGTGTGTATTTAATTTTATCTAATTACCTCAATTCACCTTCTTCAGTTTTAGTTGTGCGTACGTGAGTGCACTGAACATTTATTTATTACATTAGCAAGTGAGGTGTTTAGGTCCAACATGCATCTAAAATGTACTCTGATATATAATTCCAAAAAAATATTTTTTGGGGGTTATTTCATTTGATATTATAACATTTTTCTGCTCTAAGAAACTTTGAGAATGAGTGTCTTCTTATAATTTAATAATTTGTTGAGATATCACTTGTAATTCTCAAGATCGTTAGAATGCAATCAAGTAGAGTCAACATCTGTGGGAACCTTTTTAATGTCAACACAACTAGGAACATAGGTAAAATATGAGGAACGAGTCATCATCACCACATCCCCATTCATAACCAAGAAGAGTTACTCATAAATAATGCTGATAGTAATACCAAACTACCCAATGCTTAAACAATCGGTGGAAATCCAACCAATAAGCATGAGGAGATCCTCAATGGAATCTTGACATTAATTAATATCTTACAAGGAAATATTGATAACCAAGAACAAAAGTTAAACAATCTTGAAGGGATATCCTAAGAGGAAGTAACTAGAGTGGAAATGGGATAAATAAAAGGGCATGTGATTCAAGAACTACCTTTGACCAATGTTAACCCAATCATCAAGGGCTTGAAGAAGCTTTCACCACCTACCTTTTTAGGTGAGGAATCAAGTGATATAGCTGATGTATAGCTAGTACATTTTTAAAATATTTCAACTTACATAACATCTCATCAAATGTAAAAGTCAAAGTGGCAACCTATCAGCTTATAAAGTAGAAAATCACTAATTTTCAACTTTATAGTTTGCATTCAAGATATAAAGGCATCTTGACCCAAGATAGCAAAGTGATGGCTTATGAGTCACAAAAATTGAAGGATCATAAAAATAATTATCCTATGCATGACATGGAGCTTGCTGCCATTATTTATGCACTCAAATAATGAAAACATGTCCTATTGGGAAAGGATTTCAAGATAAAATCTGATCACCATGGTCTTGAGTATTTATTTTCTCAAGATAATTTAAATAAACACTAGTGTAGATGGCTAGAATATTTTAATAATTTTGATATGGACATATCATACATCAAAGGCAAGGAGAATCATGTGGTTGATGCACTTAGTAGAGGCACGTACTTTGCTACCTTGTCAATGTTACAAGGAAATATTTGAAGTGTTATTTTGTAAAAGTAGCTTGTTGATGAATTATACCATGATGTACGAGCAAGTTTGGTTGTCAAGTTTGTATCAAAAAGATTTGTTAATTTTTTTGTTATAACAAATGGCCTTATAAGGCATAAAGATAGAATTTTTGTACCCAATTTGGGTGACTTGAGAAATTGTGTACTGAAGGAAGTTCATACAAAACCTTATTATGCTCATCCTGAGGTTACAAAAATGATGCATGAGCTGAGAAGGTTCTATTTTTGGCCTAGAATGAAGCATGATGTCACTAATATTGTATCAAAATGCTTGGAATGCTAAAAAATTAAAGCTAAGCATTGCTATCCAAGAGGGATATTGTACCCTCATGATATTCTAAGAGATAAGTGGGTTGTAGACTCACTTGATTTTATTGTGAGGCTATCAAAATCATGTAGCAAGCCTAATACAATCCTTGTGGTGATTAATAAGGCCACTAAAGTCAGCCACTTCATTGATAGAAACTTAATGGATGACGTTTTCATGTTTATGAAATGTTTCATGAAGGAACTGGTTAGACTTTATGGTTTACTTGAAATTATTATTTCAAACCATGACAAGTTATTTACTTCAAGGTTTTGGTGTACATTGATTGCAGCCTTTGGAATAAAGTTAAATTTTAGTTTTTCATATCATCCAAAAATGGATGGACAAATAAAAAGGCTCAACCAAGTGGTTGAAGATATGTCGTGCATGTATGTTATGGAACAACAAACTAAATGGGAAGATTACCTTCATTTAATTGAATTTGCATACAATCATTCATACCATTCTGCAATAAAGATGGCTTTGTTTGAAGCTCTATACGAGCATAAATGGAAAACTCCTCTTGGGTGGGACAATTTAGAAAATAGAGTTATAGGTGGATGATTTGTTGTTGAAATATGATAAGCAAATGGAATTAATAAGGTAGAATTTAAAAACAACTCCAATTCATTAAAAGAGCTATGCTAACCAAAAGAGAACTCTACATGATTTTAGAGTGAGGGATAAAGTTCTTCTATGTGTTAGATCATAGAAAAGTTTTATAAAGTTTGACAAGGCTTCCAAGTTAGCTCCATGATTTTTCAAGCCTTTTGACATTGTGGAAAAGATTAGTCCTATTACTTATCAGTTGGTTCTTCCTCCTCTATCAAAGATTCATGATATATTTTATGTTGCTTTGCTAAGAAAGTATATACATGATCCATATCATGTTTTGGATTGGACTCATTCACAGGTCATTGAAGAGGAAAAGATCCAGTTGTAAGCTATAAAATAGGAATATACAATAGGTTTTGGTGTAATGGGACTCGCTATGTGAAAGGAGCACTACCTGGGAAGATGCACATCTTTTTAGGTAGCATTATGCATGGTTGTTTGACTAAGTCATCAGAATGGCTCCCTTTCAAGAGGAGAAGATGTTATGATCCTACTTTTTTATAAGTATGCTATTAAAACATTATTATTATTGTTGTTAAATTGACTATTAGTTATTACTTCAGTTGGACTATATGTTGGTATTTATTACATAAGTATTGGACATCATGTTTAATTTTGCACTTAATTATTTTATGGATTAATAATTGTAGTTGATATTATTATGAATCTATAATTATTATTGATTTTAAATATGATACTATTGATGTCCTTTTGGTGGTTACAGCTACTATCTATGAGCTAGGTAGATGTTGGCAGTGGTACACCCAGTACTAAAAGAAATTATGAGTAGTTGGACAAGTCTGAGAGGTAGACTTATTTTGATTATGTTTTTCATCCTTTAGACATCTTGGTTGGTCATTAAGTTTGTTGACATTGGTAATTATTATATTTTGTTTTTGTTGTTATACTCTCACCCTATTATTATAAGTTATTATTTACCATTATTATTATGACTAGTCTTTTGTTATGCTTTGGTGACTTATTCCAGCCTACTCCTTTTGTACAAACTACTCTTCACTTTTGTTTGCTTGTGTAGCTCTTACTTGCCTAATTAGATGCATTACCTACGACCTACCTTTGTCACCCTTGGACTAACCCTTAAACTATATAAAAACCTTATATCTTAAGGTGGTGGCTTGAATGTTTTGTGACTTGGTTATATTTATGGTGGCATTGACATTAACTTTCAAACATGGTTTAATTGATTAAAATATTTTGTTTTAAATGAACTTAAGTCAATGTCTAATTATGGTATTTGATTTATTGTCATTTATTATGGTTGATGGAATAGGCCACAAGGGTTATGATACTAATCTATTTTATTAGTGTTAATTACATGGTTTAGACTCTAACCTACATTTTCATTGGTTGGCAGTTGGGTTGGTGGATCAAGCTTTCTAGATCTATCAATTAATGACTATTATGGAAAATTTGGTAGGGGATTTGTCTTGAGAAATAGAGGAGGATTTCTTTCTCCTCACATTCAATGTGAACATTAAATGGGTATGAGAAAAATGGATGGAGGGAATGTGGAGTTGGATGGTGGATGGTGGATGGGAAGAGTTGATGGGGTGAAGAAGATGGAAGAAAAATAGGGAGAGCAGTGGGAGCTCTACTAGTTTTTATGATAACCATGCTAGATTTTTTGGACACATAGCCTGCTTGGAAAGATTAAAGGTTTTTGGCTTCTGACTTGTTAGCTTTTGATTTTTTCTCTCTAAAATTTTAGGTAAGTTATATTTGCCTGATTATTTATTTTAATGTGTAAAATTGGAAAAAAAATAAAAAGTTGTTTATGTAGTCAAAAGTCTTGGGACTTTTGGATACATAGATAGACCCTTAAAGGAATTGATATGATCAGTGTTGGCATTTACATATAAACTTATAAATAGATATATATGTATATATGGTTGTTTTATTGTTTTAAATCCATTTTTTCTGTTAAATATTGAGTGTTCTTGACTCTGTGTGCATGGAAGTCTTTTCATAGGTTTAATACTTTAATGCCCCATAGGGTTTATCTATTATGTGTTAAATGATGGTAAGTGGGTTCTTTGGCTAGCTAAAAACATATATCGTTATACCTATTTGTGAAAGTTGTATAGCTTATTTTTGTGTAAATATATGTTATTGTGTCAACTTGTTTGGTTGAACCCCCCTGTATATATATTATCATTGTGTGGAATGATGGAAATAATTCTTGTAGAGAGTTTGCATTTTATAAAACATGTTATCGTCTGCATGCAAAGACCCTAAAGGTCGGTTTGGGTTTTAAATAGTGACTACATTTTATTTATATAGTATGATTCGGGTGTGTGTTATCACAACATTTTGAGTGTGATTGTGTTTTGTTCAAACCACATGAGGTTTAGTTGGGTCTCAGTTGGGTTATATATTGATTGTGTATTCACTTTGCTTTTTGATATCATCATGCTTGTTATATTCATGAAAGTTTTATTTTAACAGAGTCCTACATAGACTCTTTTCTAGAATGTATTCCTTATTAAGTTATTTAGATTCATTATAGGGTTTGTAGTCATAATGAATATTTTGTAAAATAGTGGCATTACTCACCTATGTTATATCCTCACGTTGTATTGATCTACTTTGGGTTTTTATGTCATGTATTTGACTACGTAATATACAATCATGATATTAATCTCTTGATAATGTCGATTGAGACTTTGTTATTGACTGCATTTATTATTTAGGCGTCATTGAGTTTTAATATTATGACTGTATTTATGTCTGGTGTTATGATGTAAATGACATAGTCAAATAAGTTTGGGTATTGAAGTGACTGCAATAGAGTGTGTGTGTGTGTGTGTGTGTGTGTGTGTGTGTGTGTGTGTGTGTGTGTGTGTGTGTGTGTGTGTGTGTGTGTGTGTATATATATATCATGGCTTAGAAGTTAAATTTTATGTTGGGTCTTGTTATTGGTGATTGTGTTTTGATCATCATAATTTTTAAACAACTGGATTTTATGATTGTGTCTTGTATTGAAGCTTTTGAATATGTGATTTTGTCATGATCTTAAACTTCGATGGGGTCTCTTTTTTATCTTTGAGTATGTTTTGTTTCTCTTGGTTGTGAAAATTTATGGCACAAGTTAAATGAGTTTTGGGTAATAATCTTTGACTATATTTTGATAGTTAGATGTGTTCAAATATGTTGCTTTTGAAAGCTTGTTAAGCTAGTTGTTGATCTGTGTGTTGGATCTTATGTAAGACTTATGAATTAATCTCTGATAATTGGTATGAATATACTTGGTTTATTATACTAGACCTGAGAGGGCATTGAAAAAAAAATTGGAGTTTTCATTTGTTGTGATGAAATGTTTGAGTTATGTTGAGCTTGTAAACTTTTGAAATGTTATGTTCTAGTTTGAATTATTATTCTTGTGTTAATAAATTAAGTGACTTATTTGGATGTTATGTGGTTCATTTATTTGGTTGTATATTATCTGGTTACCAATCTTAAACTAGACCTGAATGATTAAAATAAATGAGAATATTATATACCAGTATATATTGGTAGTCAGGATGGTTAAGGCTGACCATAACTCGGATGGGGATCCAAAGTGGTTAACTTTTTGACTATATAATGGATTAATTTTAATCTATTCTATATCATTCAACATCCATGATTATCCATCCCTACTTTCAATCTATATTGTAGATGGATTAATTACTCTCATCTTGCCTCAAAATAGTATAGTTATTTTGTTGTATTTTCTTATTGTCAAGATGTCCTTTAGTTGGAAATTTGATTGCTCGGAATTCTTTTTATTTTCTAGTTATCATAACCACCATCCCATTGATGGTTGGGGTGGTGAGGGTCACCGATAGTTGGGTTGATAGGGCTGGTTGGGGGGGCCTATCTAGTTCATCCTCTTTAAGCTCTATGCTTCGTTGATGCCACATACTTGAGAAATAAGTTGGTAATAATTTAATTATGTAATATGTTTATTTATTTATTACTTTTAATTAATAATATTGGAGCTAGATAGTATGCAATCTTGATTATTATGGGTTAATCATGTTGATATTGACTTATGCCAATAATAGGATATGAAATTAAAATAGAATTTGAATGTTGCTTAAGGGTAAGATGGCTAAATTTATCTATGAGGATATACTTCATGTATATTAAATTATTAGTAATTTATATTAACTCTCTTTATGTTGAAAAATCATTTTGTTAATGCTATCAATTGTAAAATTACTCTTTTAATATTCATCTATGATCAAGTTAAATTATTATAAATTATTTTATATGGTTAATCTATATAATCATTATAATTTTGACTCCTTGAGTTAAATAGATGACTTGGATACTCAATTGACCTATGGATATTATCCTAAGTAGGATTTACTTAGATAATTATACTAGATTTCTTAAACACATATTGTGTATATCTAATTTGAATATTGAGCTTTCTATTCTAATGCAAGAATAACCTTTCTGATGAGATTATACAATCAATTAGATATATATTATGCTATTTTGATTTGGTAATACATAGTCTTAATTTAAGCATGAAAACTAGTTTAATAATTACTTCTAATTTATCGCATTTTATATGGTGAATCCATTCACATAGATGCATCTATATGAAATTTTTAGTCATTTTCAGCTATGCATAAACTATTTAAATTATTGGTTGTTGGTATATGCGAAAACAAACTAGAATCTTTCTTTCTAACTCTCATTTCAAACATATTTGATTGCATTTAAGGTATGTATGCCGCATATATTAGATCTAAAAATTACTACTTTCATTCTTCCATTAAATATGAAATGAATTCAATGATAATTTAACCCCTTTACTTAATTAGGATGTTTCATAAGCATGTGTAATATTTATGCATAGAATAGTTGTGTGATAAAGTGAAGTTGAAAGATCTTAAATGAATTGATTTAGGATAATATCACCATTATGAATCAATTTGAGGAAATAAGCAAGTTATATAATATTTCTACTTCATTTGATGTTGCATAATTACATAACTAAAACCTACACACTTGCTCATTTATTTTACTTGGGTTGTATGTGCTTTCTCTTTCCCTTTCAATAGCTAAATATACTTTCTTTATTGTCTTTGGGTTGCCCAACAGAGAAATTGTAAAAGTTTTTTAAGTAGAATATTTTATTTGGGTTCCACTCAATTTAAAACTCGATTGAATTTTGTTTGTTTATGATTGTGTGGTATTTTGATGCATGTGAATTACTTTTTGTTCTCTTCTATTTCATTTAAATACGAATATGATGGTTCATTATGTATGCATTTACTTAGACAATAATAAAACATTATGTGAAAAGAGTTGATTCCTTTCTTATATAGTTATCTGAAAATAATTTAATATTGGATGAATACATAAATTTTTTCTCTTGAAATAATTAGATAATTAAGGTTTAATTGATTAGATACCTTAGATGAATAATGTCTTGATCTCTCTTATTTTATAATGTCACATTGGCTATGCTAATGTCATTATATGAATTCATTTTTAGACTGTCTATAGGATAATGATGTTAATCATAACTATATCATTAATCATTATTCTAAATAATGGCATCCATGTTAGTAAATGAATGATGCATGACTTATTTAAAACAATGTTGCGATAACCTTAAAGGTTTTGAGGAATTTATGACCTCGATTGATAGCACTATGAAACCCTAAGTTTTAAATCTATTTTCTCTTTATAAAATAGTATTTTTCATTGCATGAATACTTACAAATTTGCATGTGATGAATTGAATACGGGTTATTGATTATGATTACTTATATGAATTATGTTTTAAATATAAGGATAATAACCAATACTTTTAACATAAACCTATGTTAACCTAAATGATCACTTAGGATGTTAGAGTTATCCTTCCCAGGTAAACTAATCCTTAAACTTAACCATCCTTGAGTGGGACTGAAATCCACTAAAGAGAGTGATGTATTTACTTATGGTTAAGGACCTAGAAATGATCCTATGTAGAAGTATAAGTACCACATATGGAGTTTGGGTCCTATATATGTATGTATACACCAATATGTCTCAAACCTCATACGACATCTATTAAATTAACATGCTTCCATGTAACATTTTTTGTATGTATTTACCTCTAGTTAATTACCTTAGTTCACCTCCTTCAATTTCAGTTATGCGTATATGAGTGCACTAAAAATGTATTGCTTACATTAGCAAGTGAGGTATTTGGGTCCAACACGCATCCAAAATGTACTCTAATATACAATTCCAAAAAAATTGGGGTTGTTTCAATTATTTTCAAATTTACTAGTATGATTTAATGTAGTATACCCTATTTTTGATTAAAAAATATTGTATAATTATAAGTGTAAAACTAGAGTATTTCATAATGTTAAATATGTAAAATAATCAACAATTCTGATTTTGACAATTTGTTAAATATGAAAAACTACTATTTTAAAAAAAATCTATAATTAAAATTACTTAGCTCACACACATATCTTTATTAACCATTTTAGGTATCATTTATTGAAAATCAACATAATAGATTATTGTGCATGTTTAAGATGAAGAAAGACAACATAAACTACTTTTAGATAGGTCCAATGTAAATGGACAATATTGCATGTCATTTGAGTTTATTGACTGCAAAGTTGTCATAATTGATAGTGACGAGTGATTGATAATAAAAGAAATAAAATTAGAGTTTTGAAGATGATATATCAGCAAAAAAATAAGTAAGTACTTAAGGATGCAACCGCTTAGGAGTATTGGAATATAGGTCACTTGAGTCTATTGAACGTGGACTTGACCTAATTGATTATGATAAAAAATTAGTTGTTATGTCTTTGGCGCATATGAGTGTTGAGTAATTTAAGACATCACAATTAGGGTTATGTTGCATATAATTCATTGTTTACCCTTTTTTTCCTTGAAACCCTAAGATCACTTTGATAGCTTAAAAACATGTTAAAAATAAGGGAGTGTGATGGGTTGAGCTAACCTCAATCACCCCCTTAATGATTGACTACTACCTATGTATCCAATACTTTTAAGATGCAAATCAAGCTCACGTAGTTCTCTCACCTAGAATGATTTTGATATTATGTTCTTTAACTATGTATTTGCAACTATAAAAATTAATTTGATACTTGACAATGATAACTCTTGACTTGTTTTGAGGTGCTCTAAACTTGGCTTGTGGCTGCTCCTTGTGAGTGATCTTGAATTTGAAAGGAATAAGGATGTTTTGTGTTAGGGTGTGGAGCTTAAAAGCTTCACCAAGGAGCATAGTTATTGGTTTCAGGTCTATACAGACACCGGCATCGGTCAAGAGCGACCAACGTCGGTCACAGGCAGTTGCAGAGACGCCGACGTCGACAGAGGATCGGCCGACGGTGGTCACAGGCGAACAGGCAGGAACCGACGTCGGTTACCTGCGTGTCCAGAAAGCTATTTCCGTGGACAGAAGCGAGTGTTTGCATGATAAGTTTGAGTTGTGGACTCAAGCTTGCGTCTCTATTATTAGCATTACTATTTTTAGAGCCCTTATTTAAGTGGTTTAACTGTTTGTTGGAAGTACATGCTCAAGTCTCCTAATTCTATATGAAGAATTAGATCTTCCTAGCTTTGTAGTTGAATTGTAGAAGAATTCATTGTGTGTGAAGAACAGTACTAGAATTGAATCAATCCAGGCTCTGTTGGAGTTGGATTGTTCTTGAGAGAGATAGCTCTTGAGGAATAGAGATCTATTGAGAGATCTATACATCTAGGAGAGGTGTGGAAGAATGAAGTTTCTTCAATTGTATTCCTATTGTAAAGAGTTTATTAATACAAGTTTTTAGGGTGTTTTCTTGTATCTCTTGTTCTTGCTATTTATCATTCTAGTTACTTGTCTATCTAATTTAATTCCGCGTTTATTGCTTTCACAAGTGTAATCTATTATTGGTTGATCCCCAACAAGTGGTATCAGAGCCTTGGTTACAGGTTCAGAGCTTGATAATTGGTATCAGAGCTCAGGTTCACTAACAGGTGGTTCAGATCTATGTAGTGTGTATTGATTACAGGTTCTCACAGGAGTTTCTGCAGGGATTTCTGTTTGAGTGGGAGAAGCAATGGCAGATGAAAGTAAGCTTAGAATGGAAAAGTTCAATGGCAAAAATTACCAACACTGGAGAATGCAGATAGAGGACTATCTGTATCAGAAAGATCTCTACTTACCGTTAGGTGGGGTTGCAAAGAAGCCCAAAGACATGGAGGATGAAGAATGGGAAGTTCTTGACAGAAAGGCTCTGGGGTCTATAAGACTGAGTCTAGCATCCACTGTGATATCTAATTCATCATAGGCAAAGTCTACAATAGAGTTGATGACTACGTTAGCGAATTTGTATGAAAAACCCTCTGCTTCCAATAAGGTATATCTTATGAAGCAGTTATTTAATTTGCATATGAATGAAGGTGGATCTGTTTCTACTCATCTGAATGATTTCAATGGTATTGTGAATCAATTAAGTTCAGTGAATATAGTGTTTGATGATGAGATAAAAGCTCTCTTGATATTATGTTCTTTGCCTGAAAGTTGGCATGGCTTAGTAATGGCAGTAAGTAATACTGCATCTGCATCAAATATTTTGAAAGTAGAGGATGTTGTTAGTGTTATCTTGAATGAGGAAATACGCAGGAAAAGCACAGAAGAGGCATCCGGGAACGCTTTAAGTTTTGAGAGCAGGGGAAGGCAGAAAGAGAAGAGCAAGAAAGGCAGATCAAGATCCAAATCAAAGGGGAAAGGCAGATCTAAATCTAGAAATGGCAGAAAGCCACAATGCTGGAATTGTGGAAAGATGGGGCACATAAGCAGAGATTGTTGGTCAAAGCCTAAGGAGGACAACCAGCACGAAGGAAAGGAAGAAGCCAAGATTGCAGGTATTGCACAGGATGCTTTAATTTTCTCTCTGCATAATAATATAAAATCTTGGGTATTAGATTCTGGTGCATCTTTTCATGCTACTCCTAACAGGGAATATTTCAGTGACTATATCCATGGAGATTTTGGAATAGTGTATCTAGGGGATGATGAACCCTGTAAAATAATTGGCAAAGGTAAAGTGCAGCTGAAGATGCAGAATAACAACACATAGGTGTTGAGAGACGTGATGCATGTTCCTAGCTTGAAGAGAAATTTGATTTCTGTAGGAAAGTTAGGGGATGAGGGTTGTACTGTAACTCTCACACTAGAATCTTGGAAAGTGACCAAGGGTGCACTTGTTATGGCCAGAGGTAAGAGAGAAGGTACTCTCTATTTGTGTAATTATGTTACTAACAAATCTCCTTCTGTATTATCTACTTCAGATGTGGATGCTAAATTGTGGCACTCAAGGCTTGGCCACATGAGTGAGAAGGGGATGTCAATTCTTAAGTCTAAAGGTATGCTTTCAGATTTAAAAGGCATAGATATAGAGTTCTGTGAGCACTGTGTATTTGGAAAATAGAAAAGGGTTAGTTTTCTCAAAACTGGGTCTACTAAGAAGAGGCATAAGTTGGAGCTTGTTCACACAGACGTGTGGGGACCGGCTCAAGTTGATTCCATTGGAGGATCACAGTACTATGTATCTTTCATAGATGATGCTACAAAGAAGGTATGGATCTATTGTATTAGGAGAAAATCTGATGTATTTGATACTTTTAAGAATTGGAAAGCTATGGTTGAGAATGAAACAGGTAAAAGATTAAAGTGCCTGAGATCAGACAATGGCGGTGAGTTCTGCAGTCATAAGTTCAGAGATTATTGTTACATGCATGGAATCCATAGGCAAAGGACGGTTCCAAGGACACCTCAGCAGAATGGTATTGCTGAAAGGATGAACAGGACAATAATGGAGCGTGCAAGATGTATGAGATTGCATGCTGGCTTGCCCTTACAGTTTTGGGCAAAAGCTGTTGACACTGCAGTGTACCTGATTAACAAAGGACCCTCTACAGCGCTGGATGGTGGAATTCCAGAAGAGGCATGGACAGGTAAAAAGGTTGATCTCTCATATCTCAAAGTTTTTGGTTGTGAAGCCTTTGTGCACATAGATAAAGAAAATAGGAAGAAGCTTGATGCTAAGTCTATGAGATGCACGTTTATTGGCTATGGCTCAGATGATTTTGGTTACAGATTGTGGAATCTAGAAACTAACAAGGTAATCAGGAGCCGTGATGTTGTTTTCAACGAAAGAGTGATGTATTGTGATCAGCTAAGGAAGTTGAATCAATCTGAGCAGAGCAATGGTGAATTGGATGAGGTGAAAGTCCAAGATGAGCTCGCGGGAAAAAGAAATAATCACTTACAGGAAAACACAGAGACCGACGTCGGCAGGTTAGGAACTGGCGTCGACAGGACAGAAACTGGCATCGGCCATACAGAGACCGATGTCGGCCGTACAGGTACCGAGGTCGGTCAGGCAGAACCGATGTCGGCCAGTAACAAGTCTTCAGGTGATCGAGGTCGGTCACTGTCAGAGAATTCGGGTGGACAGTGTGTTGTGGACGAGTCTCAGACACCCATCAGGAGGTCAGAAAGGGTGAGTAAGCCTCCAATTAGATATTCTCCTTCTTTGTTTTATTTATTGCTAACTGATGGTGGAGAACCAGAGAGTTTTGAAGAAGCAATACAGGTGGAGTCCAAGAGTGAGTGGGAGCGTGGCATGGTTGAGGAGTTGGAGTCCTTAAGAGAGAACCAAACATGAGATTTGGTTGAATTGCCAGCTGGTAAGAGAACACTTAAAAACAGATGGACCTACAGGTTGAAGGAAGGTGAGAATGGACAGATGCGATATAAGGCCAGATTAGTGGTAAAAGGATTTGCACAAAAGCCAGGTATTGACTTTGGTGAGATTTTTTCTCCTGTTGTTAAAATGACTTCAATAAGGGTTGTTTTGTCTTTGGTTGCTTTTGAGGATTTGCATCTTGAGCAGCTAGATGTTAAGACAACGTTTCTTCATGGAGAGTTGGATGAGGAAATATATATGGAACAGCCAGAAGGATTCGAGGTCAAGGGTAAGGAGAAGTTTGTGTGTAGGTTGAAGAAAAGCTTGTATGGCCTCAAGCAAGCTCCTAGGCAATGGTACTTAAAATTTGACAGGTTTATGACTGAGCATGGCTACAGTAGGTGTCAATCAGACCATTGTGTATATTTCAAGAGATTTGATAACGGTAGATATATTATTCTATTGTTGTATGTAGATGACATGCTGGTTGCAGGATCACATATGCAGGATATCTCTGAGCTTAAGGTGAAGTTAGCTCAAACGTTTGCTATGAAGGATTTGGGAGCAGCAAAGAAAATCCTTGGCATGAGCATTAAGAGAGACAGGAAAAATCATAGGTTGATATTGTCTCAAGAAGATTATGTGGACAAGGTGTTGAAACGGTTCAATATGCAGGATGTTAAACCGGTAAGCACACCTTTGGCTGGACATTTTAAGTTAAGTAAAGAACAATGTCCTAATTCATATGATGAGGTAGAGTACATGAGTAAGGTTCCATATTCTTCCGCAGTAGGGAGTTTGATGTATGCAATGGTGTGTACTAGACCAGATATTGCCCAAGCAGTGGGAGTGGTAAGTAAGTATATGGCCAATCCAGGTAAGGAGCATTGGAAAGCAGTTCAATGGATCCTTAGATATCTGAGAGGAACCAGTAGTAGGCACTTATGCTATGGAGGTTCAGATACTTCTCTACATGGTTATGTAGATTCAGATATGGCAGGTGATTTGGATGGCAGGAGGAGCACTACAGGTTATGTTTTTACTGTAGGTGGAACAGCGGTTAGTTGGATATCTAAGTTGCAGAAGGTTGTTGCCTTGTCAACTACAGAAGCTGAGTATATTACAGCCACAGAGGCTAGCAAGGAGATGATATGGATGACACGGTTCATGGATGAGCTTGGTAGGGAGCATGAGAGTTGCAGATTGTATAGTGACAGTCAAAGTGCAATCCATTTGGCCAAGAATTCGGCCTTTCATTCAAGAACAAAGCACATACAGCTAAGGTACCATTTCATACGGTAGGTATTGGAAGATGGGGAGTTGAAGCTGGAGAAAATCCATACAGATAGGAATCCGGCTGATATGTTAACCAAGCCAGTTACAAAGGAGAATTTGAATCTGCATTCAACTTCTATTGGTCTTCATGATTGAGTTGAAGATGGAGGAGCTAGAAGATGTTGTTGTACAGGTACTGGTGCAGCTGTTTATCTCCAAGTGGGAGATTGTTAGGGTGTGGAGCTTAAAAGCTTCACCAAGGAGCACAGTTATTGGTTTCGGGTCTATACAGACACCGGCGTCGGTCAGGAGCGACCGACGTTGGTCACAGGCAGTTGCAGAGACGCCGACGTCGGCAGAGGATCGGCCGACGGCGGTCACAGGCGAACAGGCAGGAACCGACGTTGGTTACCTGCGTGTCCAGAAAGCTATTTTCGTGGACAGAAGCGAGTGTTTGCATGATAAGTTTGAGTTGTGGACTCAAGCTTGCATCTCTATTATTAGCATTACTATTTTTAGAGCCCTTGTTTAAGTGGTTTAACTGTTTGTTGGAAGTACATGCTCAAGTCTCCTAATTCTATATGAAGAATTAGATCTTCCTAGCTTTGTAGTTGAATTGTAGAAGAATTCATTGTGTGTGAAGAACAGTACAGAATTGAATCAATCTAGGTCTATTGGAATTGGTTGTTCTTGAGAGAGATAGCTCTTGAGGAATAGAGATCTAGTGAGAGATCTATACATCTAGGAGAGGTGTGGAAGAACGAAGTTTCTTCAATTGTATTCCTATTGTAAAGAGTTTATTAATACAAGTTTTCAGGGTGTTTTCTTGTATCTCTTGTTCTTGCTATTTATCATTCTAGTTACTTGTCTATCTGATTTAATTCCGCGTTTATTGCTTTCACAAGTGTAATCTATTGTTGGTTGATCCCCAACATTTTGCTCAATGTGAAATAGTGTAAAAGCTTGAGCCAATTTTTAAAAAAAATTGAGTTAATGAATAACCTTTGATATTTATTTATGATAAACCTCTTAATAGTTTCCTTTAGCTGACCTTATGAAATGTGAAGGGAAACCCTAAATAATATTTTAAATTTTAGAAACTAGTCATTATTTAGCCATGGCCATGTACATTATAACTGGATAGGAGCATGATAGTACTCCTATCTAACTTGGGTAGAACTATCCTAGGAGATCGGGGACAACTATCCTTTACTAGAGATAGTTTGAAGGCAATGTTAAATAATATGAGTATTTGACATTGAAAGTTTTGTATTGTGGTGATGGCTAACAAAGGGTTGAGCCTGTCTATAGATAAAAAGATTAAAGAAGTGGAAAATATGAGCCATATATTTATTCATAAGTCATGTAGTTTGGGATGTGTTAATAATTAGCATTATCAAGTACATGTGACCATATTTATGTGTTTGTATTTGCCCTCTTATTCTAGTAATGAATTTTCTAGAGTAAAGGAGAAAGAAGCAAATCTGAGTGTCTGAAAAACTTTTTGTATTTGAGAAAATAATTCAATTTTTTAGGGCACTCAAATTTAAAAAACCCTACAAAAACTCATGAAGTAGTCATTCATTTATTTTAAAAATTAAAAAAAATTGACCTTTGAAAATTGAAAATTGAAAAAAAAAGCAAGGAGTACATTTGGATGTAGGTGAAACCAAATTTGCCCTATAACCTATAATTGATGATGGAGAATCGTATCCCCTTGTTGAGGCACTTAGAGATTTTAGACCAATGAAAAACTGAGAGTGATCAAGTCCTAATTTTTATTAACTACTCAAACTCTTGATAGAAAAGATGCATTATTCTAACCCTCCTAAATGGGGAGTAGTACCCAATGTACTAAACCAAAAAGGTGGAACCATGAGGGGTTTGCTATAAGTGATGCCAAGTCTATTGAGAATCATTGAATCTCAACATATATCACCCATAATAGAAGACAAAACCACATGATGGGTTTGATAGAAGTAATTCTATGGCCATTGAGTGTTGTTGAACCTCAATGTAGATTACTAGTAACTGGATCGAATCACACCTCTACAAACGGATCTAAATTCTATTTACATAATAAAAAGAGAATGAAGAATATCCATTCCTCCATCATGATCACATTTTTCACAAATTTGAATTTAAATGAATATTTTACCTTTGACATTTGAAACTTTTAACTTTGAAGCATGTGCATGAACAAGTATCATGCCCCTTTTGAACTTTGAAACTTTTAATTTTGAATTTTCAACCTTGAAACTTTAATCTTTGAAACCTTGAAATTTGAATAAACATGAGCATGAATGAGTATCATGCCCCCTAAATATTGTTCCAAGAGATATAGAATGTCATGTACCTATATGCTCAATTGTAAATATATTTACAACTCATATTTTTGCTCTTGTAACTTGTTGAATCTTTGAAAACATGTACTCTATTATATAATCTAATTTTGCATTACTTTTAAATATTTTAAAAACCTATATTTTATTATAGAATATAATTTTGCATTACTTTTGAATCTTTTAAAAACATGTATTGCATATTTCTTAAACATGTACTTTGTCTTAAATCTGATTTTTTTCTATTCACGAAGGCTTAGATCTCTAAGACAAGCCCATTATGGTGCACCCCTTTTGAGATGAGGGATGTAGCCTACAAGTCACTCATCTCAAAAGAATAGTTAATTGTATCATGTGATAAATATATAATTATGTATTATTAAGTCAACATGTAGAGAGTATGTCATCATATAAGTGTAATTGTCATTGAAACATGTATGAAACATATTAAATGCGAGGCATATAAATGGCATGTTTAGATAGATATATCAATGAAGCATGTAATAAAAGAACCATATATGAAGTAGAATACATAGTAAAAGTGTATGATATGTATCATGGCACCACTAATCATGTTCAAAAAACAAACAAACATAACACACAATGACATGTAATGTCATATAATAAGGCCAAAGGCCACATACAAGGGTTATGTTTGAATGTCTCACAATCAAGTATTACACACATAAGGCCAAGGGCCATAGGGAATGGACATGTTAAAATATTTCACATGCCAAACAAAAATATCATAGAGATGTTAAAGTAATTTTCACACAAGGGCCAAGGGCCACACCCAATAAGAAAGCAATGTTTAGCCTACCATGAAAGAAAGTAAACAACATAGAAGGAACATAGAATAAGTAAAAACTCATTAATTCCATACATATGTATTAATGTCATATTATATAAAAGTAAAATATTCATGTAGCACAATATATAATATGAGAAAATTACAAGACGCTTGTAAGATGTGTAGTTCAACATGGCATTTGAGATTAGAGGAAGAAGTAATCTATTATAATGCAACCTGTAAAATTTAGATGCCTCCAACATAGGCATATTCACTACGTAGAAGGGAATCCAACATCTAAGGATCCATGTACAATGTATGTCTTGCATCACACTCATGTACCCCATGAAATATATGTGTATTTGAATGTGATAAATAACATAACATATGTAAAGAAGTAAGCTAAGAAAATTTGTCATGCTTAGATCTTAATTTTTTATTTTAAAAAATAATTTGAATGTTTTTGTATTTTTGTAATATTTGATTTCTTACTACTTTTGGTATATTTTATTTTTTTAGATTTTTTTTAATATTTTAGAAAGGAACTAGCCTATGATCCCATCAATAGTAGGACCATAGTGCATGCTTGGATCATAGATATTGAAGATGATTTTTTATGGGCAAAAAGTGCTACATGTAAATGCATCTGAATCTGAAAAGGCATTAGATGATGTAATATAACTATCATGATTAGTGCTCATAGAATTTTTTATAGAATATGAGACTTGAGAAGGTGCAAGACTTGGTGAAGTTTTTTTTATAATAGAAGGTTTCACTGCCTATGTTGGTCGGGGAACATGTTGAATTATTTTAGGTACTCCCTTAGGATGCAATATATAAGATTTAAATTTATTTAAACCTTGAGTGGCTCTTTGATATGAAATTTGATGTTTATGAAGGTGTACCACTTTCATTTGAACTTATTATATATAAATATTTTGCTTAGGTGCAACACTTAATTCTGAATTATGCTCTTGAATGGGTGCACTGATTATCCTTATAATGTGTTCTTAAGCATGTGTCATTGTTATTTTTGTATTGTTCTCTTGAACATGTCTCATAACAAACTATGGTGGTGGTGGTGGTGGTGGAGGAGGAGAAACAAGAGTTATCATTGATTATAAAAGTTAGTCACATTGAATGCCTTAAACTTTGACAACTTGATTATAATGTATGTACTTGAGACATCTATGTACCGTGGATGGAATTTCATGGAGGTTATATATCTAAGGGAATCCTAATTATTAACACATCCCACTATTGCTAAACTAACTTGGAGAGGTAGCACTATATATCCCAAAGTATCATATGTATGTCCATCAAATGATTTGAATACTCTTGATGTAACTTATAGATCTTTCTTTGTGTATCAAAGACTATGAATGAGTTTCATTATACATGGAATTTCACTTGATCCATTGTTAATCATGACATTGTGTATAGGTTGTTTGTTAAGGTAAGCTTGGATAAAACATGCATGTCTATCTGAATCATCATCATCGATTTCACTTTCATCAAATGTGATCATTGGATGTTGTGCTAAGGTGCCTATAAATGTGACATTAATTATATCTATTAGATGCCCATATGTCTTAGGAGGAGGATGAACATTGTACGCATGATGTACTTTTGAATTTTCTACATTATTTGTTGAACCATGATTTGGGAATGGATTAATGAATATGTTAAACTTTGCATTGTCATTTTGTTGTGGTCTAACTTCATCTGTGGATGTGTTTAATTCAATAATATTATCATCAATAATGTCTTGTATCTTATACCTTAGCTTGTAATAGTTGTTCATAGAATGCCCAATGCATCTATGGTAATCATAATATGCATAACTATCAAATCGCTTGGCCCTTGGGTTGAAGCTTAGTCAAATCAAGCTCAAATGTAGGAGGTAAAGATATTATATTTCAATCAATTATTTTTTGTAACAAGACATGATGAGTTTGTAGTAACCTTATAAATTGCCTCCTTGGTGGAGCTATTATTTAATGGTTGGGATATTGTATTAAGTACTATTTTTGTTTCATTTTTGATTTCATTAGATATGACTTAGTAGTTTGGCTTGCTTTAAAACTTGATATTTGAAGTAGATGAAACATTTGGTGCATATTTTAACTTATTTAAAGCTACAAGCTCAACTTCTCTTTCTTTGAATGTATGGCATAGCTCATCAAAAGATTTGAATTTATCAAACATGATGGATTCATAGAGTGGTGCTAGAAAACTTTATGTGAAACATATATTGTAATTCATTATCTACCATAGAGTTTGTCTTCTTAACTAGCATGGTTTTGTGTCTAAGAACATATTCATTGATTGGATCATTTGACCTTTGCTTGAGTTTTGAAATTTGTGCATAAGATAGCCTTTTACCAATGTTCATAGAAAAATATGCTAAAAAATGATCTACCAAATGTTGAATGCTCCAACTGATTGAAGTGAAAGATCGTAGAACCATCATAGAGCATCATCTTTGAGTCTTCTTGGAAATAGTTTGGTTAATAATTTGTCATTGTAAGCATAGTCTAAGAATGATGCATGGAATGAATGAAGATGTTGCTCGAGATCACCTTCACCCTCATAAAATGGTATCTTGGGAGCTAAAAGGCCTATTGGTAATGGGTAAGAGACTATTTCAGGTGCTAAAGGATTAGGAAGTGGAGTATAAAAATCTATCGAGAGAGTAGCTTTAGAGACACCTTGATCTAATTGCAATACTTAGCATATAAGTCTATAATAACTTACTCAAGGGAGTACACATTAGGTGATGTTGGTATGGACCTTGTGTAGAAATATAGTGAGGTGTGCATGATGCTCTTGTATAAATATGCATATTAATCTACTGTAAACCACATGATGCCTTCATATCTAGGGATGTCAACACATATATAACTATAGGTGTGGATACATGAATAATAATAATAATAGTGGAAATGAGAACACTTAAAAATGGAAAATAAATTTTTTGAAGGGAACCTCTTGTTATTATGCTTGATATAATGCAATCTTTTCTTAATGTGCAGTCTTAGAAGACATGAGTAATTAGACAACTTTCCACTTGTTGGGGACTGATTTAACCTTTTAGGGTTTTACACTAGTAATTCGTATGTTTGGTTAAAGGGATGAGATGTCTAAATTAGTAAAATAATATGTAATAATTAAGTACTGATTTATTATGGATTTTTGATCTCCTTTTACTTTCTAAAAATAATAATAAATATGCTTAAATAGAGACTTATCTAGCAAGTGACTATCGTAGATGATCTCGATTCTGAAAACTATGTTTTAGATAGTTCTAAGTGTCATCAATAGAATTTTGGGATTTGCTTGCTCACTGGAAAATATTGTCCCACTTGGATAGTAACACCATGTTGTTGTAGTATCCTCAAACTAGTGTTAATGTCCTCTTTGCAGGATTGTTCCTATTTTCTAAGAGCACCTGCATTTGTGTTTTTAGGTCCTATTCCTGTGTGAATGAAATATGAAACTCTGTGTTGTGTATAAAAAACTTGATTTAGTGTGCAAACCCTAATATTCCTCGTAAGTATGGCATGAGCAATAATTGTGTGTTCATTAGTAAGATAGGATGGACATCCTCTACAGCCCACTATGAAGAGAGTTGCCTACATACTAATACTCTGAAGAGGGATCAAGCCCAATGTAGTTCTCCCAACTAGTACTGATGTAAGTGAAAATGAATGCTAGAATGAGAGTGGACTTTGATGCCTTGAATGTGCTTAAATTTTAAAATATTTGAAATATGGATTTAGGACTATGGTAGATGGTAGTATGTAGAACTAGGGCAGAATAAAGATCAAATACCTTAATTTTTTATCAACTTGTCTAATGTTTGAATAGGCTTTTGCATCTATTTCCATCTAATCAATAAAGGTCAAATATACTTGTATTTATAGAGATTTATAGCTTGTGTAGATAAAAAAATGTGATTAAGCCGACCTTAGAAGGGGCACACATTTGAAAAAGTATCCTTTTGGGAGAGTTAGGGAAAAGGATAGTATCACCTAGTTGGGGACACTAGTGCCATGTGGTTGTAGTGTCCCAAATATGATGCTAATGTCCACCTGATAGACTATTGGAAACACTGGATTGGGATATGGGAAAGTTTTCCTAGTGCTATGTTTTGAATGACTGTAGATGTATATGGTATCCACAATGGCTGAAAAAGTATCCTTTTGGGACAGTTAGGGAAAATGATAGTATCACCCAGTTGGGGACACTAGTGCCATGTGGTTGTAGTGTCCCAAATATGATGCTAATGTCCACTTGGTAGACTATTGGAAAAATTGGGTTGGGATATGGGAAAGTTGTCTTAGTACTATGTTTTGAATGACTGTAGATGTATATGGTATGCACAATGGCTAAAAAAGTGTGTTTAAGGCTCTAGGATAGGTCTAGGGCTAAGTTAGGAATACGGTAACTCAAGCAACACTCTTAGCATTCAAATACCACTTTTAGGTGATTATATTCCCCCCCCCGCCTTTATGCTAGAAATGTATCAAAGTGATATGACTATTATAAAGGAAAAACAAACATACCTTGACTTACCTTAGAAGTGAAGCCCATGTAGCTGAATATGAGTATGTGAATCTGGGTCTATGTATGTGAAACATGATCCAAAGCAATGACCTACAATGAAACATGAAAAAATCAATCCTTACTTAAGAGATGATCAAAAGCAAAAGACTATGTTAAAATAAAGTAATTGAGTAAAGAGAGAGAGAAATAATAAATACACCTCATTGAGTATGTGAACCAATGCATGAACTTGGTGATAACCTATGTGTGTGAGTGTACATAGTGATCATATCATTGAATAGCTTAGACAAAGTTGATGGTTTACTGAATCCTTGTATGTGTGGCTCAATAACTTAATCTATTTTTGACTCCATCATTACCCACCCCTGCTTAGTGGATATTGATCTATGAATAACTTGGATAAGATTGTAAGTGTGTTTAACCCTCTCATGTGGATGGCCCAAGAACTCAAGTAGGCCATGACTATCATTGCCCATCTGTGTGAAGTAGATGCATCTATAAATGAACTACACAAAGTGATAAAAGTATCTAAGTAATCAACTCCGCAGCCACTCGGTTATATTAGGTAGCTCTAGGTCACTCAAGAATGCCAACCACTAGAGATGGAATAAGGAATGAATCTGGAGACAACCTAGAATATGATAGAAAGTGTATATAATGTATAGAATGACATGGATTTTTCCATTCCATCTGATCAACCTATGTGTAGTTGAGTATATGGAAACCATGTGTCACACATATTCCACTAATCTGGTATCTGAATATACTAAATCTAAACCAAGTATATAATAATTGAATTTGTATAACTAAACTAAATGTGGGAGTGATCATGTCATGCATGATGCCCCCAACTTTGAGCAACAAGTATTAATTTGAGCTATAATGAATGTATCTAAGCAAAATCTAAACATAAATGTCAAACTTGTGATTATATCTATACAAATTTATATTATACCTAGTGTACTAGTTTGACTAATCTTAACTGTCATAAAGTTGGGGATACTAGATAGTAGAACCCTATAGTGGACAGTGGTGCACTATAGCATTAGTGTCCCAATCTGGGTGCTAATGTCTGCCTAGTCTATCCTATGTCTGATTCTTGAAACTGAGCCTGTGTGCTAAAAGTTGTCATGAATAGCAAAGTTGGACCCTGATCTCTATGACAAACCCCTATGAATGCCCCCTCTTTTGAGGGTATTTGTGAAACCTATGTAATAAATGTCCTCAAAAGAAGTATCTCTACAAAATGTGTTATCTAGAGCATATACATGATATTCCAATACAATGTACAAATATAACATCAGAATGTAAAATTATTTGAGCATGATTAAGTAATGTAAGATGTATGTTGTAATATAGCATTGCACAAGGGTGTCAAGATAGATGTAATCAATGTGTATAGTATCAAACATAAGTAACTACCTAGGGGGATGGGGCATGATGTCCATCATGACACCTAAGCAAGAAGGGTAGATGTATGAGGTCCCTCATGACATCAAAAATTGGTGTGTGTGTAACAAGTAAATACAAGTGTTATGGTGAAGATGCATACAAGGAAACATGCATACAAACACATGAGGCATGCAAAGGTAGGCCAAGGTGCCATAATATAAGGGACATGGGCACATGTCACTAATTTGAGAATGAAAACATATAAGGCCATGTTCAAATGTCCACATACGCAAGTAACAATCAATTTGGCTTAGAGCTACATAGAAGGACATGTTTAAATGTCCACATATAGAAGTAAGAAAGCACACATAAGGGACATGGGCACATGTCCAAAGCATAGAAATAGAGAAGTGGTGTAGATCCAAGGAACAATGGCATACTCAAATGTCCTTGAAGATGGAAGAAGCATAGGAAACACAACCAAGTCTAATCTAGGAAAACTAGAAATGAAAGCATGTATAATTATGTAGTACAAATCTATGTAAATGCTAAGATGTACATATGTTGAGTCTAACTAGTGATAGTAAAAAAAAATTGAGTTATGAGTAGAAATGATCAATATTAAGATGTATCAATGCGTATACTATAATGTATAGTATGTAAAGATAGAACCTAGTCATAGCAATTGTGTATGAGATGCCCTCAAATGGGTAGATGTATAAAATGTATAAACTTAGATTGGTGTGTATGCCCCCAATGTATAGATGATAGCAAGTCTAGACTAGTGTAGTGGATCAAAGCCCTGTTATGTAATCTAGAAGCACTCGACAAGACTAAGTGAAGCATATTTATATGATAAAACTGACTATACTAAGATAGTTAGCAATATGCAATATCTAGCAAGTAGTAGAAATGTAAACATTACAATGCATGTATTCTATAAATTTTGTGTTTTCAAAATATTTGAATGTTTTTTATATTTTGACATGTTATATTGTTTTTGTGTTTTTTGCGTATAAGCTATGTACAAGCAAATAAAAATAAATTATGTACAAGGAGCATGAGAGAAGAGGAAGTGTGTATAATTAAAATGAAAATGAAGAGTTTGTTGTTTATATATATATAATCTCCTTAAATGCATGATGTTCAGTGGATTTTTTATCAACTTTCTATCAAGTGAAGCTAGATGATATACTTTTAGGATAAGATTTTATATGATTATGTATGGTTTGAGCCAATTTGGTTTAAACTTTATTTTGTTTTCTTCTTTGGTGTTGACATTTTTGAGATTTTCTTTCAATACCAGATCATTACTTTCAAATTCCCTATTGTGGACTCTATTATTGAAGGTTCTCTAGATTCACTTCTGATAAGCTCAAAGATGTTATGCAGATTGGATACGTGTATGATCCAACTATTCTAGTTCATGGAGGTATTGCTCTCTGTACTGATCATTTATGATGAGTCCTTTTAAATATACCCATAAAGATGGGATTTCTAATTCCAATGGAATAATAGATTATGTGCCATGTACAAGTGAATAAGGAGTGGCTCTTGTTGGTGTACGTATACTAGTGCAATAAGCCCAAAGTGCATAGATGAGTTGATTATGTTAGTCATCGCCAAATTTGGTAACTATTTTACTGATAATACTATTTATCATCTTATTCCTTGCCTCTACTTGACCATTACCCTATGGGTAGTATGGTGTAGAGAATGTGTGTTGGATTTTATATCTGGCATAGAAATTTTTCACTATTTTATTCTTGAAAGAGGTTCTATTATCTATAATTACGGCTATTAGGAGACCAAAGCAAGAAATAATATTAGTTATGAGTAACTAGCAAATATCCTCCCCCTTTGTTGATTGTAATGGGATTGCTTCTACCCACATTTTAAAATATTATGTGGCTCTACTAATGAATTTATGGCCTCTTGCAGATTTTGGGTTTATCTTACCGATTAGATCGAAACCCCATAACATGAATGCCCATGGTGATATGATAGGTTGACTTTGCTATGAAGGTGCATGGTACAAGTTGTCATGGCATTGACATTTTTCACATAGCTTTGCATACTCTTGACATTCTTATTCCATGGTTGGCCAATACTAAACTTGTTTGAGTAACTTGTGTGACATTGCCTTATCACTGAAATGACCACCACATTTGATGTTGTGTATCTATCGAATAGCCAATTTAGCTTCATCTGTTGTTAAACATCATAATAAGTTTCCATCAAAAGATATTTTGAATAAATCACCACCAATGATGACATATCGAAGAGAGTTTAGTTGCACTTTTCACTTTTCATTCTTTGTAAAAGTGTCTAGTGTGATAAATTTATTTAAAAAGTTGTATATATTGGAGAACTGATCAGATGGTGTTAAATTGTGTGTGGTAACTAGGATTGTTAGAGTGACAAGGTCTGTATGGGATACTAGCATGAATTATAATCATTTAATTATGAATAGAGCTTATTCTACATCCATTTATATGGGGATCAATGATGTGCCACTTACCATTGCATCAACACAATGATTGTCTTTATGTGGGATGTTTTCGATAGATAAATCATCAAACTGAGTGTGTAGACATTGAACCATGTCCTTATAAGGAATCAGGTGTTCTTGTTTTATTTGGTAAACATATATGACTTGATTAAAAATTAATTGGGAGTTTCCATAAATTTTTATTAATTTTATCTTGAGAGCCTGAGCTACTTGAAGGCCTAAGATGAGAGCTTCATATTCTATGATTTTGTTGGTGCATGAAAAAATAAGTCAGTGTGTAAGAGGTACCATGTGTCTTAGAGGATTGATGAAAACAATTCCAATGCCAACACCAAATGCACATCTAGAACCATCAAAGAACATTATCCATGTATCTGTAGTGGTATCGTATGCTATGAAATCATCTCTGAAATCATCGTTAATAGGATTTGTATCTAGTAATGGAGTTTTTTCCAATTGGTCTATGAATATTTGTCCCTTTACCGATTTTTGGAATATGATTTTGAGGTCAAATTTTGTAACATAACCCATTTTGCAATATGACCTGGAAGATGTGGTTTTGACATGAGGAATTTTAAGGGATCAACCTTGGTAATGATCTATGTTTCATTGTTAATCATGTAGTAACAAAGTTTCTAAGGAGAAAATACTAGTGCTAAGCAAAGATTTTCAATTACTGGATAATTTTGATCATAGTCACAATGAATGATGTAGTAAATTGTTCTTTCTTTATGTCAGTCATCATGTTGTGTTAGGACTGCTCTTAGTGCATGATCTTGTTAGGAAATATAGCTTTTACATTATGAGTTTGAGTATTTACAGAAAAGTAAATAGTAATAGCTTGATATTTACTGAGAGGTAAATAGTAATTAGTTGTTAGTAACTGTATGGTTAATATGGTAAGATTGTATTAGTTAGAATATTATATATTTGAGATATATTGTTAATAGGTTATAACAATTTATTTAAATAGTAGTTTGCTTAATTAGAGCATTTTGGGTGTAAGAGAAATTAAAGGAGAAAATATAGGAATCATATTCCTATAAATATTTAATAGTCCCGAATGATAATTAATGAGAATCAAAGAGCAAAATATTATTTATATTGAAATAATTTGTCTAGTATCTTCAGCTACTTTGTTGCATGATCTGAATGAGCTAAATTCTTAGTATTGGCTTCTCTAATACCTATCATTGGTATCAGATCCATCTATGATCTCGTGCATGTGGACAATGAGAGTCTGGTAGAGGGCAAATGTTCCAAATAAGTTTTTGATGTTGTCTTCACGATAGATGATGTACCTGTGTTCAAACTAACTAGGCGTTATTATAGTCTTGGATCCTGGTAGCCATATATTCTGTCGACATCAGATAAAAATGTAAGATATCTCTCCTAGTTTGTATATTTTTTGGTATTATTTTGTGTCTACCACCTTCATTTTGTAGCCTGCATTATCAACAATATAGTGTTTCAATCAGATCATTTATTCCTTGAGTACTCAAATTCATACTTATCATTCCATCAAAGAGAAGACCATCCACACATTAACTCTCTGATAATTGATGTTTGAATATTATAAAACATATGCAACCACTCGTGTATATCAACTTGGGAGCATGATGTTTGAAGTCTCCATAGTAATCTAGCACTGAATCTACTTTCTACGCTACCCTAGATCTATTCATCTATCCAAAAGTGATACAATAATGCCATTATCATTATTGTAACACTGAGATTTTTGGTAGAATCTCTTGCATCTGGTTATATTGAAGAGGCACTCTACAAAAATACTTTAGAATTTACCATTGACTACAGTGAAACATTTCCTTTTTCACACTATCATCTAGCCTGTTAAGCACAGTACCGGTCCAACTAAACATTATAAATCCAAATCAAGTGATATGTGATTTGTTTGGCATGTTTTGAAATTGCTAGCTAATCCATATGATGTCGTTCTAGCCAATCAAATGCCACATAGCTTATATGAGCTATGAATATATGTAGAGAGCATATCGTCAAGCAACAACTTCCCTTGTCGTGAGTCATATGTTTATAGTTTTTAATATTAAGTTTATATATAGTTGTGTCATTGTTATAACATTTAGAGTCTTTTCTATAACAAATATATGTCACTAGTGTCATAACTTTTTCAAAGTTTTGTTTACTATAAGTCATTTTACAATGTGTCAAAGTCTTGTTTAAGGTTTTGTAAGTTATCATTAATATTTTTTTATGTCATTTTATGAGTCTTGATTATAATCATTTTATCCAACTAAAATGATAAAGTATTTTTTGAGTCACTAATCAAAATCAAGTCATCTATTTGGGTCCATAAACAAAAATATAAAGTGTCGGTGTTTGTTAAGTCATTTTGTTAACATTATTAAAGTCGAATTTTGTGTTAAGAAATGTTAGTCCCAATAAAAAAGTAAAATAGAGTCAAAGTCATAAAAAGTCAAAATTTATCAAAAATTTTAAAACTGTCAAGTCTAGAGTCAAATTTTTTTGGGTCCATTATCAAAATTTAAAAAAAAAATGCCTTACAGACACATTTTCACTTGTACATGATGTCTACATTATGGGAGGAGTTTCTCCTCATCTAAGCTTCACGACTTCATCAACTGAGTAAGTAACATCATTCACTGGAGGAAGGAGGATACATGAAGGATGGAGGTCTTTTAGTGACCTCTCATCAGTCACCAATGATGGGGCTGCACCAATGATGTGGTGACATATATAGTATGGCTTGTTTTTCATTTCCACTATGTGTTTTTCAAAATAAAAACAAAAGTATAATGCCTGTTCAAGATTTGTAATTTATGTGTAATTCTAAACATGATTCCCTAATGTGAAAACATTGTGAAAGGATAGAAAGCACCAATGTAAGTCAGTTCATGGGTCTTGAAAGGGTTTGTGGTAAAGATCCAGAAAACCATAGGAGGTGAATAGTGTTTTGGCAACAATTAGGAGAGAAGTTACTGTAGAGATCTTGTAACTACTTTACTTCTTTATGGAGATGATCCTTAGTGACACGTCTATTGTAGTCATGTAATATAAATGCAAGATGTGTTCTTTCATATATAGTGGTCATGTGCAGCAAAATTATGTTAGTAGTATGCAAACCTATGAGTATGCAGTGGTATACAGTTCTATTCATGCTAATTCTTAAAGGTAGATGGTGTTCCTATTCATGTCAATGTTTGTGGTAAAATTGTAAAACCATGGGAAGAGTGAGGCTCTCTTTATCAAGGTCATGAGCCAGATAAGGCATGCTACAATGGGTGAGCATACTGTAGATAAGAGTGTAAATGTTTTTGCACCATGCAAAAACTATGGGGGGGGGAATGTTAGGAAATCTAGATTTTACATTATGAGTTTGAGTATTTACGAAAAGGTAAATAGTAATAGCTTGATATTTACAAATAGTAATAAGTTGTTAGTAACTGTATGGTTAATATGGTAAGATTGTATTAGTTAGAATATTATATATTTGAGGTATATTGTAATAGGTTATAATAATATATCTAAATATTAGTTTTTTTAATTAGAGGGTTTCGGGTGTGATAGAGATTAAAGGAGAAAATACAGGAATCATATTCCTATAAATATGTAATAGTCCCAAATGATAATTAATGAGAATCAGGGAGCATGATATTATTTGTATTGAAATAATTTGTCTATGTATCTTCGGCTCCTTTGCTACATGATTTGAATGAGCTAAATTCTTTGTATTGGCTTCTCCAATACCTATCAGATCTATCACATAAAGGTAAATTAGGAGTGGTTTGCCAAGTTTAGGTGGAACCAAGATAGGAGGGTTGAGTAAGTATTGCTTAAGTGCATCGAAGCTCTCTTGACATGTAAGATCCCACTCAAATTTCACATCCTTTTTAAGTAGTCTAGTGAATGATTGGGTTTTATTTGTGAGTTGTGCCATAAATTGATGAATTGCCTAAATTTTCCCCTAGAGGGACCAAAGTTGTTTCATATTAGTAGGAGGAGGCATATTCATGATTGCTTTAAACTTCTTAGGGTCAACTTTTATGCTACATTGAGATATAATGAAGCCTAAAAGTTTCCATAAGGAAACTCAAAAGACACATTTCTTAGGGTTGAGTTGAATGTTATATTTTCTAAGTCTTTTAAAAATTTGTCATAAATCAATTGCATGATATTTTCGCTCTTTTGACTTTGCCAACAAATCATAAACGTAATCTTTGAGTGTCTTATGAATGATGTCATGAAAGATATGCATCATTGTGCATTGGTAAGTTGCACCAGTGTTCTTTAATATGAATGACATGACTATATAACAAAAGGTGCCCCATGGTATGGTGAAAGAAGTCTTTTCCTGATCTTCTTTGGTGATCTTGATTTTATTATAACTAACAAAACCATCCATAAATGAGAGCATCTCATTGCCAGTTGTGGAATTTACTATCATATCAATGTTTGATAAAGGGAAATCATATTTAGGACATGCTTTGTTGAGGTATATGGAGTCACATTAACATCAGATTTATTCATTAGGTTTTACAATAGGAACAATATTTGTAACCCACTTTGGATGGGGGACTAGTCAAATGAAACCAACATCTAACAACTGTTGGATCTCATCTTTAACAATGAGAGCCACTTTAAGATGCATTTTACAAATCTTTTATTTTTTTGGTGTGACATCGAGATATAATGCAATCCTATATACTGTGATTGAGGGATCAATGTTAGGCATATCAGAATAATCCCATGCAAATACTTCAAAAAAATTAGTTAAAATTTGATGAATATCCATTTATTTTAATTTATGTAAGGTAATAGCCAAGATTATGATGCAAGGATTGGTTTTGGTGCCATAATTAAATACGACTATTTCTTCAGTAAGTAATGTAGATCGATCTAACATATATGGTGTTGTAGGGATTGCATCATTTATGTCAAGTAACATATGATCCAAATCATCTGAACACTCACCAAAGTATGCCTTGGCACTTGTGGAATGCAGAAACCTATTCTTATGATAGAAGGAAGGGAGATCCTCATATGCACCCAAGAATCCTAAAAGAGCTTCATTATTAGCAAACTCATCAAGAATTGGTAGATCTGGAGAAACTATATCATCAATGAGATCGGGGTATACAACTAAAAGTGTGTAAACATGGTTTATTGTATCAATTGCTCATGGAACAAATGTATAAAATGTGATGTGTTGAGAGGCATTGTGAGAGGATTTGGCATTAGATGTATCATTTATATATCCAAGTCCTTGTTTGTCCTATTGATCATATGATTCAATGAGATTTAGGATTCCCTACTCATGTTTGTCAAGGCCCTGACCTGTGTAAACCATCTTCTAAAAATATCATAATGTGAAAGGTGAAGTAAATGTATTACCTCGTGTACTATAAATAATTGGTGAAGTTGCATGTGGTTTTTGAATTATAGCCTAGGGTGGTGTAATAACAAAATCCATTTGTGGAATATAGTTATGTGAAGGCTTTGTATGTTGGTAATACTTAAATGGTTATTTATCCATAGAGCATGTATATATATGAACTCTATAGCTAAATTTTAAACATGCATGTAACATTGATGAAACTATTTACATAGCATGGATCCATGGTCTACCAAACAAGAGATTGTAATTGAGATAATTTGGCATAACTTATCATGTTGTAGGTAGTGTTCGGGGTCCAAGGGTAATATTTAATGTGATTTGACCCAAAAAAATTTGTGGAATATTGTTAAACCCTCAAATGCTCATATTAGAAGGATCCAAATCTGTAGCATGGATATTAAGATGACATAAAAAAGAGATGTTGCAGATGTTCAACCCTAATCTATTGTCAACTAGAACTTGTCTAACACCTAACTTATTAATTCATAAAGTAATATAGAGAGGTAGGTGTAAATCTATGATGTGCTAACGTGGAAGGTCCTCTCTCTCGAAATAAATATGTTCTTTTGTCCATTTCATAGTGTTGATAATTTAAGCAACATAAGTGAGCTCAGATGTTTGAGGTACCTGAGTACCACAAAGTGTCGCATACAAAATATCTTTGTATGTGTCAGAGTGTTGTAAAAGTTCTAAAATGGAAATTGTACTTGAAGGAGTACTGCTCTGATCCATGAAGCTATAACCATGGGTATTGAAAACCTACCAAACTTCAAGACCACATGAGGACATCATAACCAGGATTATAGGGTCTACCAAGAACATAGAGCTAATAATAGCTGTGGGATGTTGGCTAGATGTTTGTGATCAATAAGAAGGAGGAATAATGAGACCAATGATGTTTTGATATGTCTAGGAATGATGGGAAAGGAATTTACATGGACCAAAGAGTAAAATGCACCCAAGGGAGATTTATTGATTTTAGGTGGTATATTATTATTCAATTTAATAAGTTGTCTATGTGTTGGAAGAATAGTGTCTTAATTGTATTGCATATAGAATAAAGATAACATGTGAAAGAAAAAATGCAACCACTTGAGTCGATATGAACATCATGTATACATATATCTATGTGATTAAAGATTAATGTGTTAATTGTATTGCACATAGAAGAAAGATAACATGTGAAAGGAATAATGCAACATGAAAAATATTTGAGTCGATACGGAGCATCATGTATATATATGTCTATGTGATTAAAGAATAATGTCTTAATCATATTTCACATAGAATAAAAATAACATGCTATGAAATATGATAGATATTGCATTTGACAATAAGCATTGTCTATACATGTGTTTATGTCTTTTCTGAGTTCATTTTGAATTAAAAGGAACAAACATGCAAATGAAAGTATATCTATGTGATTAAATATTAATGTGTTAATTATGTTGCATATAGAAGAAAGATAACATGTGAAAGAAAGAATGAAACATGAAAAACATTTGAGTTGATGCGAAGAATCATGTATACATATGTCTATGTGATTAAATAATAATGTCTTAATCATATTGCACATAGAAGAAAGATAACATGCTATGAAATATGATAGATAATGCATCTGATAATAAGCATCATCTATACATGTGTTTGTCTTTTTTGAGTTCATTCTGAATTAAAGGGAACAAACATGCAAATGAAAATATTAAACTTTGCAACAAAATTTGATTAATTTATTTTATCATTATGATCATGATTATAAAAGAAATGTGAATTTTAAATTTAAATTCTAGAAATGTAGACCCTAGGATTAGGTATTGCTAGGGTTTTAAATTAGGGTAAGTTAACCAAAGATTTAAATAAAATTTAAATAAATGACACACTAATGTGGTAATGATTAAATGGGTTAGGTTATACACAAAAAATAGAAAAACACGAATTTGTAACCCTAATTTATGTACAAAAATGTAGAAAAGGTAAACCCTATGCACAACTAGGGTTTTAGAGAAATATATGAAGTAAGTTGGGTTCACCAAATAATTCAACCTTTTAGGGTTTTACAAAAGTAATTCTTATGTTTAGTTAAAGGGCTAAGATGTTTAAATCAGTCAAATAATATGTAATAATTAAGTATTGATTTGTTATAGCTTTTTGTTCTCCTTTGACTTTCTAAAAATAGTAATAACTATGCTTAAATGGAGACTTATCTAGAAAGTGACTATCTCAGATGATATGGGTTTTAAAAACTGGGTTCTGGATAGTTCTGATTATCATCAATAGTATTCTAGGATTTGTTTGCTCACTAGATAGTAACAACGCAGCTAGATAGTATTGCCACGTTATTGTAGTGTCCTCAAAGTGGTGCTAATGTCCTCTTTGTAAGATTGTTCATATTTTCTAGGAGCACCTACGCCTATGTTTTTAGGTCTTGTTCTTGTGCGCACAAAATTTGAAACTCTATGTTGTGTCTGGAAAACTTGGTTTAATGTACAAACCCTAATCCTCCTTGAAAATATGGCATACATAATAATTGTGTGTTTGTTAGTATGATAGGTTGGACATCCTCAACACCTCGCTATGAAGAGAGTTGCCTCATACTAATACTCTGAAGAGGGATCAAGCCCAATGTAGTTCTCCCACCTAGTGCTTAATGCAAGCACAAGTGCAAGTGAATACTAGAATGAGAGTGGACTTGGATGCCTTAAATGTGCTTGAGCTTTAAAATATGGGTTTAGGGATGCTATAAATGGTAGTATGTATAAGTAGGGCAGAATAGGGATCAAATACCTTAATTTTTCTCAACTAGTCTTTTGTTTGAATAGGTTTTTGCATCTATTTTCCATCTAGTCATTAAAGGTCAAATAGATTTGTATTTATAGAGATTTATAGCTTGTGCGGATAAGAAAATGTGCTTAGGTCAACCTTAGGAGGGCACACATTTGAAAAAGTATATGCTCGAGAGAGTTATGGCAAAAGACAATAGTGCCCAGTTGGGGACACTAGTGCCATGAGGATGTAGTGTCCCAAATGTGGTGCTCATGTCCACCTAGCAAACTATTGGAAAAACTAGGTTGGGATCTGGGAAAGTTATCTTGGGACAGTGTTTTAACTAGCTGTAGATGTATGTGGTTTGCACAATGGCTGGAAAAATGTGTCTAAGTCTCTAGGATAGGTCTAGGACTAAGCTAGGAAAGGGCTAACTCAAGAAACACTCTTAACATCCAAAACACACTTTTAGGTGATTACAGGGACATTGTTGAAGTCCTTGAAAAAAAATGGATAACTTTGTGACTTGTTTAAGATATACCCCATTAAGTTCATTGGGATCAATTATATTGGAGCTTTTAGGATTATCTTGATTATCTTGCATAGTTTCATTACTATGTTCATCACTAAAATCATCTTCAATGTGGACATAAATTTTCAAAGTTATTTCATCATACTAATAAAAAAAATTATGTTATCTATTTTAGAATAGATCAAAGGAATTTGAATATGCTTTATAAGAGTTCCACTTAATATGACTCTATGCCTTAGAGGAATAGAGGAGATAACCTTATTGGGTGGCATGTAAAGGTATAAAAGAGAAATGAAAATGGGTGCAACAAAGATTTGAATTTGGAACTGTGAAATTTGCAACAAGGATTTAGGGTTTAACTAGTCAAGGTGTGTTTGCTTTGCAGGATCTTAGATATGTTAATCCTAGTCATAAATAGTGAACATGAATGTGAAGACATTAACTATAGATGATTCCACCATTCATATAGTCAAACTATTTTGTCTCCAGGGTATATCGAGAGTAACTTGTTGGGGATAACAACTTATTGGTGCACTACAAGAACAAACGATAGAAGGCTTCCTATCACTGAAAAACAAAACCTAGACAATTTTGATATACCATGAGGTATGTAGAAACTAATATATATATATATATATATATATATATATATATATATATATATATATATATATATATATATATAAAGTGTTGTCTAATGGCTTGAGTATTAGGGTAATACCCTTCACACCATGACTCAAGTCAAAATGATGACTATTTTGCACAGAACTTTAACTTACATGAATTTAAAAATTAGTAGGACATAGTTTCTAGGTAAACAAAGAAAAAAGAAATTGAAATTTTAAAACTAAATAAAAAATAATATTTTTGTGTATAGAAATTAGAAATTAATTTGAAACTTGAGGACAAAAATCAGAGAAGCAAAGCTTAAAATAAATGTATGGGTTCACTAATATGTTTTACACCTATAATTATACAACATTTTGTTGTTTTATAAAAAATAACGTAAAAAAATGATTTCAATGTTTTGATGTTCTAAAAGATGGAAAAGTGTATAAGTATATTGGTTTTATGTTTTCAAACCTATAACCACTATGGTGTAATCACTCGTAACTACCTATTGACTATCATTAACCACACATAGCAACTACCTATATCAACCCATAACAACAATTGTAGGTGATTATTTGCCCAACCATGAACTATTAAGCTGACATGTCATTTTAAACCACTTTCGGTGGATTTTATAAGCACAAGGATACATGTGCCAAGCTTGATAACTGATGTAACTCCATGATGCCACCATTGAACCACTATTGGTTGTATTCACATTTCGAATGGCAATTATGTTCTTAACCGTTTGGAGAAATATTTATCTTTTTTGTTTGTTGTTTATTGTGATCTCATAGTTATAACTCTAAGGATTTAAAAATCACTTAATAATATTTTTGCCTCTCCTATATAAGGAAGAGTTGTAGACTATAGAAATGATCTAGATTTTTAAGAACTTATAAAATAGAGAATCAGAATAAACTATTGTAATGTGAATTGTAACAAGCCTATAACAATTGCTTTATTGCTACAAATAGGAGATCAATCAATATCAGTTGTCTTGAGTTAATTTTATCTTAAATAGGAGGACATTTAAGTTCCAATCCAACCGAGGTAGGGCTCACTCACAAGGACTCAATTCTCTGATTTCCCATTCTTTAGTTAGTTCATTTTATGTTGTGTGAGCATTTTATTTCATTTCATTTATGTAAGTATCTATATTTCAATTCAATTGTGGGAACCTTCCAACTTAGAGTAACATTTCAATTTCAACATTTATTTTCTTGTACTTTCCTTTCTGCAAAAATGTGATTTACTTTCCTCAAGAGGGTTTCAATTCCATGAAAGAGTGTTTACTTCAAACAAGTGTGTTAGTTTGCTCAATTATTCGAAGTAGTTTGGTGTTGCACATATAGTGCAGACTCCTTACAAAGTTATACATCCTTGGGTTGACAATTAAATAAAATATTACACAATTTATATGTTATAAAGCTGCATCGATTAGTTTTTACTCAAGGTCAAAGGAGAAAACCTCAATCTTAGAGATAACCGTGGATTGTGTGTAACCAATAAGGTTTATTTGTTCAAAAGAGTGGCACAAGAAACTAGGCTGGGGTCATATAAATTATCTTGAAATGGGACATGAAAACCATAAAATAGAGTAGGGGGTTGCATGGGAGCACGTGAAGGGGTTTAAAGCCATCAAAAGTGGCCATAACAATTCACTAATGCCAAATTTAGAATAATCACCCATACATAAATAACTATGCATAAACATATAAGATGATGCAAAATAAAGCTCAAGGGGCCATTTTTAGGAATGCATATTTTGCCCCACTTAAAGTAGGTGGCATAAGCACACACTTCAAAGTAGAAGATATAAAACAGATAGAAATGTTATTGTCAATTTAAATCTTTGGGTATTGAGTTTTATGATTCTTAGAATCTTGAAAACAACACTTACCTTACCTGCATAAACATAAGTGAGTGAAAAATAACAAATGCTAAATGTGAAATAAATTGATAACAAGATACCTCCTTTTTCCCTAATATGCATTGGAAGTCTCATGGGTTCATCATACCATTGAAGGAGATAAAACGAAGGAGTGTGGTTAGAACCTTTTGTGTCATTTGGTGATGGACCCCCACATCTAAAATGAATATGAGTCATTATGTAAATTGGGACTCAAAGTTGGAATAATATAGTTATCACGAGACGGACCTTCACTACCACAATATTGAGTGTGATAATGTGCACATACCACTTTGGCCCCATTATATAGAGAAATTTCCTTGGGTTTGTCATATCATCGAAAAAAGCATGGCCCTAAAAATATAATGAGTAGTACATGTGAATGTGAAGCTCTCATCTAAAAAAATTAGATGTATCATTGAAACATAACATATCATCAGATAATAAAGTGTTGAGCTATAATAAAGTGATTGAGATATAATAGGCTCTTCTTGCTCATGAGTGATAGCTTACGCGGTATAGTGGGTGGGCTCCTTCCTTATCCACCCAAATTCAAATCTTAATCGATACCTTTATAGGAATGTAGTAATGTGTTAATTCCAAACACATGGAGTTCATGATTGGCTTGAGTAGAATTCCATAATCTATAGTATAAGTAACTATTAAAAAAGAAAAAGACAAGCTCTTCACTCAAAATTATAAATTGTGTCAAAAGGTTGTTGGTCGATTAGTGAAGTTGTTTGGCTCACAAAGAACCCATTTGGGATCAATTCTTCTTGAATGCAGAGCCCTAACTCCATATACGATCCCCTCAAATTTTGGCACTAAGTCGTAGTTATTTGGGCACTCGATACCAATGATACAAAAAGAAAATTTCATTAAAAAATTACAAATTGTATGAGTCTACATCTCTATGTTAAAATAAGTTGAATCTATAAGAATCCAGACACTTATAACTAATAGAGACGAAAAGATGAACCCATTAAAATAAATAAATGAATACAATAAAAGTAATAATATTTCTACAATCTATATAAAATGTGGAAGTGTTTTTGGATCAACATTTTAAACTACTCAATAATCCAATATCAAAAAGAAAATATAAAGATGAATCATTCCATATGATCTAAAACATTGATCCAAATGTTAAAAACATGCACACAATTATATCCAAAAACACTCTCTAAAATAAATACCAATTTTATGAACACAAAATTCATTCCAAAACAAGTTGAAAGGCCCAGGTGTGGTAAAGACCTACTCTCAACAAAGACCAACTAAAACGGTCTTTGATCAAGGTCTCTCTAAAATTTCTGTTCAATGAAATGAAGAATTGAACATCGTGATCGGTTAACGCAGTTTTCCTGCCCATGTTTTCATATATATGAGCTAGGCATTTGAAAATAGCAAAAGATGGTACTCCTGTTCTTGTTTGGGCTTTTGATTGCGTGCTCGTTAAAAAAGCATACTACAACATTTAGAAGCAAAAAAACAACTCGGCTGGCATCCTATTATTTTTTTTCCGCAGAGTTTCAAACCCTCAGTTAAAACCCTACAAGCCATTCACTCTGCAATTCATGCCTTACCATGCCAGAATTGACAGGAAAAACACATAAGAAAAAAATGAGACATTGTTATTATTATTATTATTGTTTCTCGTAAATTTTAGTTTATGGGAATAAGATAATTCAATCTTATGAGAGGGGGAGGGTACTGCAGGCGTGCCTTAGTGCAAAATGTTTTTTCAGCAGGCCGTGTATGGGGTACGGTTTTCATCCCCAGGCATCTCCCAACGGACGAATTTAGCCAATTATCACTGCCATTGTTGTTATTGAATCGATCAGATTTGTATAAGGAGGATTTAGGGTTTAGAAGGTTTTCAGCGCTGATAAACCCTATTGGGTCTCAAAATTGTTTGAGGGGCAGCCATACAGGAGCTTCTGAAAGTGAAGGGAATGCACTTCTGAAGTATACGCATCAAAGAAAACATGTAAAGAATCAGATAGCTTTTCTTTCCAATTTCGTTGGTTCTGTTGGTACAATATATTCTCCCCATGGAGTGTCGAGGGCTAGCGCATTTCTGGCACTTGGACTTGTGTCAGTGGGCATTAAGCTTCCGAGTGGATTGTCTTCTCGATGTAAGTACGCAATTTTTATGTTAGATTTTTTTTATTTGAATTTGGAGAGATAGAACATGTTTGATAGTCTGGTAAGCGTGGTACATGCCATAAATGTTCGCTATCATGAAATGCACACAATGCAGTCACATAACTAATGACCCTTTTGGATGATCGTGGTGACAAAAATAAATAAAAATAAATGGCAGCTATCATGAAATGTTCACAACGTAGGCCCAGAACTAATTACCCTTTTGAATGATCATGGTGACCTAAAACGAAATGAAGAATTTAATCCCTTTCTTGGGTGGTCATTTAATTGTTATGATCGAGTAGCATTGAAACCGGGAGACAAATATCCTGGAGTAGAGTAGACGTTTTGGAAATGTCACCCCTGCTGCAATATGCTGTCAACAGCGAGCTGGGGATGTATATAGCACTGTTTTTAGATTTGACTCATACCTGGCTGGAACCCCATCTATATCAACCTCTAGTGTAACCAATTTGCCTGCTTTAGATACAAAGGCATCAGAAGCAGGAGCACAGTCCTCACCACCATGAAAGTCATATGCTAGCAGTTATATATTCAGGATGCACTAGTTGAATCTGATCAGGTATAGGATTTTGATCCAATATGCCTCCATAGATGTTTTCTGCTACCCAAAAAAATAAAAATTATTAATTAGAAAAAGGAGTAAATGAAATATCCTAATACGCAAAAGATAAAAAGACCCCATCCAAGCCATTTCTTAGCCATTTAAACAAAGAAATCAACAGAAAAGCTGGAGAGCATGCAAAAAACGTCAGCAGAATTTTGAAGAGAGCAAAGACTGAAAAAAATAAAATGTAAGTTAGGGCAGCATAGCTTCGCAAGGAGAATTATCACAAAACAGAAGACAGATGGGAGGAACAACTTCATTGTTATTTACGACTTAATGAATATGATAGTTCAT
This sequence comes from Torreya grandis, assembly GCA_037957365.1. Lineage (NCBI taxonomy): Eukaryota > Viridiplantae > Streptophyta > Pinopsida > Cupressales > Taxaceae > Torreya > Torreya grandis. The sequence goes on from JARHVA010002354.1 coordinate 242,652, forward strand.
TTATATTTTGGAATTTTACATGCATATCACATGCTCTCTATATACACATACTCCTGTATGGTGATCTGAAAATGACATTCCATCCTTGTACCTATCCTCATACCCATACGCGTACCCACATTTCCTGGTGACTATGTCAAGTAGTATGCCTTTCTAGTACAGGTGATTTCGATTGTACTTACAAGAAAATTATTGTTGTGGCCTCCATTACTTTTATCCAGGGCCTAAATCACCCAGAGAGTTTGACTTGCCATGCCTTTCCAAGCTTTTGTGTTCAAACTTAAAAGGCTGCCTAAGGTTCCATGTTTTTCCACCAGGAAGCTACATTTTGTCTTGTTTGTGCCAAGTTTGTCACCATTTTAGTTTGACTGTCTGTTGTTGCATTCATAACTCTCTTATCTGTATTTTTCACTTCTTTACAAAATAAAATATGCTAAGCTGGAAGAAATCTATCAGAAAGTTGTTGCATTCATAACTCTCTGAGTGAGGTGTCCTTGGATGGTGTTACAATATTTGAGCAGAGCTACCTTTGGGCATATGCATTGTCATATAGAACTTAGAAGAGAGCAGGGACTAATTGATATTTTGTTATTGTGTGCAGTTTATTGCTCAGATGCCGCTATTAAACAACCCCGCAAAGAGGAAATTGTGGACCCAAGGTAACTTTATTCCGCTGTGAAACTTAGATTTATTAGATTTGATGGATTTTTATATTTTATTAAATGAAGAGTGTAATGAACTGATGATTAGTTTTTCACTCATATCAGGTATAGACTAACCTGGCTCCAAGAGAATATCTAATTAAATTACACACAAATAGGATATAGCATGATTTGAAGAGAACTTTATGCCCGAAATGTGTATTTGGACTCTAAAAGAAATTCAAAATGACTGTAAAAGAAACTGCAATGAGGGGCAAGTCCCAACAACCACAGCCATTTGTTGCGACCAGAACCCCAAGACACTGTATCTGAGAAGAATGTTAAATTGCATTAGAAAAGTTAGCTTTTGAGGACCCGTGAACCCAATTCCGTAGAAGAATTAGATGCCAACATATAACTGCATTTAACTTACATGATTTTAACCTGAATTGAAGAATCTCTTTTTCAACCATAAAGGAAAAGGGTTGCATTTCCTGCTGACCAGCAATTTATGGAGCATTTCTACAAGTCTGCCTTCTTTTGCAATGAAATAATGTTGGTTTTTTGTCTTCACATTACTGTACTAATGTATACCTCACCAGTCATGCTTTGTTTATTATGGCCAACTCCCATTTTTTGTTTTTTTATTTTTATTTGTATGAAGCTTATTAAATTCTACTGCTGATTGTTGCTTTTGACAGGTAATAAGTTTCAGTTTTTACATGTTGTGAAAGAGGCATTGTAGTATGGTAAAGTGGATTTAGGTCAAGGACGCTACACTAAACCATATTCATGAATGTGCAATTCAGATCCAAATACAATTCAACAATATAGCAGCATAAACAAACCTAATTGCAAAAATAGAACGTATTGAAATGCTTTAAAGTGATAAAGAGAATGTTCTTAGATAAGTACCAAATTATATAAAACCTAGTACTGTCGGAGGCTGAATCAGGCGCAAACAGGTGCAGAGACTGATCCAGAGGTAAACCAGAAAATTTGTGCAGATCTCATAACTTGCAAAAAATGACTAGGAGCGGAGTGGTATGCTCCTGGCTTGCGCAGGAGAGTAGTGGCACACTTCTGGAGAGAGAAAATGCACCTGGTCAGACAGGGTATGCTCTTGGTCAGGTAGTGTACGATCCTGGTCAAACTGCACTTTTTTTTTGGAAATAAAATTGACGAATGCCATCCTTTGCTTCTAATCTTCAAAAACCTTGCTCAGTTTGTCACAATTCTTTGTAGATCTTCCAAAAGTTCTTCTCCTACCTTGCAACCCTAATCAACTCAAATCACCTTACAAAACCTTAAAAATGTGGGTAGATATGAGGGGCCTGCCTTCGCTAGGCCCTTGTTCTTTGACAAGTTGGGAATCAACATTCAATGTAGTACAAGAAGTAGTCTAGTGCAATATGAAGATCCCGACCCTTATCTTTATCCTTAGCAATGATATGGAAGCAATTAGTATAGTCTCAATGCTCTTTCACTAATCCGCCAATTCTGTTTTTGATACAAGGGTGCTGCTTTAATATTGCAATCCTCACTTTTACAGTTCAATAGATGGCTTATCAATTCAAATTTGTGTGTAGTTGTTCATGCTTGTTCTTCCTAAATGTATCAATGCAATCATGTACTTATAGGTTTTTCAAATTCAAATTAAGACCCTATTGGATCGCAAATTGATAAACAAAAGGTAGGAAAGCAGAGAAACAAGGCACAAAGAATCAAATAGATCGGAAAAAGGGGTCAAGGGACCCACTACAAAATATGGCTAGGGGCATAGTAGTAAGCTCTTAGTCAAAAAGACCACAAAACCCTAAAACAATGTTTTAAGAATTTTGGTAACATCATGGGTTGTCGGGGCAAACAAATGGTCATTTTGTGTGTTTTTAGGCGTTCCATATTGAATGGTGGTATTATCATTGGCCAAGGGTGAGCAAAAAATGGAGTTGCAAAGGAAACACAACACGAAAGGCAAACAGGGCCCAAAAGCCAAGAGAAACGTGCTAATAAGAGCCTAATTTGAACTAATGATGATCTGTGCACATTTGCATAGACCCGCACTCTTCCCTTGAGTGCCTTGGTTACTTGCACAATGTTGTGCAACTCCGCGTTTTAAGCACCTGCACACAACCTATTGTATGATGTGCCTCTACATAGCCCCTTACATCATGTGTGTCTTGCATAGTGCTAAGGAGCATGCCACACAACCTCTACGCTTTAATAACCTTCGTGCAACACCTCACATCATGCACACATGGCGTAGCAATATGATTCATGCTGCACAACGCAAAAGTAAACTTTGCCAACCTTGTAGCCTTTGCATAGCTCCTAGCATCATGCACAACATTAGGATACCTACGTTACAACTTAGAAGACATAATCATGCAATCCACCTAATAAGAGTGGAGCATGTAAGTGTCAAGGGCTTAGGCCTTGCGGGGTTGAGGGGCAGCCACCAAAATGTGGATGATCAAGCTCAACATTGTTCGGTGCAACACAACTTCACAGTGCATGTGCAACAATACATTGGCACGCGCCATGTGCACAACCTTTGTGCCTCATCCACAAACCTGTGCACAACTCTTAGAACACACAAATGGCTTTGTGGAGATACTACGCCACATTGCACCATGACAATTGGCACTCTCAGAGCTCAACCCATGAAAAAGCATCTATCAACATACTGCGCATTCAAAGGTCAAGTGACGTAATTGTTGGAAGGTGAAGCTTCAGTCACAATCTATGTATAAAAATCCATAGCATTAGATAGCAAACATATAGTAGTAAAGTGGACAACCATACATCTTTCTCAAGAGTATGCCCTATACATAACGCATATATTAATGTAGTTTGTAGTTTCAGTTCTATTACTTTCTTTATAATCCATCTTATTCAATATTGCTTTGCATATGCATACAACCTATCTAAACCCTCATTTAGAGTGTTACCGCTTGAACCTCTTGGGATCTGGATCATTGGTATCAAAGCGGTTCATCTTATATGTCCCAACGAACAAGGTCGGAGTATCTGAAGCTTAACATCAAACCACGAGATCCCTTAGACTACCTACCGTGTTATTTTAGTAGACAAAACAAGATGATGTTCATGCATTGATAAAGAAAGAGATAAAAAATGCTCTTCAAGAACAAAAGACATTTTCGTTCAACCAGCTCATTGAAGTCCTCAAATAGGTGGTTCCATTGGCTCACACGTCCAATAAAGCTTTTGGTGGTTGACCCCCCAAGGTTTCAAGTAAATCTAGATGTTCTAGTATTGGAGGGAAGAATAAATGTAGATGCAATAGATAATTGTTTAGATCAGTTAGAGTCATATTTTTCTATGAATGACTTTTCTGATGAAGAGAAGATCTAGATTGCACTTCTGAAAGTTTCTTCATGTTTCAAGAAGTGGGGGCAAGCACACACTCTATGGGAGAAAGTGAAAGAAAATAACAGTGCACAAAATAAGACAACAATGGAACAAGACAAGAAAAGAATAGTAAAGACACCAAATTTATGTGGAAAACCTTGGAGATATAACAGGGAAAAACCATAGGGCAAAAGATCTCTCTGTCGCACATTATTAACAACAAATTTAGAATTACAATGATATGTCTAACTTCAGTGGGTCATGGTTATTTTATAGAGGGCAAAGAAGGATCCAAAAATTGTGTTGTATGACTTCTAAAAGAGTCGTACCACATCGTACAATCTAGAGGCATCATATGGTTGTACGAATGATAAAATTCGGGTCAAGGCTCCGCCCCCAAACCCACAAGCAGGGGGGCCACCTAGGCCCCACCTTGCGATCCCCCCTTGGCCATGCCCGACACATGAAAATGGGGTTGCCATATACCACACCACAATGCTGAAGATCCAAATATTAACTTCATCTCGTAACATTCTCCCTCTTGAAGTTAATTTTGACTTATGTTGCTAACCTTTGTACCAAAGAGACCATTGCCCATGCTGCTTATAATCAAGTTATATTCAGCCCCAAAGAAGATCTGCACAAGATGAACTTCTCTCTTCCAATCGGCTTTGTCAACATGTATGCAAAGTTATTATTATAGATCTTCTTTAATAAGACTTGTCCTTCTTCCACTACATCATGCACATAATGATATTGCACGCCTATGTGTTTTGTCTTGGCATGAAATGTTGGCTTCCTTGCTAAGTGCAAGGCACTTTGATTGTCTCAATGCAAAACAATATTGTTATGCTTGACTTGCAGCGCTCCTAGTAATGTGTCCAACCATATTGCTTCCTTACAAGCTTGCGTTGCTGCCATATATTCTGCCTCTGTAGTTGATAATGCCACTACTGACTGCAGTTTTGATATCTAGCTGATTGCACAACCTGCAAGAGTGAACACGTACCTTGTAGTAGATTTGTGTCTATCCATATCGCTACCAAAATCTGAATCCACAACTCTTGTCACTTGAAGATTTGCTGAACTATAACAAATAGCAACATTTTAAGTGCCCCTCAAATAACGAAGGATCCACTTCACAACAGTCCAATGATGAACACAACCAAGATTTTCCAAGAATCGACTAACTACTCTAGTGCACACCATGGCAAACATAAGGCTGCCTATTGTGGATGACTACAATACTTGAGACATTTGTGCCTTATTTGCTTCGCTGCTAGAACTCTGCTTTGAAGACAACTTCATGTGTGCAGGAAATGGGGTACTAACTGGTTAGGATTTTGCATCTTGAAATGTTGCAGAACCTTTTCCACATGTCTTTTGCGTAAGCCAGATTTTCTTGCTCTTCCTGTCTCTTTGTATCCTCAGCCCGAGAATTTGATTTGCAGCACCTTAATCCTTCACTTCAAACGTTTTAGTTCGCTGAGCTTTAAGTTTGACAATTCTATCCATGTTGGGGCCTGCAACCAACATGTCGTTAACATACAACAACAAAACAATAGAATTGTCATCATCATATCTTTTGAAGTAGGCACAATGATTAGCTTCGCATTTGCTAAATCCCAAGCTTATTATGAAGGAATCCAACCACTTGTACCAACATCTTAGTGGTTGTTTGAGACCATACGACATGTTCAACCTGCATACTAGATTCTCCTTGCCTTTTATCACAAAACCTTCCGATTGTTTCATACATATCTCCTCATTGAGATCACCATGCAAAAATGTTGTCTTCACATCAAGCTGCCCCAACTCAAGGTCAAGTGAAGCAGCCAAAGCCAACACAACTCTAAAAGTAGACATACGTACAATTGGGGAAATATCTCATGAAAAATCTATACTTGATTTTTGTGCATACCCCTTCGCTACCGAGCCCTGTATAGCTCAACCACACCATCTTCATCCTTTTTCAGCTTAAAGACCCACCAATTACTTATGGCCTTGTGACATGTTGGCAATTCTACCAGCTCCCACATGTTATTTTTACCTAGAGCCTCCATTTCTTCCTCCATGACATTTCTCCATTTGCTTGCATCTTCAGCCTCACAAGCTTCCTGAAATGAGTTGGGCTAACAATCATCAGTAACTAATGCAAAAGCTAAGTGTGCATCAGGAATATAACTTTGGGTTGGTTTGGATATTCTTGTGGATCTCCTCACCCATTGTGATGTATCATCATGTGGCATTTCGAGTTGTTGTTCAAGCATGACATTCTCCTGTTCTGGTTCCTGATTTTCATCGTCTTCTTCAACATCCTCTTTCTCTTCTACGACCTCAATAGGCACAGCAGTTGTACTTTGCTGTTTTTCAACTTTATGCATGGATTTCTCATTAAACTCCACATCTTGGCTAATAATAAGCTTGCGGGCAGCAGTATCCCACAGCCTGTACCCCTTTGTTCCATCACCATAGCCAATAAAAATACACTTTTTAGACTTTATGTCCAACTTGGACCTTTGCTGGTTTAGGACATGGGCATAAGGCATCACAACCAAAAGTGATCAAATAGGAGTAATCAACAGGTTTACTTGTGCAAACCTCCTCAGGAATCTATTCGTTTAGGGCTGTAGTGGGTGACCTGTAGATAAGATGAACAGCTGTACTTATAGCTTCAACCCAAAATTCCTTCCCCAAATCAGAAATGCTGAGCATACCCCTGACTCGCTCCATAATGGTGCAATTCATCCTCTCTGCTACGCCATTTTGTTGAGGTGTGCCAAAGACTGTTTTCTGCCTGGCTATTCCATGCTCACTGCAAAAATTATCAAACTCCTTCGAGCAAAACTCTCCCCCATTATCAGTCCTAAGACACTTAAGGCTCTTAACTTTCTGATTTTCTACAAGGGCTTTTAGTCTCTTAAAATAGTCAAAAGCATCTAACTTCTTCTTAACAAGAAATACCCAAACTTTACGAGAGTAGTCGTCAATAAAAGACAAAAAATATTGTGCCTTCCCTAAAGAAACAACTGGTAAAGGTCCAAAACAATCAGCATGCAATAACTCTAGGAAATCTGAATTTCTAGTAGCACATTTAGCAAACCGGAGTCTATTTTGCTTCCCAAACAGAGAATGTTCACAAAAGTTGAGATCAAGAGATTTTACGAACAACTCCATCATACATCTTTAGTGTGACTTCTCCTACAGTGTTACATATGTTATCATTACCCATGTAGATTGTACCTCCATCACATGACTGTTATGAAGAAAACCAATCCCTATGTGGCGTCATATGCAATGAAGCCCCTGAATCTATTAGCCATATGTGCAACAACAAATCCCGAGAGTTTGCAAATAACACTTACCATCCTCCAGTGATATTGGACTTTCAGCTATTTTTGCATATGAGCTTTGCGAATTAGGTTTTCTTTTTTCTTTAAGTAACTGACAGTCCTTCTTGAGATGTTTGGTTTTTTCACAATTCCAACACTTCCCCTTTTTTGCGTTTTAGACTTCGAGCTGGAAGGCGCCCTGCTTGATTGATCTCTTTCCTTGAACTTGCCCCTCGCAACTTGCGCATTATAAGAAGGCCCACTTTGAGATGTCTTTTGCCTTGATTCCTTGTCCAAGAATGAGGCAACCACATTGTCATAAGCGAGCTTCCGAAAGAATTGTTGAGCGTCATCACTAATTAGTCCCATGTGTCTGGCAGTGAACAAAGTAGGGTTGCAACCCTGTCTTCCTCCTTGATCTTCACTCCCACTGAACTCAACTTGATGATCAACACGTTGAACTCGTTTAGATGGTCTACAACTAGTGTCACGTCCGTCATTCTTAGATTGTACAACTGTCTTTGCAGAAAAATCCTATTTGATAGATTTCATTTCGTACAACTTATTAAGTTTCTCCCAAAAAGCCTCTGCTGCTGTCTCCTTTACTACATTGAACATAATAGATTCAACAAGGGATAGATGAATAATCTCCCTTGCCTTTGCATCCATGCTGTCCCAATCTTCCTGTGACATTGCTATTGGTTTAGCTAACACACCCTTAAGGGCTTGAGCACAGCTATTTCGAACCATAACGCTTGGATCTTTAGTTTCCATAATGCAAAGTTTGACCTGTTGAACTTCTCTATCTCAAATCTGGGCACGGTCCCTTTTGTCATTTTTAGCTTCTTGCTACCAACGCACAAATGAGTATGAACCAAAGCTCAAACATCAATTGAAAGCAAATCATAGTGCACAACATAATACAACGATGAAACAAGACTAGAAAAGAACATTAACTACATACTAGATTTACGTGGAAAACCCTGTAAATATACTAGGGAAAAACCATAGGGCAAAAGATCTCTTTGTTGTACTTGATTAATTGCAAAATCAGAATTACAATGATATGTCTAACCTCAATGGGTCATGGTTATTTTATAGAGGGCAAAGAAGGATCCAAAAACCACATTGTACTACTTCTAGAAGAGTTGTATAATCTAGAGGCATCGTACGATCGTACAAATATTAAAATTCGGGTTGGGGGTGAACCCTCGAGCAGAGGGGGACCCTCCTCTGCCCCCCATCCTAGGGCCCCACCTGACACATACGAAAATAGGATTGCCGTATACCACACCACAATGCTGAAGATCTAAATATTTGTTTCATCTCCTAATAGAAAGACCAGATAGAAGATGAGTTTGAGCTAACCTAGGATAAATTTGTGGAAGCCTTGAAGGATGAATGCTATCATAAATATGTCTATGAAGAGTGCTACATTCAGTGGCAACAATTGCGGCAAGGACATTACTAGTCAGTCTAAGTCTACTCTAATGCCTTCCACGATATGCATGCAAAACCAGGCTCCTTTGAGTCAAAGCAACATAGGGTCCTCAAGTACAACAAACCTAAGACCCTCCATTCAGTCCAAATTGAATCTGGCTAAGGTCAAGATGATGGGAAAAGTCTATTGTTATGCGACAAACATTTAGGTAGACTCCAAGCTAAAGAAAAAGAGGGAAACAACTTTAGAGCCAAAGAAAACACTTGCTTCAGACAAGTTCAAACTGTCTAAGACAGGTAAATCATGTGACAAACACAAAAATAACAACCACTCCAATGCAAAGTGCCATGCATAGAAAACCTGCTTTCCTGCATAAATGCAGAGGGTTGAGACTTCCTCAAAGCAGAGGAAATAGACCTTGAAGTTGCTTTTTTAGTGCAATAGCCACACCAATGGTGCTAGATGCTGGAGTAGAACCCCTTTTCGATTCACAGATGTGAGTGCAAGGGCAGCCACTGGATTTTTTGATCGATGGTGGTGGCATGAAGAATTTCATCTCTAAAGCAAGCGTAAGCAACTGAATCTACCAACCATGCCTCTTCCACATCCCTATAGTTTGAGATGGATTAATGCCGACGACACCAAAGTTATACATATATCTCACCAAAGGTATACATATCTCTCACCAATGTTGTTTCCCATATGCTATCCATCCTTTCAAATAGGAGCTATTTTGTGATGTACCGTCAATTGATGCATGCGATATAATTCATGGGCATGCATACATACCCAACAACCATCGTGTGTACACAATGAATCCTCAGAGGATCACCATATCAGTGGATAGTAAGAGATACCAAATTCTTGAAGTGATTCCATGCTCTAATCATGTTGCACGAACTCCCAAGAAGATTGCGTCACACTTGCTTTCGAGACTTAGTACAACTAGGACTATTACTTCTCAAGAAAGGGAAAATAATCCCTACACACCCGTGCTCTTACCTTGAGTGCCTTGGTTACTTGCACAACTCCATGCAACTCCTTGCTTTGAGCACCTGCACACAACCCATTGCATCATGCACTTCTTGCGCAACACTGAGCTACATGTTGCACAATTTAAAAGACAACCTCTGCATTTGGTGCAATGCCACGTAGCCTCTTGCATCATGTGCCTCTCGCATAATGCCGGGGAACATCCCCCACAACTTCTGCGCGTCAAGAACCTTGGTGCAGTGCCAAGAAACATGTTGCATAACACAAAAATGAACTTCGCCAACCTCGTGGCCTTTGCACAGCGCCTAGCATCATACGTATCGCCAGGATCCATGCTACACAACTCATAAGACAATATTGTGCACTTCACGCGATAAATGCAGAGTGCATTAACTTTAAGTGTCAAGGGCTTATCTCTTGCGGGGTTGAGGGGCAACGCCCCATTTCGTAGTGTAACAATCCACACCAAATTGTGGATAATCAAGCTCAACACCATTTGGATTCATCTTGTAGTTTTGTGCGGCACAACTTCGTAGTGCTTGCACGATACTACATTGGCACGCACCATGTGCACAACCTCTGCATGTCATCCACAAACCTACTCGCAACTCTCAGAACACACAAATGGCCATGTGGAGATATTGCGCCATGCTTCGCCATGACATTTGACATTCCCAGAGTTCGATCCATGACTGAACACGTCATCCTACTTTGCATTTGAAGGTCAAGCAATGTAACCGTCAGAAGGTGAAGGGTCACATGTGGAAGCTCAAATGATTCAACTTCTATAATGGTTCTTTAGCCTTCATGACTTTGTAATCTATGTATACATATATGTAGCATCAGATAGTAGGTAGATAGTAATAAAGTAGACAACCATACATCTTTCTCAAGAGAATGCCATGTACAAAACGTACAGATTAATATAGTTTTTCTTTTCCAGTTCTATTACTTTCTCTATTGTCCATCTTATTTCTTATTGCTTTTGCATACACATACAACCCATCTAAACCTTTATTTAGAGTGTTGTTCCCTGAACCTCCTAGGATCCAGATCAAATGATCCAAAGCACATAAACACACTAATACCATAACAAATAACTAGTCCTATACCAAAACTAGGTGTCTGCAGGCATGCTTCATGTTTTGTGATATATTGTACAGGTAATTAAAAGTATGTTTTTGCACACATGATATAATATTGGTACTTTTTGTGTCGTAGTAACTCTATGGTTCTGGTATTTAACATCTTACCAAAGTTGTTTCTTGGTAGTCCATCAGTAAATGCATCGATTTTCAACCAAAATCTAGGAGCATAGAGTTCCTGCATTATCAGAAGGTATTTGTAAAATAAACAACATTTTAATGCCTGATGGATCTGCTACATGATGTGCGTTTGTTAAGTTCAAAGCATGCACATTAGTAGTACCTTCTTACAAATACATAAGGCAGATCAGAAGAGCTATTAATGTGATGTAATTGTACACTACTTTAGTTGGTAGCATACAAGCAAGACCACCTCCAAGAATAAAGATACAAAGGAATAATTAAAGAACATGATTGCTTTTAGAAATCACACCCGTATTTAGACATTTAGGAAACCGTATTTAGACATTTTCTGATATATTATCACATTAATTTTTTTGCATGAAATATCTCATTTGATTGTATCTCCTATTTTCAGTCCCAAAGACTTGGAGAGCTGGATGCACATATAATAGTGTCATTGCCAAAATAATAACAAAGGAGGCCTATTCAAAGCTTATAGGAGTAACAATGAAGCGAAGTGTAGTTTCCTATTATTCGAAAAACGATTAGGTACATCAATGGATTAGAATAATGTCTAGAGATGAAGAAGAGAAGGATTTCCACTTGCATGGTATGTGGTTAAATTAACAATATATCTGAATGATGTTGAACCAGTGGCCAGGGCAATTGTTTAAAGATTTTTAGCAACCTGAAATAGGTATGACAACATGTCTATACCTGGGATGGGAAAAAAATTTGTTTTAGTTGTGATATTTATGTGTCTAAATGTATAAAATTTTACTTATATTCTATTAACAAGAAAAACTATATGCTTACAACAAAACAAAAGGCTCTCATAGAACCATGATGAACTTTGATGGGGGCATGTGTTGGTGCATGCTCACAACTGAAAGAAGAAACTGAAAGCACTGAGCAAGAGAGTAAGCAAGAAGCAAGAACATGCACAAGAGAAACAAATGTCTTATATACCTTCTATTACATTAGTCAATAAACAGAGTACAAAAGTTATGTATTTGGAAGATACTAAATTCGCCATGTATGTAGCATGCACACTCGGCTTTCTAAACACAACTTGTTTGAGATACAAAAATAAATTGAGAGTAAAGTAACATGTATAAAGCAAAAAAGAAAAAAGAAAAAAGAAAAAAGAAAAAGCTAACAAAAGGTTTATCAACCACTTAACTATGATTTCTCATCATTTCATTCATTCTTAGAGGAAATTGACTCCAATTTCTCATGCAAATTGGGCAGTTGTTACTTAAAAGGGGATTGCAAGAACCACTAGGTTGTTCTGGTAAAGTACCTTTGCGTTTGATTAAACACGAGGGTGATATGCTTGTTAAAGGTATCCTTGACCAAAGGAGGTTGTAAGTCAGGAATAGTGGCCTTAGTGTGTGTTGAAAATATATTTCTTCAAGGCTCATAACGCTTGATTTAACTAAGGATGACCACATCATGGATGCCAATTTGAGCTTGAAGGTCCATATGGAAAATGTTTGGACCAAAGGCTGGGATGATCATGTATGGCCCATAATCGACGGGCTTAAACTTGTGATGCTATACTTCTTTTCAAACCTTTACTTATCCAACTAAACTTTAAACCTGTACATGCTCACCAACTTGGAAAGAATGAAGTGCTCTATGGTGATTGTGTAGGGACTTGATTTATCTCTAGTCTTTTGGAGAAAATCCTTTGCCTTGAAGTTTAGCCAAATGCTTCACAAAAAAAGAATACTTGTCCTGCTCCTTCTATTGACGGGACATGTCTAGTGTTTAAAGGGGAATTGGGATCTCATAAGGTGCCAAAGTCTAGAAGCCATAACAAACATCAAATGGAGAATACCTCGAGTGATTTGAGTCCTAACATTGAGCAAGGTATCCTTGACCAAAGGAGTTTACAAGTCGGGAATAGTGGCCTTACTCTGTGTGTCAAAAAATATTCTTCAGTTGTGAAAGCTCACAATGCTTGATTTGGTTAAGGATGACCACGTCATGGGCGCCAAGTTGAGCTTGAAGGTCTCTATGGAAGTTGTTTGGACTAAAGGCTTGGATGATCATGTATGGCTTGTAACAGATGGGCTTAAGCTTATGATTCTATACTTCTTTAGAAATCTTATTTATCCAACTAAAGCCATACACGGTCATAAACTTGGGAAGAATGAGGGTGCTCTATGGTGATTGTGTAGGGTCTTGAATTTATATCAAGTCTTTTGGAGAAAATCATGGACTTTGGCAGAAATTTTGGCCAAATGCTTCACAAAGAAAGCATCTTTGCCCTGCTCCTCCTACTAATGGCATGTCTCTAGTGTTCAAAGGAGAATCGGGATCTCATAAGGTGCCAAAGTCTAGAAGCCATTAAAAACATCAAATGGAGAATGCTTTGTAGGGATATGGGTCGCCCTTTAGTTGCAAGAAACGTCACGGGGGGTTACTATGTTTCTGTTTCTGAAATGAAAACAGAAACACGGGCATATCCTAAAACATCCTGGCAAGGTTGTTTCCTGGATGTTTCCATACACTTGATGTTTTAAGGCTGTTTACAAGTTTTTTCATCTTTTTATGCAACAAAAATTGAAAATTATGTGTATATTTTGTCTATATTATATAGTTTTTTATATTTTTGTATGGACGTTTCCATACCATCTCATTTCTGGGGGTTCCTGGAAAATCGGCATTTTCGGTTTCTTTTTTCATTTCCATTTTGGTTACCTGCTAACTTAGCCAGTTATAACTATGCTGTAAAATTTGTAAATAGTTGTCTCACCGCGTATTCTGCAGGTGATAGATGCAGAGAGCATGTACTAAGGTATCCTTTGTGACATCAGTCTGGCCATCAGTTTGTTGGTTGAAGGAAATGGACAAGTGCAACTGGCGGCCAAGAAGCTTCCACAACAATTGCCAAAAGTGACATAGTCTGAAATGATGATTGGTAGCTCAGAGTTGCCTTATACAGGTCTAAAAATGAAGTCTGCATCCCATAAAGTTGTTAACCCCAAATTTGGCTCCTCCAAAATCGGCCAACTATGCAATTTTTTTTATTGTTGCACAATTACTTCTCCAAGCCAGCCAAGAAGAGTAATGCCACTCTTATGAACTCCAATGGTTAACTTATTTATTACATTTCATACATGATCTAGGAAATTGTAAAGACGAGCTTTTAATATTTTGCAGTTAAATTCCTAAGGTAAGGTTTCATATGCTTTGAAGATATATTGAGTGTAATTTTTTTATTATTAATATTACGCCAGGAAACTCAATTGGAATATTTTGTAAAGATCATTTTTGTGGTCATTTGAGATTATAAAGGCCACCTTATTAGTCATTGGGTGGTAGGCATTTGGTTTGTCATTTCAAATGAATAAATTTGAGTGAGTCACGTGCGTCCTTGAAAATGGGTCCACCTTCATTTAATCAATGTTGAGATGGTTAATGTGTGCAACTTAAGGGAATCAAGTCACTTGATTTGGTAAATCAAGTTGTAAGTTAGACATTGTCGGGTGAGTTATAGGTGGTTATAGATCCATTGCAAAAAGGAAGTTAGTTGTTAGTTCAACCACTTAACTAAATTTCATTGTATCTATTTTTTAGAAATTAATGAGAAAGGGCCTCCATGGACGGGCTCTCCCCATTTACTTACTAATACTTTTCTTTCCATTCCCCCTCTAGGTTTTTTTTTGATTGAAAGGATTCCCCCTTTAGTTTTTTTTTTTTGATTGAAAGGATTCCCCCTTTAGTTTTTTTTTTGATTGAAAGGATTCCCCCTTCAGTTTTTTTTTTTTGATTGAAAGGATTCTCCCTTTAGTTTTAATTTCCTTCCCGTATGTTTATTTTGTTCTCATACTATGCCCAGTTCATTGATTTCTCAAGTGTTATTAACTTAATTATTCCAAGTGTGATTACACTATGATGGAGAGGTTGGAGTTTATATGCGAATACACTACTTCTATCTCTTAAACCTTTTAAATTGATGGAATTGATGTTCAATAATGCAAAATCACTTTTGAAAACAAGATGAGGGGTAGCTTGATTTATATGCATTTCATTGTTACGTGGCCTATTTATTCTTGTCCTACTGAGGATGGCTTGGAAGTGGGATAACTTTTTTGTGTGAGATTGTTCTCGAAATTAACCACAACAAAAATCACAGTTAACAGAAGCATTGATTGATTTTGTGTAGGGAGTGAAAACAGCCATCTTGGAAAACCTGCAAATAATTATGAAGATGCATTTGTTTTGGCATGGAGATGGCTTCTCATAGGTGTAAAGGCCAGTAATGACTTGTATAATCCAAGCTTTCAGCTGGAAGGCTTAGATTGGCTGCAAAGAGAACATCAACAAATGAAGTCCTAAATCTGTTTCCGTATGGAGGGCCAGTTAAAATTAGTGCTGAAGATGCTACAAAGTCTTTAGAATGTTAAAATGTCCAGCATAGTAGGAAGAGTGAGTCTTCCTTATTCGAAGTTGGTGAATGGGGCCAAGTGGGATGCACAACTGATTTAACTTGTAGAGCAACCCATCCCGTAATGTGTAATTGAGGAAAGGGGCCGCCTAGTTGATCACTTTGGGTTGCTGAAGGGCTACCAAAATTAGACTGAAATAAAGATTGCTGGGATAAAGATCCTTCCACTACTCATAAGCCATGCATTTGATGCCCAATATGCCAAGTCCTCAAATAAGGGTGACAACGGAATTCATCTGCTTTGATTGTGTTGCCCTTCTTATATTTGATCGCCATGTGGAACTGTTGAATACCATCTCAAGTGATGGTGTTCCTGAATCATGGACTAAGAATGCAAGAACTAGAGTGGTTGGTGATCAGCGTGCAGGATTGTTTCCTTTGAGAGGATGATATTGCCACGGCTTCGATGCCTGGACAAGGTAATATAATTTGTTGGTGGAGGTGCTATAGTACAACTTAGCTTGTGAGAGAATCTTTGCATGGTGGATCACTAGCTTCTTTCTTTCTTGAAATAAGGTTTTCTTGAGGAAAAAAATATAGTAAACTTTGCTTTTCTCTTTCTGCGACAACTATGCCTGCCTCATGACATAGGTAGCCATAGAAATTTCATGAACTACTAATCATCTCTAGTCTTCTGTAGCGAGCACTGTGGACTACTACCTTGACAAATTTATTGTTTGAAGCTTACCATATTTCATCTGTTATTTAAGTAGCAGTTTGGCTTACGAGAACTTAAGAAAATGAAATGAAAGAAACAATGTCATGTACCTTTTCTAATCTGTCAGGATCCTGAATATGCAAATTTTGCCATTTTTTTTCATTGCATTTAACTTTTAAATGATACTGACAATTGTGATTTCATATTCTTATTTTTGCTGATTTTAGCCCTGGATTGCTCCAGTTGACATTGTGAATACTGCTGACAACATATATTATTGATGTTCTTGAATTACTATAGACTTTGCAAAGTGAATTTTGAATTTTTAGAGAATTGGTCATTGCTAATGTACTACAGAACTTTAATTGCAGCCAGAGGGCAGTTATTACTGCGATGTGGTGCAACTTCCTGGTTTTCACTCTCAAAGCTGGAGTATGGCTAATGACAGCGAGCCATGTAATGCTTGCAGAGGTTGTCCACTCTGCAGCAGATTTTGCAAATCAGGTAATCGGTAAGCATTGTGTGGTATATATAGCTTTGTGTGATGCTTTGTTTCCTCGATATACTTGTTTACACCAAAAATGTTACAATGGAATATTTTTTATTATTTGTCCTGTTTCTATATGCCCTTTTTTTTTGAATTTCAACGAACAACTAATGATTTTCATGTTAATGGTGGAAAATTTAATCTTTCTTTTATTGTTGTACTTCATTTCTACATATCATTTGACATTTGACTTTGTTCCTCTTTGTAAATTTTCTTCCCATCAATCATTATTTAATTTAATCTTACTGGATTGTTGATGGTAGCATATTATCATTAACATAGGAAAATAAAAAGTTGGCAAAAATACTCTTAATTTAGGAACAAACGAAAGGATGCAAGGGATGCTGTCTTTGACATTCTTTACATCAATTATTATTGAAAATAATCTTTTTCAGATGCTCACAATGGCATTTCATCTTCAGCATATTTAAATTTTAGATGGAAGATTGGCAAACAGCAATAAATTCAGGAATAGGTGAAAGGATAAATTGGAACTTGTCGTTGCTTATATTTATTCCATCTTTGTTCTTGTTATTATGTACAAAACCTGTAAGTGTTTTGGCTGCATTGCAGGCACTTCTTGCTTATGGTCTTAATAGCTCAAGACGTGCTCCAGATGCTCTTCACCCGTGAGTATATTCTATACATTTGTCAAACATGTATTGGTGCTTTCTGTCCAGTTATTTCTGTTAAGGGGTGGCATGGGAAAATCCATCAAGTAAACAAAGACGTCTCTTGTTTAGTAAGGCATGCTGGAGGTTTCTTATAAGTCTTGTTTTAGGGTTCAGAAAGAAACAAGCTTATATACAGAGAGAGAGAGACATACAAAAATGGACTACAGTTAACCATTTGTGATGAACATATGCAGACTTTCTTATTTTTCTGTCATATATGTTCTTTTATGATTCAAGCTAGCAAATGCTGAGTGTCTCACGTAGGGGTGCTTATGTTTGTTGGATGTATTTAAAACATGAAACACAGGCAACAACCTTAGAATTGTTTCACACTTTGAAATGCAGCCAACAATTTGAGAAATATAAATGTAAAGATGAATATTGACCAAGGGATGAGTGCTGGAAGAATTTGGATTTTGCAGATGCGGTATGTTTGTTGTTTGGGGAAGTGTCATATTCAAACAATTCTCTCAGCACAGGTTTTTATTTACTTCTATGCAGTTATGGCTATTCAAAGGAACGGTTCGTCTGGTCGCTTATTTCTGCTGTTGGTATTTTCTGCCTTGGCTCTGGAGCCACCATTGTTCATGGAATTCAAAATTTATGGGGTACACAGGTTTGTTTATCTTTTCAGTTGTCCATCAGAAATGAATTTGAAAACCAATTTTATTGCTTGTAAGTCCTTGGTTAGTGGCTGTCAGCATTTTAGATTTGACAGTTTTACTGGATTTAAGAATCATGTCATGTGGTTCCTGTGTATTAACTCAAGACTTGATGGTTTTTGAAATCAGCCTCCAACAAATATTTTCTTGGCAGCTTTAGTTATTGTCGGATCATTTGTCATGGAAGGTACTAATTTCACTTACTAATTTTTCATTTTTGTTATTTGTTAAACTCTGATTCAATTCTATGTAGTTTTTAAAATCTGTAAGGCGCAAGAACAAGAAGTTTGTTAAATTGGAGTTTTTTTTCCAGGTGCTTCTCTTATTGTAGCAATAGGTGCTGTTCGTAAAGGTGCTGCAGCTGAAGGAATGAGTATGCGTGATTATGTATGGCGTGGTCATGATCCTACTTCTGTGGCAGTCATGATGGAGGTATTATATTTATCACATAGAAGGCACATGGAGAAGAGATATAAATGGTGAATGGGTTTCACATTAAAAATGAGGTTTCCTAACTATAACACGATCTGTATAGAAAATTCTAGTGGCTAATTTTTCCAACTGGTTATTCCTCCAAAACAATTTGCCATTTAAATTCAGAATTTGCTTTAGAAAATGTGGCCTACATTTGTATCTGTAAGCTATTGTAAGCTACAAGAAAAAAGAAGGCTCTGACAATTTTATAATCAATTATTTGAGGATATTAAACATTTGCAAAAATTTCTAAACTCTTTTAAGGATTTTCTTAATATTAAGCCTGATCTATTCACGTATTAATTTGTTAGGTTAACATTTTTATAAATTACATGTTTTTGAACTTACATGGTCTTAGAAATGGCTCTAAACATCTTGTGTTATACACAATCAAGATTAAAGATGGCCACAACATGGCATAGGGAACGTTTTGGCTGGATAATGATACAGATTCTCTTGTATAGAAAAGTCTGATTGGAAAAATAACTATGAGAACTATTCCTTGCTTTATCCTTAATGTATCTGGTTAAGAGATTTTTCGACAAGTTAGCCAATCACTGTAATTATATTTTGAGATTTTGTGACCATTCAAGACATAAGGAATTAACATTATAATTTGTATACTGTGTTCTCAGGATGGTGCTGCAGTTACTGGCTTAATCATTGCTGCTTTATCCCTGGTGGCAGTTAATCGAACCGGGAATCCAATTTATGATCCAGTTGGATCTATTTTAGTGGGGCAGTTACTTGGAATGGTTTGTTTGGATTACTTACACTTTTGTCTCATTGTTTGTTTTATGAGAGCTTCATGGCAAGTTACCTTTTTCCAGTAGCACCCTTATTTATAGATATTGTATCGACTTAAATGCCCTGGTTTTGGCTTTGTCTAGTTTTTTCGTTGTCCATGTTGGCAAGCTGTTTGGTGATCATAAATACATATTAGTGATCATAAAATGAATATACTGATAAGAATCTCATATCTAAGGCATTCCAAAACCAAAAAAGTGCAATTTCCAACTATGTATATATCTTGGGTCAAAGAATGAGAATTTTGTCATGCTGATTTTTAAAATAATTTTATTTAATCTTCTTTTTAGGAACATGATTTGTTGTAGCATTTGTTTCATTGAAGCAAGAGACATCCTTGGGGATTTAGAATGGTAATAAAATTATTAATCGGTGCAAATTAATGTCATTTAGTGTGAGGGTTTATGTATCTAAAATAAAAGCATTCAGGTGAGTCCCTATGTTGGGTTGTAACTGCATGAAATAATTTAATGGCTGTTTCATTGAAGCAAAAGACATCCTTTTGTAATTTGAGTGGCAGTGATGCCACAAACAGGTGCAAATTCATGGAATTTAGTGTGAGAGCTTGTGTGTTAAAAATAGTGAGAGCTTTCAGATGTGGTCCAATGTATTCACTGTTTTCATAATCAATGCAATGAATTATTCTGCCTGACGGTATATGTATACAAAAACATCAGAAATTTGGTGGTTCAAATCTTAATGCAATGCATTAATCCCTAGGTGACTAAGTGGCGGCTCAGGATTGGTAATATTGTGGGGTTGCACAATACCTCTTGCCAAACCAAGATAATGTACCCAGCAAGTATGTTAGAAGCAAGTGTAAGGATATTTCACATTGATTTAAAAAGTAATTCCACATGGTAAACTTGGGTAGGTTTTAGTTTTTGACCTTTTACGCACAACCCATGAAACCATTTTCTATTTATTAAGATGCAAATAAAAGGGGCTATTTTCTTACCCTTGAAATTTAGTTCCTCTCTTTCATTACTATGAAATAATAGTCAAGGAAAATTCTTTTATCTGATAGCTTTTTTGATAGTAATGTATCAATGTGGGTATTTGAATGCCTACTTGTGATCATAGTAACGAGGTGTTACGCTGTGGTCTGGTCCAAACTGTCTGTCACGAGTGCAGCAGTCTAACCGCGCTCTTCAACATTTAATGAATCGATTCCTGCACTGACATATCATGCAAGGGGACATTGCGCGCTCACTGAGGCACAGAGAGGTGAAAACGGGGTAGGCCAGGGTTAGTTGTGTGCAACGGAATTGAGTGGGAGCATGGACTGGCATGCTTTCATGGGCGCACATTAGTCCTTACACTTGCTTCTAATATTGCCAAACCAAGAGAATATAGCCAACAAATATATTAGAAGCATGTTTAAGGATATTTCACATTCCGTTAAAAAGTAATTCCACATGGTAAACTTGGGTAGGTTTTAGTTTTTGACCTTTTA
This sequence comes from Torreya grandis, assembly GCA_037957365.1. NCBI lineage: Eukaryota > Viridiplantae > Streptophyta > Pinopsida > Cupressales > Taxaceae > Torreya > Torreya grandis. Next base: position 263,436 of record JARHVA010002354.1, read on the forward strand.
CACACAACTCGTGAAGCCATTTTCTATTCATTAAGATGCAAATAAAAGGGGCTATTTTCTTACCCTTGAAATTTCATGCCTCTCTTTCATTACTATGAAATAATAGTCAAGGAAAATTGTTTTATCTGATACCTTTTTTGATAGTAATGTATCAATGTGGGTATTTGAGTGCCTACTTGTGATCATAGTAACGGCGTGTTATGCTTCAGTCTGGTCCAAATTGTCTGTCACGAGCGCATCAGTCTAACCACGCTCTTCAACATTTAATGAATTGATTCTTGCATTGACATATCACGCAAGGGGACCTTGCACAATCCCCTGAGGCGCAGAGGGGAAACCGGGGTAGGCCGAGGTTAGTTGTGTGCAATGGAAGTGAGTGGGAACATGGATTGGCATGCTTTCATGGGCACACACGAGTCCTTACACTTGCTTCTAATATTGCCAAACCAAGAAAATGTAGCTAGCAAGTATTTTAGAAGCAAGTGTAAGGATATTTCACATTGCGTTAAAAAGTAATTCCACATGGTAAACTTTGGTAGGTTTTAGTTTTTGACTTTTTACACACAACCCATGAAGCCATTTTCTATTCATTAAGATGGAAATAAAACGGGCTGTTTTCTTACCCTTGAAATTTAGTTCCTCTCTTTCATTACTATGAAATAATGGTCAAGGAATTTTATTTTATCTGATACCTTTTTTGATAGTAATGTATCAAGGTGGGTATTTGAGTGCCTACTTGTGATCATAGTATCAAGGTGTTACACTGCGGTTTGGTCCAAACTGTCCGTCATGAGTGCATCAGTCTAACCGCGCTCCTCAACATTTAATGAATTGATTCCTGCACTGACATATCATGCAAGGGGACTTTGTGCGCTCACCTGAGGCATGGAGAGGGGAAACCAGGGTAGGCCAGGGTTAGTTGTGTGCAACGAAAGCGAGTGGGAACATGGACTAGCATACTTTCATGGGCACACATGGGTCATTACATTGTGCTTAATGTTAACTTAGATGTGTTCGTACCATGGTATTCCCATTAACGATCAACAACACATGATTCAATATCTAACACCCAATCCTAAATAAGGCAACAGTGCCATTCATTTAGAAACGCAAGCAACCACCATACAGTCAATAACACAGCTTTATTAATAATCACCTCAAATAGTTACAGTTGTTCATGGTTTACAAGGCACTCATGGTGCCCACAATTTCTTAACTACTACTACTACTACTACTACTACCATTGGTCCTATCTCTATTCTAAGTTATTGCTCTAGTTCTATACAATCTGGCAGAGTTTTCAGCAACTGATGAACGAACCAACCAGCCCACTATCTAGTTAACTCGCCAACCTCTTCAGACGAACCCTTTCTTCTTCTTGACATCTGCCTTTTATAGGCTTCTAAGAGCCTTTTCTGCCACCAACTGCAACCTTCTTGCAGTGATTGTGCTGTTCTACCCACTTGGCAATTAATGCGTGTGCTACTTCACAACTGTCTATCAGGATCCGCTGTCAGACTTAACTCTTGCCATTTATCCCTCGTGATCTCCACTGCGATTTTTGGGCCCAAGGGATTGCATGTTTGGATCTTGCTATTTTGTCGTTTAGCTCATGTGGACAGTTTTTGGCAGCTTGCGCCCATCTTGCTGGTAGTCTATGTTGGGCGTGCACATAGGTTATTGGTTTGGATTGTGCACGTCATCTTCAGGTATTGACGCTGGTCTATCTTCCGCTTTAGTCTTTAGGGACTTAGTCAATTTTATGGGTCAACATCACCCCACACTAAACCAACCATCCGTCCTCGGACAACCAGTCCATCTCTTGCTTGCTTTCCCTGTTCAATCCAATTGTCTATGTTGCTGCACCATAAGCAACTGCTTCTTTTTGATTTGCACTCTTCGGCAAGCTTGGTTCTACGTGCCTCCTTACGAGACACTTTTCATGGTTTTGTGCAGCAAGTAGAAACTTGTGTGTTCTTTCCTTGTGTTTTCTTTGATCCACTAGCTTTCTTGTTGATCTCCCTGTAGAGAAATATGGTGCATTTTATATCAGCTCAAGCCCTTACTTCTTACGATAGGATTCCTCCACATGGTACCCTCTTTGCTTCCTTGTTGAGTCTCCTTTAAGAGGACTCTGACTATTTCAGTAGGGGGCATCCTTGCCATCTGCTCCCTGATGGCCCCTCTTGCCATCTCACCATGTGCCTCTTGCACACTTCTTCTGACACCCTTGTGCCCTCTTCGCTCCTCTGCCTCGATGTGCATGGCAACTCGTGCAAGAGCCTCTACAACGTAACTTCATGCCTATAGAGGTCGGGTATCGTAGGCTTGGGTGCGTGGACTTCACCTAGTCATTTTTTGTTGCTGGGACGTCTCTTTACTGGAGGGTACACCTGGGTTGCCCTCAAGAGAGAGGGTAACCTGACTTGGGGCGATTTCCTGCCTCCTTCCAAACCAACCCACCCTTGCAGAGTTCCTCTCACCTTTGGGCAAGTTCAGGGGACACTCCTATGGATCACAACTTAGAGATATGCTATCTCCTCTCTTTGTCTTGCCATTTGGTTTTATCCTCGAAGTCTCGCCATCCTCTAGGTGAACAACTACACCGCACATTCTCTCCCCTTGCGACTCTACCAATTTTCTTTGACGTAGACCTGCACTCGACACCTTTGATCCAACTCTTTCCTCTGGATCTTCTTCATGCGCAGGCCTTCCTTGAGATCCCTGGATCTTCTCTTGCTCTTCTCGCCCTCTACCCATTCGCGCTTGATGGATGGCATTGACTCCTTCGTGAGTCATCTCCCACACGACTGTTCCACTCAGTTGGCAGTCTTCTTAGCCTTGTCCATGTTGCTTGTAGGCCCTTGATCTTCTTGCGATCTCCCAAGGGGTGGGAGTCCAAGCTTCATAGCCTCCTTGATTCTAACTACCCACACAAAAGAAGAAAATGTGGGACCTCTAAGTTCTCAACTTCTCGGCTGCAATAGGTCTTCTTCGGCTTTTTCCATAGTCTTGGGCCTTCTTGCCCATAGTCTGCAGAGCTCTTGTGATCCACAGAGCTCGGCCCTTAGGTCTTTGCCTTCCTCCTCCCTCTGAGCCTCTTGGCTTCTCCACACAATCTTGAGCCTCTCGGGTGCTTCTGCTATCACTCCAATAGTCCTCCCTCATAGCATCAACCTTTTTAAGTAGCAAGTCTATTTGGCAACCTTTGTTGTGGGCCAAATGCCCATATTTATAGCTGCGAAGGGAGTGGATCACCGGCTGGTCCGGTCCACAAGTTGACAGTTGTCCTTCTGTTCAGCTTGCTGCCTATCAAACTACGTGTGCTAGGGTAGTCGAGTCATACCTTGGGCCCTTAAATTTTGACAAGTGTGATCATGAGTCATGCCTCTAGCTTTTACATTCTTGTCCTTCTGAGGTTGAGTCACTCCTCGAACCGTTCAATTTTGACAATGATGAATTTCGGATCGGCCTTTTAGATTTGTTGTCCTTGCCTGTTCTCGGTCCAATCTCTACCATATGTTATTTCGTTTAGTTGTCCAATTGGCCATTTGTCACTTTCTATCCTTGGGCTCCGAACCTATCACTTTGTGTTGGGAACTTGCACGCTCACCCAAGGTAGAGAGGGGAAATTGGGGTAGGTCGGGGTTAGTTGCGTGCAATGGAAGCGAGTGGGAGCATGGATTGGCATGCTTTCACGGGCCTGCATGAGTAACTATGCCTTGCTTAACCTTAACTTAGATTTGTTCGCACCATACTATTACCATTAACGATCAACAACACATGATTCAATATGTAACACACAATCCTCAGAAAGGCAACACCATTCATTTAGAAACACAAGCAACCGTTATATAGTCAATAATGTAGCTTTATTAAAAATCACCATAAATAGTTATAGTTGTTCATGCTTTACAAGGCACTCATGGTGCTCACAATTTCTTAACTACTACTACTATCGGTCCTATCTCTATTTAAGTTATTGCTCTAGTTCTATACAATCTGGTAGTGTCTTCAACACTTGATGAATGAATCGACCTGCCCACTAACTAGCTAACTCACCAATCTCTTCAAACGAACCTGTTCTTGACATCTGCCTTTTATAGGCGCCTAAGAGCCTTTTCTGCTACCAATTACAACCTCCTTGTAGTTATTGTGTTGCTTTGCCCACCTTGCAGTTAATACGCGTGCTGCTCGATGCCACCTACCGCCATCTTCCGCCGTTGCTTCATAATTGTTGACGCAGTGGATTGCACCCTGGGCAGGACACCTAGCTCCTGCCCTTCCACACGTCAAAATGGAAACTCCCCTCTCGCCTGTGGGACCGACGACGCTGGAGGGGAGTCTCTAGATAGGGCTAACTCCCTCTGATGTATCTTTTAGGTCTTGGATTCCTACTACTAACAAATAAATGAAAAAAGGGGGGGGATGGAAAGGGAGAAAGATGCTGGAAATAGAACCTAAGCCTAAAAATAAAAAAGTGATACACTAGAAATGTTGACCCACTCAGCGCGAAACATACACTTTTCAGCAAGAAGAAGCGCCCATACACTTCATCTGATGTGGGAGACTCTTCTGTATCAGCGACTCAGGGGTCCGTAGTTATACAGGGAGGAAGGAACTGTCAAAGGTGTTCTGAGACACTTTGGCGGCCTATTCACATGCACCTATATTCCTGCTGTAGACACTTTTGGCAGACCTGCAGAAGAAGAAACTTCACAATGCACTAGACATGCTGTAATCGATGTGTGAAAAGCATGAAAAACAATGACTTAACACAAAAAGAACATAGACATATGCTTGAGTGCAAGTCCAGATGGAGGTAAAAATGCCAAGTCTTGATTCAAGGTAAAAATCCGGCAGAGTTCTGCCTTACAAGCCCGAGAGATATTTGGGCAGAGCTTTGCCTTACGGGCTCAGAGAATGGATCCTTCTCAAAATGAGAAGTTTACAATATATAGAAAGAGGAGAAGAGAACTTGGCGCTTTTTTGGAAAAGACCTTGGCGCTCTTTGACAAGTGGCCCATGTGCTGTCTGAGCCTTGGGAAGAGGAAGCCGCTTGATTGTCGACTCCTGCTTTGACTTTGGGCGTTCCAACATTAATGTGAAAGCATGGGCCGCGCCTCTTTTTTCCAAACAGACTGCTCCCTTCAAGGCATTTACGTGGCTTGTCTGCTCATTAATGCGAAATGAAGAAAACAGGCCGCGCCGCTTACTGTTTGCGCCGTTTGATGACCATTTGGCAAGCATTGTTCTAACTGCAGGAATAAATCCCTGAGTTGACACCTCCTTGCCACCTGGACTGTTTGTCCGCTTTTGCACTTTATTTCTTCCTCATTTTTTCCCTTTCTGGCTGTCGCTTTCTGGCTTTGTCGCTTTCTTTTCCTTCGGACTTCTTGTTTGATCCTTCTCGAAGGGGACTTGTCCTTTGGGGTCTTGACAAAGTCCTTTTCCTCGGCGAGAGCCCCGCGCAAGGGCACATACCCTTCGGGCGGTCTTCTTTCTCCTCGGCAGGTTTCTCCTTCGGGCTTTTTCCCTGTGGACTTTTTCCCCGCGGACAATTTTCCCGTGTACAAAAGTCCGCAAGAATTGTTTTGGCCACTTTGTCTTTGGCCTTCGGAAATTCTTTCGAGCTTTTCTCCCACAGCTTCCCCGAATTTCTTCGGACTTTTTGTCCGAAGGAATTTCTTCAGACAAAAAGTCCGAAAGAATTTGTTCAATGCCTTAGTCTTTTTTTCTTGCTTTTCTTCGGCTTTGATGTCCTTTCGAATTCCTTCGGACAACAAGGCCGAAGGATTTTTTCCTTTGCCTCTTCAAACTGCCTTTGAAAAGTGCCCTTTGGAAAAATTGGAAACGACCCTTCAGAAGGGCATTTCCTTTGCCTTAGACAAATTTCCGAAAGAAAACTTACCTCTTTGCGGCTTTCTCTGTGGCCTCATTTGAAAGTGTTCTCTGCCCTCCGCAAGGGCTTTTGAGCCCTGAACTGCCCTCCACAAGGGCACTTGGAATGATCCATTTTGCGTCTAAGTGTCGGAACTTGACTTCTGCCTGCTGAGACCGTAGAAAACTTCAATGCTGAGTCCGTAGAAATCCATGCCTGCAGAGTTCGTAGAAATGGACCTGCAGAGTCCGTAGAAAATCCTGTGGAGTCCGTAGAAAATCCCAGACTTGTGCAAAATCAAAAAATGAATTGGCTCAGAACAGGAGGGAAAGAAGGGGATCGATTTTTGGCCTGTTGGACCAAAAATGGTCAACAAATTGGCGACTCCTAGGGGAAGCAAGCCTGCTATGCTTAGAGACCAGTTGCCTTGAAGTCCATTGGGCACGGAGTCAGAAAGCAGCTTAAAAGAAAAGGTTAGCAACATCCCCAAAAGATCCAAGAATCAATCATGAGCCTTTACCCCAGACACAAGGGAAAACACACACAAGGCTAAAAACACTACTTGTGCAAACTGCACTTAGGGAAAGCAGGAAAGACAACTGAAAGCAAACTACTATATACAACTAACCAGGGATATTTGCTTCCCTCCTGGATCAAGGGGAAAATTTTTAAAGTCCCCTCCCTGATTAGGAAACTTACGGTGCCAGACAAGTGGCTGAATGGAATGGAGACTTGGTGACCTGCTCTTGCCTGCCACCTGGATTGGCTTGTATCCGAGTGGATCAGATTCAAACATGCTTCCAACATATACGTACTCTTCTTGTTCTTGGAAGCTTGTTGAATGCTGGTCCTTCATGTTGGTGCATTTCACCAAGAAATCTGTGGCTGTTGGCTCATCACCATAAGCCCTTTGTTGTGCATGGTCCCTTTGCAATGCATCATGAATTGGCTCGTCTCTTTCTGCCTCGTTGAGGACTCTGTCGAACTCATCCTCTGCTCCCTCAAGGCTTTCTTGAAGAAGGGTGACTGTTGTGATGTCTGAAATGGAATCACAAACTGATTGCTCATCCCACAGAACATCACCTCTGTGTTCAAAACTTTCTTCTTCAAGGCTTTCCTCAAGGTAGACAGACCTCTCCTTCTCTTGCTCAAGGATCAGAGTCTCTAGTTGTTCAAAGACATCCATCTGATCCTCCTCCAACCCAGGCTCCTCGGCATAGTCGTCCTCCTCATCAAAGCAACAAGGAAGTTCATCAAACAAAGGAGGAGAGAGCTCACCATGCTTATGTTCCTCTTCGTATTGCTGGAACATCTGCATGTATGCGTGACCTGAGTCTTCTCCATTGCTGATGACGTCTTCACAAAGAGCATCGATGATGATTTCTTCTTCGTTGTCACTCATGATAGCCTTTTGGAGAGCTGCAAATTGGATCTTCTGCTCCTCACTTGCCTCTTGCAAAACAGGTTTCTCCTTGAGAAGGGGTGAAGTGGAAAAACCATGTGGAAGAGGAGGCAGTCCTTGAGCTAGAATCGAATGATTCTCCTCCTTCCATTTGGTCAATACTTCATCTATATCAGGTGTGGCCTGATAGCTCTCTTGGAAGTGTGTAGATGGAGTGTGTTCAGACAGGTCCATCACACGTTGGCTGAGGAATCTCGCTTTGGACTCCAACTCTGCAATTCTCTTGGCTAGATCTTCTTGGAAGAGCCTTTCTTGGAGGTCACAATCATCATCAGGCGCAGTAGCCTCATCTTCTTCAAGGGTTTGAGCAAAACCTTTCTTCTCCTCTTCCTTTCTACCCCATGATTCTACTGTTTGCTTCTAGCTCATGATCTTGGGATTGGAATCTCCAAGGTCCTGGGCTGGTTCATGACTTTCCTTCTTCGAACTTGGAATTTGGAGATCATGTTGAAAGACTTGAGGAGGTTGAGGAAGATTTGGGAGGGTCTGCTCATGTACAGGAAGAGTTGTCTGAAAAGAGGCGTGTTGGAAAGCTAGGCGCACGGGGTCAAGAGCAGGGTTGATTGATGCATCAGATGAGCTGGAATGAGCAAGTGCTATCTGGTAGAAAGGATTTGGTGCACAAGAGCGAGCTTTCTTTAGAATAGGAGGGGGCGTGCAAGGCTGACTGCTTTGTATGAATGGATTCCTCCATTTTGCTACCTTCTCCTCCATGGATTGCAAGGCCTGAGCTTGCCTGAACAAACATTCCTCTTTATACATCAGCTCCTGCTGATATCCATATTGCTCATCCAGTCTATTGATTTCCATCACCTGCTTCTCAAACTCCGGCGCCACCTCCTTTATCGTTGAAGGGCTACTAGGAGAGCTGCTTGAGGTGATTGCATGAAAATTTTGAGTCTGATCGAAGTCATATGAAGGAAAACAAAGTCCATGATTCTATGCAAAGGAATTATACATACAAAAAATAAGATTTCTTAATGGCACCTGGACTGCTTAACCAGTTGATTCAACTTGGAGTCGCCATTGGTGTTGATGCAAAAGCCTCCAAAGGCTGGTCGGTTGAAGAACACACCAAAAAAAAATTTCAACACTTTGGACACAACTTGTCCTAGTTGGTCCCACCGGGTGTGCCAAAAACTGTTGACGCAGTGAATTGCACCCTGGGCATGATGCCTAGCTCTTGCCCTTCCACACGTCAAAATGGAAACTCCCCTCTCGCCTGTGGGACCGGCGAAGCTGGAGGGGAGAGTCTCTAGATAGGGCTAGCTCTCTCTGATGTATCTTTTAGGTCTTGGATTCCTAACACTAACAAATAAATGAAAAAAGGGGGGGGGATGGAAAGGGAGAAAGATGCTGGAAATAGAACCTAAGCCTAAAAATAAAAAAGTGATACACTAGAAATGTTGACCCACTCAGCGCGAAACATACACTTTTCAGCAAGAAGCGCCCATACACTTCATCTGATGTGGGAGACTCTTCTGTATCAGTGAGTCAGGGGTCCGTAGTTAAACAGGGAGGAAGGAACTGTCAAAGGTGTTCTGAGACACACTTTGGCGGCCTATTCACATGCGCCTATATTCCTGCTGTAGACACTTCTGACAGACCTGCAGAAGAAGAAACTTCACAATGCACTAGACATGCTGTAATTGATGTGTGAAAAGCATGAAAAACAATGACTTAACACAAAAAGAACATAGACATATGCTTGAGTGCAAGTCCAGATGGAGGTAAAAATGCCAAGTCTTGATTCAAGGTAAAAATCCGGCAGAGTTCTGCCTTACAAGCTCGAGAGATTTTTGGGCAGAGCTTTGCCTTACGGGCTCAGAGAATGGATCCTTCTCAAAATGAGAAGTTTACAATATATAGAAAGAGGAGAAGAGAACTTGGCGCTTTTTTGGAAAAGACCTTGGCGCTCTTTGACAAGTGGCCCATGTGCTGTCTGAGCCTTGGGAAGAGGAAGCTGTTTGATTGTCGACTCTTGCTTTGACTTTGGGCGTTCCAACATTAATGTGAAAGCATGGGCCGCCCCTCTTTTTTCCAAACAGACTGCTCCCTTCAAGGCATTTACGTGGCTTGTCTGCTCATTAATGCGAAATGAAGAAAACAGGGCGCGCCGCTTACTGTTTGCACCGTTTGATGACCATCTAGCAAGCACTGTTCCAACTGCAGGAATAAATTCCTGAGTTGACACCTCCTTGCCACTTGGACTGTTTGTCCGCTTTTGCACTTTATTTCTTCCTCGTTTTGTCCCTTCTTGGCTGTCGCTTTCTGGCTTTGTCGCTTTCTTTTCCTTCAGACTTCTTGTTTGATCCTTCCCAAAGGGGACCTGCCCTTCAGGGTCTTGAAAAAGTCCTTTTCCTCGGCGAGAGCCCCCCGCAAGGGCACATACCCTTCAGGCGGTCTTCTTTCTCCTCGGTGGATTTCTCTTTCGGGCTTTTTCCCCGCAGACTTTTTCCCCGTGGACAATTTTCCCGTGGACAAAAGTCCGCAAGAATTGTTTCAGCCACTTTGTCTTTGGCCTTCGGAAATTCTTTCGGGCTTTTCTCCCGTAGCTTCCCCGAATTTCTTCGGACTTTTTGTCCGAAGGAATTCCTTCGGACAAAAAGTCTGAAAGAATTCGTTCAATGCCTTAGTCTTTTTTTCTTGCTTTTCTTCGGCTTTGATGTCCTTCTAAATTCCTTCGGACAAAAAGTCCGAAGGATTTCTTCCTTTGCCTCTTCAAATTGCCTTTGAAAAGTGCCCTTCGGAAAAATTGGAAACGACCCTTCCGAAGGACATTTCCTTTGCCTTAGACAAATTTCCGAAAGAAAACTTACCTCTTTGCGGCTTTCTCTGTGGCCTCTTTTGAAAGGTTTCTAGCCCTCCGCAAGGGCTTTTGAATCCCGAACTGCCCTCCGCAAGGGCTTTTGAATCCCGAACTGCCCTCCGCAAAGGCACTTGGAATGATCCATTTTGCGTCTAAGTGTCAGAACTTTCTGCCTGCTGAGACCGTAGAAAACTTCACTACTGAGTCCGTAGAAATCCATCCCTGTAAAGTCCGTAGAAATGGACCTGCAGAGTCCGTAGAAATCTCTTTACAGAGTCTGTAGAAAATCCTGTGGAGTCCGTAGAAAATCCCAGACTTGTGCAAAATCAAAAAATGAATTGGCCCAGAACAGTAGGGAAAGAAGGGGACCGATTTTTGCCCTGTTGGACCAAAAATGGTCAACAATAACTGTCTGTCAGGATTTGCTATTAGACTTAACTCCCATCGTTCACCCCCCTACTATCTCCGTTGTGGTTCCTGGGCCTAGGTGGTTGCGTGTTTGGATCTTGTTGTTTTGTCGTTCAATGCACGTGGTCATGGTTTTCGGCAGCTTGCACTTGTCTTGTTGGCAGTCTATGTTGGGAGCCTGCACAGGTTATTGTTTCGGATTGTGCACGCTGTCTTTGGCTATTGGCGCTGGTCTTCTTCGCTTGTAGTATGCTCACGTGCTTTAGTCTTTAGAGACTTAGCCGATTTTCTAGGGTCAACACGAGGTTTGACTGAACCTCAAGGATTTTTGCCAGTCATTAGTTTTTTGAAAAGGGCTGAACATATTGGAACGAACCTGCCAATGTCAGATCAACACATTGACCATGACATCAACCCTTGTTTTTGTCATATAAACCATTTTCTAGCCTGCATGTTTGGAAAACCATGATGGACATAGCAAGTATAGTAATGGTAGTGTAGATGCATTGGATCATGATGTTAGCACTAATTGTATTAATAATCATGTGTCAGATTGTGAATTTTTTAATATTTTGAAGTTGTTTAAATTGTCATTCTATAGCGTAGTGGACATAGGGCATAGAATATAGACTAGAGAGTGAGTGTCAGTCTCCAATATCATACGTTTGTGTGATGTATCAAATTTTGAAATGCTAGAAACATTGGGCTTTAAAATATTTTTGTTATATCATTTTCAAATTCACTATCTGTGAATATGCATAATTTTGTATGCCATATTGCTTCGAACTTTTCCGAACATTTTTCAAATTCTGAACTTTGGCAAACCTTTCAGCTTCTTGAACTTACTGAACTTTTTGAACCTTGTTACTATGCTTGCGATAGTGTCTACTTGATCTAAAATGTAATTCGTTTGTTGGCAGATTAAGTTTCTAATATTCAACAATGGTGTTTATAGGTTGCAATTTTCTTGATTCAACGAAATCGGCATGCATTGCTTGGTAGGGCAATTGATCCACATGACATGAAGCGTGTGCTCAGTTTTCTAGCCTCTGACCCGGTATGGTATTTGTACATTGGTATTTTGGTCTTTAGTGCACTTAATATATGCCATTTAATGTTATTCTTTAAGAACTGAGCTCAGACTCTTGCAGGTAGTTGACGCTGTTTATGATTGCAAAAGTGAAGTAATAGGTCCCGGATCTTTTAGATTCAAGGCCGAGATAGGTAACCACTCCTAACCAGCTTTCTTGAATACTTGATTTGAGGGCTTCTTATAAAAAATTAAATTTCTTGCATAAACAGGAAATTACTTGCATAAACAGGGTTATAGTCAATGTGATAGCTTGTTATACTTCTAATCATTCTATCACAAAGGAGTGGTCAGTTGAATGCAGATATTCCTTTATTGTGATTTTTTTCCAAAATAGAGAGTATATTCTATGCAATGTGCAGTTATGACTACTTTGTTTATCTGCAATATGTTTTTGTAGTTATGTGCATCTGGTTTGTATAGTGAACTTTTGGTGTAGAATGAATTCAACCAGTTCTGGTTTCATGTCAAAATTGTGCTGATTTCAGAATGTAATCATGGCAATCAAAAAATGTAGAAACTCTTTAGAACTGAAAATAGAATATAATATTATAAACCATAGAAGCAGAACTTGGGAATTAATCGCGATTACTCTTGAATCGCTGGTAAAAATGATTTATTCCCGGAAAAACTTGCGGTTTTTATGTAGTCAACCCCCTGCCAACAAGTGCTGAAAACCGTGGAAAATCACCCCAAAATCGCCAAAATTCGCCAAAAATCATGTTTCTTTTGAAAATCGCGATTTAAACTGCTTTTCCCATTTTTTTCCAATATATATACCAAAAACGAATTTCTTTTGGTCATTTTTGCTACATTTTCACAGATTTTTGCCATCAAAGAAAAGATTTTCGAAAAACAGTTTGAAGAATAAGAACTTAGATATTTTCAGCGAGAGGTCTGAGATTATCAGCAAAAAAATTCAGCGTTAGGTTTTTTTTTTAATATTTGATATGTTCAAATTTAATAAAAAGTAAAAACTATAAAAAATATATTTGTTCCCTAACCCTAACCCTAATGATTAGGGTTAAGGTTAGAGTTAGATTTTTTAATAAATATTAATTATTAAACCTAACCCTAACTGTAAGAGGTTTAGGGTTAGCTTTTTTTAATATTTGATATGCTTGAATTTAATAAAAACTAAAAATTATAAAAAATATACCTGATCCCTAACACTAACCTTAACGGTCAGGGTTAGGATTAGGGTTTATTTAAATATTAAAAATTAAACCTATCCCTAACCCTAAAGGGTTTAGGGTAAGGTTTTTTTAAATATTTGATATGTTTGAATTTAATAAAAAATTGAAAACTATAAAAAATATACCATTTCCCTAACCTTAACCCTAATGGTTAGGGTTAGCATTAGTTTTTTTAAATTTTTTTAAATATTAAACCTAAACTTAACCATAACCTTAATAGGGTTGGTTTCTTTTTAAATATTTAATATGTTTAAATTTAATAAAAATATTAAAAAAACATATCCTGTTACCTAACTCTAACCCTATTTTTGTTAGGGTTAGGATTATGGTTATTTTTTTATTTTTATTTATTAAATATTAAATATGTCAAATTTAATATAAACTTTAAAAAAGAGGCAATTTTTTGCAATGCAAAATAATAAATGTTTTTTACATTATTTTATCTTCTTTTCATAATCTGTATCTATTTTCTATGCAATTGAAACACCTAAGATGTATCTCTATGCAATGGAAATGCAATTAAATTTAAAAAAAAAACAAAATTCTCTTTTTTTTCACATTTTTTGGCGTCTTAAGTTTTTCTACTTTTTTCCCTTTTTTTTTTCCAATTAATCGCGATTTTTTGAAAAACACATACACTTTTGAAAAAAAGTTTTTTTCCCCAGATGATTCATGCTACTATGGTACTAGCAATAAACAATATTTCAAATATTAAATTTGTTACGGGCTGTCTTCCCTGTACTTGCAAGTTGCATACACAGAAACATGAGATTGCTGCCAATATACTTAGTGTGGAGTGTAATCCTATTCAAGCCCTGCTGGGAAAATGATGAAAAATATTCTTATTAAACCCAGGGCTAGGGTTTGGCATTTACCAAACCTACCAAAGCTTGGTAGGTGCAAGTTAACATTTCATTGTTGACACCCTGTTGGGCATTGGGCTTTCAAATGCATGGCTTTAAACCATTTCCACCATATTCTTCCTATCCAATATCATATTATGGCCAGGTCACGGACATTCCTTTTGAAGAGAGATTAATTGGCCCAATACCCTCATATACAAGACATTAAACTGATCCAGAGCCTTTTAACCACAGGTCACCAATGTTCATTCTTGTTTTATCACAAGGGGACATGGCCAACAAATAAGTTAATAACCCATACATCGTCGTAGGGCATGCATCTAATGCCTATGCATTTATGTATTCATGAAGGACATCTGATGTATCACTAATCAAGTAGAATTACTGCATAAAAATCAGCAAAAATAGTTGAATTTTCTAGTGTCTTGGACATAATTAGCAATTACGTTTCCCCCTTAAATAGAATCTCAATTTCACCTTAGGAAGGTGAACTCTGGACAGTCTCCAACAATTTAAAAAATGACCCTTATTCAAATTTTTAATTTCCCATGAAATTGGCTTAGTTGTATAACCAAAAGATGTAATTCCATTTTGCAATTAAATTTCCAAATTGTTGTATTTAGTTTTTTCTTTCTTCTTTTTGGGGTATAGAATCATTTTTTTGTAGACATACTACTTCAGGGCATGTTGAAAAATGCACGCTACTTGGGGATATTTATGCCTCTTTGTTCCCATGTTTCATAAGTGGCACAAGTCTACCATACCGGCTTTATTTGGCCGTAGAACCAATAGGTTTAGTTCGTCCAGCAGGATCTGTGTCAACTACAGGGTATGGATCAACTCAACAGGTGCCTATTTCCTTGCATAATGTACATTCTAATGGTCTAATCCTTGTATTATATTTTGTCAACTTCCATTTTCCCCTTAGGCTTTCGTAGATGTGTTAGGTTTACATCCTGGCATCAGGAGGCAGCTTCTTGGGTTCATATGATATTTCACATTAAACATAGACATGTTATATACTGTTCAAAAGCTGCATTATCAAGGCTTTTTGCCTCTGACACATTTCACCTTATAAGCAGAATTGACATTTTATGTCAAAGCCATGAAAATAGAGAAACTAAACTAATAGGCCAAAATAAGTTGATGGGACTAGATGCACATCAAAAAGTAACAATAGGAGGGGGAGTGTCCAGAAGCAATTCCAACCTAACTGAAGAACACCAAAAAGTAAGTTACTCTGGTATTTTTAGGAACCTTTGGTTTTCAAAGGGTTTTGCTAGGTAATCCTTGGTGGCAGAAAAGTACTGTATAAAGAGACTAAAGATTGGCACTCCCAACATGGAGGTAGCAGATCCCATGGAAGCCTCATCACTTGCAGTGGGAAATGGGAATAGTCTCGGAGATGGTTAAGATCTTGGTTAATAAAACTTTCAAAACTTTGATAAATGGGGAAACAGCACACAATTTATAAATACTTAAAAGTACAAATATTAAATACTGAAATGATTCATGAAAAATAAAAAAATATTAATACAATTATTCAAACATCATGGAATTAAGAATATAGAAAACAACTTGAGTACACAACCAAAATCTATTTTGATATTATAGGGTTAAAAAAGTGCCTACGCCAATGATCAAGAATCAAATGGTAAGTCGATTAGATATTTGTTGTCTAGGCCATACAATAATTGAGGGTTGATATCACAAGCTCAACATTAGTCTTGTGATAATTGGTAGTCTAATGAGCTTGAAAGTTGAGTGAACCTAGTTCCTTCCTTATATTTAAACCTTTTTTTTATATATATGAACTATATATTTTATTTTATTATGTATATATAACCCACCTTAAATTCTAACTTACTATAAGGTTGTATATATTAAAAGGTAGGCTGTATAGGTCATGAGTCTTAGGATTATACCCCTTGGATATTATAAATATCCACTTTGTAGATGGCGTCTAGCTTTAATAAAATAATATATAGTTTATGGATTTCCCATAGTAGATTGGTCTATAACAAGCGGCAGTTAGAGCAAATGATCGTGCAACTTGTGGTCTGTAAGGTGGTTGTTGGCTTGTTGTGGTCTGTGAACAATTTGTTTTTGGGCGTTTCACCTATTTACTCTGCCATAATTCTAATTGTCAGTGGATATTTTTGACCTGAGACAAAAACTGAGCAAATAAGTTTGGAAAGGGTGTGACCCAAGAAAGGAAACGATACGACCTACGATATGAGAAGGTGTGATTTGAGATATCAAATGGTGTAACAGATGTAAAAGTTTGTAACCTGAGATGTGAAAATGTGCAAGTCAAGTTACAAAATGGTGCAACTCGAGATACAAAAGTACGTGACTAGAGATACAAAGAGGCATGAGATATGAAAAGGACTCAAAATATTAAAAGGATAGATGTTTTTTTTCAAAACTTGGAAATACTATTTAATCCGATTTTTTTCTGGTATAGAAGATCCATTTGAATGGTCGAACAGGTATTGCATATGTAGAGACAAATCCCACCTTTGGAATCAAAACTATCTATTTTGAATCAAGTTAAGCGCCTCAATTATTTCGATTTGGTTGATAAAGAAATTAAAAATGATGTTTATATTTTCAATGTTTACTGATAAAATGAATGAATGAATGAAAGATTTTAATAACGTCCATGAAACCGAGCAGTCTATGGGACCAAGGGCTGTAGCAAAGCTGTTCCATGCTAACACAATCTCTTGACACAAGGGCTGTCCAACTAATGTACTGAAGGAATTCAAACTAATGCTATTCTAAAGAAGAGTTAATTAATGATACTTTGTCGAATCCAACATCTATAGCAAAGGTTGAACATTTGATCAATAGGTCTCCAAGAGACCTAAGATTGAATTGTATTGACATCCTCATTATCGAGAGAGTATTCAACTTGGACGTCAAGATTTTAAAGGTTTCTATCACCATTATAGAAGATGCACCTGGTCTCCTAATCCTATTTATAAGAAAGATCCATGGAGTTCATGTTAACAATACTGAAGTCATCGCACTTTGTTTGTTATTTTATAATGATATTCAATTCGTATCAAGATTAATCTTGGATGGATTGATCCTGATTCGATGCATCATTGTTCTGAAAACCTTTTGAGATCTTACTGTCTATCTTTTTCAAGTGTTTCAAGAAAGGAATTTGATCAATAAAGAAAATTCTCATCACCAAATCGAAGATTGTAGTGATGCTTTGAGATCGAAGCTCTTTAAGAAATGAGGGGCATGTAGTGAATCTAGTTCCTACCCTACATTACAACTTTATCTTTTATATATATATATATATATATATCGTGCCTTAAATCATAACCTATAACAAGGTAATATATAAAAATGTATGTTGGATAGGTCATGACTCTTGCGATTATACCCCTTGGATGTTATAAATATCCATTTGCAATGGTGTAGATGTCATTATTCATGTTTTTCTATGATATATTTTATATTGAATGCTTTATGGATTTTGCATAATAGATCTTTGGCCTATAACCTAAAGCTACTTAACAAATGAGAACATGTAGAAGACCCTCCACCTGTTGAATCTCTCAAACAAATCAATTCTGGCTATAGCTACATCCAAGCCAGGGTTTTCAAGATCCACATACCAGTGTAGCCTCTAGTAAATACTTATCTTTCTTCTAAGCTATGTTGTTTGGAAACGTAAACGGAAATGAAAACGTTTCCGAAATGTGGATTTTAAAAGACCAATCTTTTTGAACACTGATAATTTAAAAAAATGATTGTTGACAAGTAAGACTTCACAACTAATCAGATTAAATCTTTGCTGTCTAGGCTATACAATAAAAGAGGTTCAATATTTGCAAGCTCCTAATGGGCTTGAGAGCTACCTAGAAAATCAGAAACACGTAGAAGACCTTCTCATGTTAAGTACCTGTAGAGAGGAATGGGATTCAAGCACATTACTCGCACCCTAATGGAAAGTAAAATGAGAGAGGACTAGGTTTTAAGACCTACAAAACCTCTAAGAAGAGTCTCTCCACTTGGTCTTCCCACAACCATTTTTTGAAATAAATCAAATTTGTCAATTTTTATATATAATATCGTTTTTACTTACCAAGGAAAGACTTCAATCTGTTGCAGAGGTCGACTTGAACATTTAAATAAAATATAATTTATTCACCTTTTTTAAAATATTAACTTGTCATATTAAACAAATGAAATGGTCTCCCAAAGAATTTTGTAGAGATTCCTTGTATGGAAGGTGGATCACCACTATGATATCATTAACCCTCACTTACCCTTTTGCCTTGAAGCATGCTGAAACGGCCAATAATACTCAATTAGCCAGCTATAGCCTGCATAATTGCATACCTCATTGGATGTCATAAATCCCTATATATTGTACATCATGAAAAAACTCGTTAAAGCATCACCCGCTCCACAAAGTGATAACAGTAACCACTGAGTAAATATATCATTAAATATATGCTGGACCCACTGGTCATCATAATCAGGATTTATTAGATGCATTAAAATAAAACATGTGAAGGATCATCAAATCAAATAACCATCTAATTGAAGCTTTATCATCAAATATGAAATGCATAATTATTCTGAATTAAAGTATGATATGGATCCACATATACAAATATCACATGGGCTAAGGTTGACATTCTAATAAATAAATTAAATTGTTTAATTACATAAGATGATAGCCGCCAAGCTACCAGGTTTCTGAAGTGTGCAACAGGTGAAAAGAAGCATTCAATAACCTGCACTTAGAAGGTCAGATCATAGTATTGAGACCTGTGAATTATGAGTACTGAGCTGAGCAGGGGCCCACAAGTTTTGCAGCCTTGACTCGTCTGAGTCACTACCTGTGCCAATGTTAGAATGTGTAGGAAGTCTTTTAAGTTTATGTACAACGGAAATGACAGCTCCTTGCTTTTTTTAAGCCAGAAGCAATACATTCCAATTAACAACAATCTGCACACAGCTACCTATTCAAATATATTTATATTTAATACACTGTTTATACACATTTTGCCTCCAGGGTGTGCTACATGCACTTCTCTCCATTAAATGGATATAACCTTTACATTATTATCGATAAGCTAGATAACTGCTGTGATGTTTTAAATTGAAAATAGGCAATCATATCTACCATCTATATGCTGTATTTTTTAATACCCTTTGGTCTCTGGACTAATCTGTATGTTACCGTAATAAAGGTGCATGAAATGTCATCAGATTCAAATGAGATATCCATCCTACAACTTTGGCGGCTTGGATACAAGTATCAAATTTTACATCTCATCCACAAGCCAACTCAGGCTTCAAGGCTACCACATTGTCTTTTTCTTAAACTAAAATTTGAAGGCACCTCTCAATCATATCCGGGTGTCACAGTCTTTTTCTTGAACTAAAATTTTAAGGCACCTCTCAATCATATCTGGCTGTCAAAGATGCAGGTAGAGTTATTTGGGATGCTAAAGTAGTGGTTTAAACCTTCTATGCATTAATTTTAGGATCTATAATTAAAAGTGATGCTGAGCTTGAAACTGTGATTACGAGATTGGAAATTGCTATTACAGTAAGGTTACACACATCATCATTGAAGGGGATTTGCGGCTGCTGATCAAGCATTTAGAGGACCTGCCACATTAGCCACACGAAGTCTTCGACTATTAATGGCTGAGGCAGAAACTTCAAAGTCTATGAGGTCACTTCACCCGTGCTGCATTTTCTTGTGTTTGATATCATATTTATGTTGCTGCAGACCAATTATCCAATATTGGGGCTGCCATCTCGGAAGGTCATACTTAGTGAGATTGCACAATTTAATACTTTTGCCCATGCAAATTGTCAAAAGATAATTTTTTATCAAGGTCTTTTGCATTTGATATTGACAATCAATTAATTCAGAAAAATGCTATGGTATAATCACGATTCATCATTTCTCATCTATTAATTCGGCTATCTTAGCCTCCTTTTATAATCTTAGCAGTTTCAGGTTGGTTAGGTCTAATTATTCTCCTATTCCAAATTTCTCTGCTGCCAAAGCTAGTCCACTTGCAATCAACAACCTTCATCATCTTCTCATACAAAAGGAGTCAAAGTAAAATCGGCTTTATAGTGCCCTGTATTGAGTAAGAAAGCAGTCAGCTGCACCTGTAATTAGGCCTGATTCAGAGGCTTCTACTCATAGAAATAGAAGTTTGTCACCCTAGTGCTGCTGTTTCTTCAGGATGCTAAAACTAATAAAGGAAGATTTAACACTATTACTTGCATGGTAACCTCTGCTAACATTCAGTTTACCCTAGTGATCTGACTGACACCAGCATTCTATTGTAGAAAAGCTACTGACCAACTTTCACCAGAAGTATTCGACGTTGAAGATAATGGTCGAAATGCGTATGTAGGCCTTGCATAGCAACTCCAGGAAATTCAGAAGTAGCCTGGTCATATGCAGACTCCAGAAATGTAGGATAATGATTTTGAGTGCATAGGGTTTGAATGCTTTTTTATTTTGAAATTTATTTTTAGAATAGATTCTTAGATCACTATCTGGATCTCTCTATTTTAATATGCATGAAAGACATTGCAAGAACCTAGTTTTACATTTATTCTGCCTCTGCCTGAATTTTGTAACATTATGTAAATGTTTTTTTAATATTATGATATAGGAAAGCAAAGCACAAGAAAGACTAAAGTACAAAATGTTGAAGAACCAGCTGCTAGAATGGTTTGACACTAAATTACCAGGAAACAGAAATGGGCATGGTTACAGAAATGGAAACAGGAAAACATCAATTTTTTAAGAAACCCTAGGAAGCCAAATGGCCTGTAAGCATCTCTACAGAAAAACAAAACAAAAATAAACAAACAAACAAAAAACTACACGCTATCCATTTTTGTGCATAAAAGGATTAAACACATAACAGATGTGGCATTCATTCTAATAGTTTTAAGACTTTCAAAATTAAAATGCAGTTTATGGGTTCAAAATAATCAAATTTTGAAATCGCTTAACAATCTAGAGTTAGAGACTTGAACAAATCATCATGATTATATGATTCTCCAACAGCATGTACATCATCCCCAGGAATCAGGATGATTAGAACTAGATGTACATCAGGATCATTAGAATCAAATGTTTAAGCAATTGTGCAATTCCCACTAGCTTCACTCACCAGCACTTGTGCATAAATCCCTTGCCCATCATCATTATGTTATGAAAGATTGCTTAGAGTAGTTATGGAAGCATCCAAGTTACGCTGTTTTGGATGATTTTTTCCAAGCTTGGTCAATCTTCCTTATGGTACTCACTCTTGTCACATGAAGGCAAATTGGAATGCAAAGATACTAATTCCTTCACCTTCTTCACTGCCAACCTGTTGTGTTTAACTAAGTGGATAAAGAAGTATGTATTCTAGTTCCGCTTAGCTGAAGAGGAACTAACTACCTTTATATGCAAAGTTTCTTGGAAATTTCTGCTGACTAAAGTATAAATTTAAAAAAATATAAATTTAGAAGGCACAATCTTAGAATTTAAGATACAAACTTTATTTAATTTTTTATTTTTTAGAATTACAAAATACATCTAGAATCCAGTTGTCATGAAGATCCTCAATTTCTACAATGTCGGCTTGTGAGTCTACAAACATCACAAACTCATTAGGGATATCGCATGCTAAATTCGGACTAGGAAAAGTTTTTCTGAAGGCTATCTTTTTCCATTTGCACTTCTGTGTCATTATTGGCTGCCTACCTGTTATTCTAAGTACTTCTGTGCTAAAATATTTGGATTTATGGCCCATGCAAGGAGATGAAACTGGGTGATCATTTTGTTCTATTTCCTCATGAAGTATCTAATTTGTTCTATTATAAAGTCAACCCCATAATATACCGTATTTGCATATCCAATTATAGACATAATGGGTTTTGTAAAACCGAGCAAGTAATTGACCTTCGCTTTACCAGTTATCATCAAGGATTAGAGTTTTCACTTTTTGGGTTCTCACTGTTGCATTCCCTCCACATGGCCCAAATGTTTGCTAACCATTTTGTTTAAGTTTTATTTCATCTTCACAAGTTGCCTCGAGATGATTGTGTGGGAGATGAGTCTAATCTCGTTAACTTAACAAATTTAAAACAAGAATACATTTTAAAGTTAATAAGAACAAATTAGACAAAAGCTTTCACACGGTTACTTCCTGAAGCATTTCACTATATTCTAATGGACTGTGAAAACACTATTAATCTTATTAAATTAGACAATGAATTAAAATTTAGTATCAACTTTCCAAGAAAGCTAACTAAATAAACTAAATTGTAGAACTAGTTCACTTAACTTTAACAGCTTCAGCGTTTAGAATGTCCTAAAGATGGCCTAGGATGTGTGATGGTTTGTCACAAACATCTGAAATTTATTTGCCTCCACATAAACTTGCTATATTCATGGGATTTGGGCCATCTTCTAGAAGCATCAAGTTGAGCGAATGGACCGTACATGTCCTCCAAAAAAATTATCATATCTTGTCTTTGCATACAATAAAGCTGCCTTAAATTTTTTGCATTGTTTGTGATGACTTGGACAATGTTTTGAGGGCCCACAGAATCAACGTCATCTATGTGGATGTCAGCAATGAAGTGTATATCCTTTGCTTGTACCCCATAGTCAACCTTTGAGAACATTGCCTCTTTAGGGCCATTGCAATAACATTGATCAATGACCCATTATTTTTCTGTCTTTCCATTCATCTGAAATGGACACCCTTGATTTCTTCCAAGAATCTACAATTGGTTGCAAGGCCATCTCCATTAGGGATTTCGTATATGTTTGGGACATCATTGATGCCCCTCACCATTTCCTATTGATTTTTGGTGATCTCATCAAGTTGAAGGGAAGCCCATTTGCGTAGATGAATCAAGCAACCAACTCAATCTGTTATCTCACTTGTCTCATTGTTGAAAGCCATTTCCAAGAGGCCTATGTCTTCAGTTATCTTTTGTGAAATGGAGAGGCATCTCCCTTTGAAGAAGTTGGAGTTGGACGTAGAAAGGGATGTATTGGGGAAGAGCTTGGGCTAGCACATGAATATGTATGCAGTTTTCCAGAAGGTTTGCTTTCCAAAGGATGTGAATGTGATCTGTGAGCTCTTATAGCTGCTGCTACTGCTTCTGCCTCCTTTGGCTCCTTTATGAAAGCCAAAATTTTGACTTTACTCAAACCCTTTTTTATTAGGGCCAGGACAAACACTAATCCTTTGCCACACAATCCTAGTTAAGTGGACTTAAACCTGACTACAGGAGCTCTTGTATGTTATGTTGCACTTCTTGCATATCCAATTGTGAGATCCTCCACATGATATCTTCTCTGCCTGTCACATATTTCAAAGAGGAGAAGATGGTTCAAATTTGAAGGCAGTCCTTTCACCTTGGCTCTCTCCCCTGATTGGTTTACCTTGATCTACATAATTTGAGCTTCATGCCATGTCTAAAAAAAATCCCTGCATCACAAGTACTAATTAATATATATATATATATATATATATATATATATATATATATATAAACGAAATTGAACTCTAAAGGTGAACAAGAGAAATATATTAATACCAGATAGAGTTTTAACAATGAAAGACTAAAGAAAATAAGCAACTTGAGGCTTAAGCAATGGAAGTGCAGGTTGCAGTAACCTGCTACGCTTGTAGGTTGTATCCTCTCTGTGCAGTCCCAAATCAGCAGTATGCTCTTCTTTATTTCACCGAATCAGGAAACAGGAAGCAATGCGATTGCCAAATAGCAGGAAGTGGCAAGTCACTAACAGGATGGGGTTCACGGTTTCAGTCTTCATGCATACATGTCCAGCTTTGAGCTATTTCCTGTGTTCAGTTGGTTTCATGAGGACATTATTCATGTAGTGTAATGATTTTTTTTGTTTAAAGTTTAATGTGGGGCGGTTGGCTTTAGGGGTGGGATTAGGTTGGATTTATTGTGTAGCTTCTTTTTTAGTTTTTTTGTTTTAAGGATATGGAGGGGTCCAAAGTGTTACAAAACTTCCCGAAAATGGCACTGCCTTTTTCAAGCTATTTCAGTCAGCAGCCTGGTGTTTCTGGCATTCCTGAATTGTTTTTTGGCAGTACCCCATTTCCATTTGGGAACCACAAAAAAAGTGAAACGGGCAGACCCGGAGCTGGTTTTTGCTATTTAAGTTTTCCAACTTTCTGACTGGAAGTGTCGTCTTTCTGTTATTGTGCATCAGAAAAACTGGGACAATCTTCTTTCTTCTTAAAACCATATATGTTATTACTGGAATTAACAGTTTTGCCCCAATTGGTATTAAAAACCTTTGAGATAAAATTGGTGAGAGTGCAAAATTTGAATGCTATAAAGCTTTACAAGGATGGATGCTCTTGGTCCCTGTTTGGATCTCTTCGTTTTAGCATGAATGGAGGACATTGTACTGAGACAGTTTTACTGCTGTTCTTCCTTGACATGAATTTTGTTAAATTATTTGGATTCTTTTAGACTATTTAATATGGAAAAGAGTTTACTGAGAAAAAAGAAGACAGACGAAGAAAATGAAGACGAAACTGCCAGTATGGTTTTTTCAACTTCCTACAATGTAAATCACTGACGTTTACATGGCAAGTAGTCTTTCTGTCATTAACATGTATTACAAAAACCAGGATAATCTCTTCACTTCTCAACCATAAGATTTTTCTCCTGTATGTGACATTTTTATCACACTTATGGTGAAAGCCTTTTTGTAGTCATCTACTCTCCTTATTCTTTTTCGCTTGGGTACTTGGAGAAGGAGGGCTCTTGTTTTTCATCTTTTTTCTTCAGATCTGACAGTGAACTCTGATTCCATTCTATGATATTCCATGCTTTCTAAGGGTGAGACCATTTACCCTAGTTGAATTCACCAACTGCAGATCTGATTCTAGAGCCAGGTCAGGTCTTTATTGAAATCCTACTCGCTTTGCAGATTATCTGAAGCTACAGCTGCTTTTCTTAAAGAACTTCACACACCATTTGCTCTTTATTTAAATCTCCTTTGATTTCAGAGCATGTGCAGACTCTTCTAGATCTCAAATTGGGCTGAAGCTTTCCCCATTTTTCTCAAGAGCTTCAAAGTTCAAAGAGAGAATTTCCAATTTAGCTTGCTTTTTTTTTCTCAAATCATGGTGATGTCATCTCAGACATCTTTTAGAAACCCAATTGCTCTGCTTCTTTAGTAACACAATCATTGTGGGTGGATGAGATTTGCTTGCCTGATTTAAAAAAAAAATCAATTTGCATTGCCTATACACGTGACATCCTTACCTGGAACAGAGGAACATGTCAACTTTGGTTCAATCTACATTTTAGGTCCAAACAGCACTCGAACGATAAATAAAAATGGAGTAAAGTAGTTCTTTTCCTGGATCAAGAGTAACACAAATGTGATCACAGTGTGGTCCTGCATTGAAATATACGTTCAAGTGCATTTCCAATGGTCTCCAACATGTCTTGGGACCACAATTATCTGGTAGGTTGGGGAGGCTCACCCAAACTGGGAACCAAGAAGGAATTTCAAATTTTTGGGTTAAACCTAGTATCATGGCTTTTAACAGAGGTCTTCTAGGACTAGCTACCCGTGTTCTTCACAGACAAACTTTGTTAAGGAGAAACCCTATTCAACAAGTAACACAAATGTGATCACAGTGTGGTCCTGCATTGAAATATACATTCAAGTGTATTTCCAATGGTCTCCAACATGTCTTGGGACCACAAGTATCTGGTAGGTTGGGGAGTCTCACTCAAACTGGGAACCAAGAAGGAATTTCAAATTTTTGGTTTAAACCTAGTATCATGGCTTTTAACAGAGGTCTTCTAGGACTAACTACCCGTGTTCTTCACAGACAAACTTTGTTAAGGAGAAACCCTATTCAACAAAAGCTGATGCAGGGACATGAGCCAAGATTTCCGTATCCAAGTAACCAAGCCATTATTTCTTGGACGAACACCATTAAAACTTCAGATCAACTTGTCAGACCAAAACTATTCTACCTCTTGTTGGACGATGTCACTGTCTAGCTTTTACGAAGGAGCGGGCAGACTTCTCAGTGTACCTGAAAAGTGGTCTGCCACCATCATCTTCATTAACCAGCATCACCTTGGCAAAAGGCTTCTTCAGAGGCCTCAAATTTAGCAGACAAATAATTTTGGGTCTACTTTTGCGGGCTTCCACTGTCTCTGGAGTGGACCTCTTCTTGTTAGGAGTTTTAGAGACGGTGACTAGTAACACTGTTGGGGAGTGCAGCTGGGGAAGTATCTTGTGAAGTGGTTTTACATGCTCAGCAGGTAATTATGGTCTCGAGTGTCTGATAACTAGTGTATGCTGCATCAGCCACTTCATGTTTGTATGCGCTGAATTCCATACCTTTCAAGAGATTAGCTTGTTGAACGGTGATTTGCTTTTCAGGATGGAGTTTGATTAATATTATTTTTTCCCAAGATTATGAAAGAACCTTGTATTCATGAGATGTCTTCAAAATCTAGAATATATCTTAATGTGTTTTGTGTATTGTCAGTCTGGACTTATTTTATGAGAATACCCATTATCTTGATTGTTTTCAGATACAACAATTCGGCTTGAAAAACTATCTGTACTGTCTTATTGAAATATAATGCTTCAAAACTCATTAATTGTTTTGACATTTTCAACAGATTTCAATGGAGTAGCAATTGTTCAGAATTACCTTAAACGTACAGGGCGCGAAGCATGGGCACGAGAGGTAACAGATGCAAGATCCTGATTAACTTTGTTAGTACTTAGTAGACAGTGAATATGGCTGAAAAAGGCTCAACCTTTTTGTTTATGATTGGGAAAACTATTCTCAACATCAGTCGCACCGTAGTTATATTTTAGAAAAAAAATATAAAGGGGATTGTAATGATCCAGTTATGAAAACCTGAACAGTTTCGGGAGGCAGTGAAGGACATGCAGGATTCTGCTCTTGATAGGATCATGGCCAATTATGGTATGAATTATGTTTGTTATCATTTGACGGTAAAGAAAGAAACTACATCTCAAGAACGGAAAAATAACCTTTGCCAGAACTTTATAGAAAATCTGTTGGTCATTGATATGTATTTCGTTTCTTTGCAGGTGAAGAGGTGGTTTCAGCCCTAGGTTCTGAGGTTGACAGGCTGGAGAAGGAAATCCAGAGAATTGTTCCTGGAATTCAACATGTTGACATTGAAACCCATAATCCTAATGGTCCATCCCCATGAGAGACGATTCTGTTTATCCACTGAGAAGATGCAGCCTATGATTGATGCATGCCATTTGGATTGCTTGCGACATTGAAAGCCTCTATAATGCACCTAGGTCCCAGAGTAGTCGAGGTTTTCAACATAGTCCTGATATAATCAATAGTGGAGCAATGGTTTTGCTGAATGCATGCCAATTTCACCGAAAAAGAATTATCAAGCTATTTTTCCAAAGCTGGTTTTGAATACGAGGCTGCCATGTGCTTGGTATTCGGAGCGTTTAACAGAAAATTATTTAGATTTGGTCTCTCAAATTTAATCCTTTTTTTCAATTGATTTGTTTAGAGTGAGTATCTGCAAGCTGATTCATAAGCCATTCATACCTTTCTACGCTTGATTAAAGTGTTCTCCTGTCGACATATAGAGTGAACTATTTTCAATTACAGAGTTAGAGGGGGGATCAAATGCACATTCTAGCAGCATGTTCTTCTAGTTTTAGTGTGGCTTATAAAACATCAGTTTTAGGATTATTTTTTACGAACAGAAAAAATAAATATTAAATAAAGCCAATCACAGCATTATCAATATTTCAAAGATGAGCATTGTTTTTATCAGATCATAGATTATTGTTCATTGGATTTCTATTCAAGTTTATTATTTATTTTGAGGTCATAGTTACTGGGGAACTCGGGTTCAGATCGTCGTTTACATACCCTTGTACACATATGTAACCCTGCCCCCCACCGCCCACACCATCTCCTCTTGATTGGTTTAATTGAACCTCAAGGATGGATATCTTATTCCTTGGATGGAAAGCCAAAGCAATTAGTTGATTCACGCTATTGTCTAGTTGTACATGATACCATGAAACAATCATTAAAATTGAACCCTGCAACTTGCTTGACTCGAAGGATAAAATGAGTTCAAAACTGGATTAGCTCAAAATATAATTTGCAATATCGGTGTCAATGGTGGAATGTAAAACCACATTAAACTGCTTTGTTGCACGTTACATGACTTATGATTCATGAAGGACTTCATAATAAACCCATTCATTTTCTCTTCCTTCTCATTACTGTTTTTTCAGTGGCATACAATAATAATGTTAATATGACTTTAGCGACATATGGTCATAATTTTTTTTTTTCGCAATTGATATTCTTCTATTGAGTTCTAGCATGAATTGGCAAACAACAGTGGAACAACTATGAAATATATGATTTGATAAAACCCCAAAATTCAGAGCCATCCAAAGTGCAATAAAAGAAAGTTATAGAATGAAGTGATAAATGTCATGTCCATGAAATCACTATCTTGCAGCTTACCCGGCTGACATAGCACTAAAGCAATGTAGATTGTAGATTGAGTATGAATAAACTCATGTAACTTGATAATCATAATCAATCAACTGATACACTTTCCACATGAGTAATATCGAGGCAGATTCATTTGTATCATTTTAGCTGAACTTAAAAAAATGGTCGGTAACCAACCTAATTCTAAAGTCGGATATTTGGACGAACTGTCAACATTTCATGGCCCATGGAAGAGGAGAGTGGTTAAATATAAAAAATAATATACACTAACTTTTTTTTTGGACAAATTTATAACTTCTTATATGCATTTGCATGTAAGTCTATAATCTATATTGATATGAACTTATCTTATAGTATTAAAAAAATAAATAATAATTCATTGTCAAAATATATATTTCTATTAGTGACGTGCCCTGGGTTAGTGAAGCATAGAATACCACCATATGAATATCAAATGGGTTAGTGAAGCATAGAATACCACCATATGAATATCAAATGGGTTAGTGAAGCATAAAATACCACTATATGAATATCAAATAAATTGAGGATGATGGCTACTTAAGCTTATGAAGCATGATTAAAAATTAAAAACTTATGCAAAAATCTAAATTGAACACTACTAACTGCTATATAATTGTTAGAAATTGGTGATATAATTGTTAAAACTTGTATACACTTTTATTCTCTAAATTTAAGTTAAGATTTACACTTTAACGTTGGCTACCACATAATTGTTAGAAAATAGTAATAATAATTAACAATTGTATGCACACCTCTATTCAGAGTATGATCTTCTTGAGATATGTAAATCCTAATGACTTGCCATCCTAAAAAGAATCATATAAATGCAAAATAAATATTAAGAACTAAAGTATTGACATGTATGGTGATGCAACTATTATTTATGGTTGTATCATATTTGTGTAGGTGCACATTCAAACTTAAAAATATATTGGCCAAGTCATAATTACAATTAAAGATTGGATTCTATGTATACTCTTCTATCATGTATTTAATGGAAGTTTATTTTTTCATTTGTCAAATTTTTATATGAGTTTAGTTATATTGTTAATCTTTAATATTCAATAGGTTCTAGACTATAGAATCATGATGATAGCCTTTGTGGCTTTTATTAGTTTTGATATGGAAGTTTTTATTTGGGAAAAATGACCACTACATCATATTGTTAAAGTAACTTAGAACTCTTATCTCTATATATAATTATGGAGGATCAACTTGATATTAATTCATTGTAAAAATTAGTATATATTTATAAAAATACAAGATAGAGAATAATAGTCACGTAACCTATGAATACAAGCAGGGATATGAATTTAAGATACAATAGTAAATAAGAAAGATGTAACATATATTTTAACACACTTATAAAATTTGTTTATTCATACTTCGAATACTAACGTAATTCAATTGTATTAACTTTAATTAATCAAACTTTAAATACCAGATTAATTCCATTGTATTTAAGGTTAGATACTACTTTAATTGAGTAATTTCAACTTAGTATTTTTGAAGGAAACTCTTTCTTGAAAGTGGAAGTTACTAGAAACTATAAAGCTGGATGTATAGTTTCATAGATTG
The DNA here is from genome assembly GCA_037957365.1 of Torreya grandis. NCBI lineage: Eukaryota > Viridiplantae > Streptophyta > Pinopsida > Cupressales > Taxaceae > Torreya > Torreya grandis. The sequence goes on from JARHVA010002354.1 coordinate 293,320, forward strand.
TAAATAGAGTCAAAATCAACCAAATTTTGAAAACTATTTACATTGAAATAGACTACATATAAATTTTATACAAAAACACTTTATATAAAAGTGCCATAAATAAGCACCATAAATAAGCATAAGATCTGTGGGGGGACGGGGTTGGGGGGAGTGGCAAATTGTATTACAATCATTACCACTAAGCCTTTCCATTTTATACCATAACACACACCTATAAAGAGAAGAAAAAAAAAAGTACAAAGTCTGCTGAAACAAAACTAAGCAATTTAAATAAAGAAAAGTTTTTATGCATCCAAGGCATTTTTTCCTTTGATAGCTCCTAAAAGAAACAAAGTATCAATCTTGAAAGCATTAATCATGTTAAATATTAACATCAACGCTATGAAATTGTTATATACTATACTTGCATTATATAGCATTAGTGCCTTCAAACCATTATAAATTTTGATTCAGTGATTACATATATTATTCTTACAAACTTCAAAGTTCAAACTATTGATTGATAAATATTGCACTTCACATTGTTGATTGATTAACCTTGTTTTTTATATTGTTGACTGATTGATATAGCAATATGTTTATAAAATTCACACTTCATAATATGCATTGACAAACTTTGAGTTTATAGTTCACATTATTGATTGATAGTATATTAATACGTTTTTGAACTTCACATTATTGATTGATGTGCCTTATAGCTATTGTTGATTGGTATATTTTATATTTCCAAAATATAAATTATAGACCACATAGTAATTTTTATTCATGTTTTTTTTTAATTGCAACAAAGCCAAAGATTATTCAATGTGTTAGGATATTTATTGAAAGAGAATGCAGCCATCAATAGTAGATAAAATTGAAAACATAAATTAAGCACAAATCTAGAGATGATGATGCATAATTGATAAGTAAAGAATTATTGTTGAACCAAATATATGACCAGTTCGAGGGGGCAACCTCTAGAATGCAAATTAATGGTGAAAGGAAGTTGAGAATACAACTTATGATAATTATAGAGAGCCTTGCCCTCCTTATTTGTAAACATTATGAAGTAAGGTTGCACACATTCGTCCTAATTAGGCCGGTCTTAAGAAACATTTAGAAGTAATAAATGAAAAGATAAAGATTATGTGCGTCAAAAGTCGACCGCATCCTAACCTTAGTACACTTAAGAAGACAAAGTATTAGGGGTATAACATGCCCTTACATTTTATAAAAGTGTTTCCCTCAACACTTAGCAACTCGAGATGTGCCAACATGAATTATTCGTCTTTGCATGTTACATCTTCAACCAACAGATTTTTCCACTTGACTAGAAATTTAAAATAGCTCAGTTTCACAATTGCTTTGCTCATTTATTGATGACGACCTTGGGTTCCATAATGAAATTCCCTTCTTCGTATTACTCAATAAATTATGATTGTACTAGAAACTTGTTATCAATGACTTTCTTCAAGCAAGGAACATGAAATTTAAGATGAATTTTAGAGGAGGGTGGAAGCTCCAACATTGTAAGCTACATTTCTAAACTGGTGCAGAAAATTATAAGGCCCATAAAATTTTGTGTGAGCATGAGGTTATTAAGTTGTTTAGGTGATATTTGTTTGAAGGGTTGCAATCAAAGGAATACCCAATATCATTCCTTAAAATGCATCTTACTTCGGTGCTAATTTTCTTGTTGCTTTGTCCTATTTTGATCCACATGAAAATTTTGCTTAAGGACTTTGAGCATTTCATGTTAGTGTTGAATTTGATCCTCCATTGTAGGGGATTTCAGATGACCCTCAAATAAGAAGTATTTGATGGTGGGAGGCAACCATAAAGAGACTCAAATGGATTCATCTTTGTTGTTCTGTGAAACAAGATGCTATACCCTAATTCTGTTAGCTAAATCCATTTGGATCATTGTGTTGTTTTTCATAGGCAAAGCAACATAAATACCCTTCTAATCAATTATTCAAAATTTCTCTCTGTCCATCTAATTGTGGATGGTAAGATAAAGTGTTTAGTGCCCCATGCCACAAAGAGGTTAATCCAAAATATGCTAGTGAAATAGGGTCACGATCACTCAAGATGATTTTGGGAATGCCATTGGGTTTCTGCATCTTGTCCATGAAGACTTTTTCCACTGTACCGGATTGAAAGGGATGAGATAATCCATAGAAATGTGCATACTTATTGAGTCAATCAACTACTATTAAGATCACATCCAAATGGTCTGATTTTGGCAACCTTTTAATAAAATCCATTTATATTTCCTCCCAATGCTACATTGGAATGGCTAACGGTTGCAATAGGCCTTGGATTTTGATTGTTTCCACTTTATATCATTGACATATTAAACATTCAACCAAAAATATTTGTACATCCCCTTAAGGTCTTCCTGAAATAAATGTTTCTTTTTATGATGCTAGGTCTTCAAGAACCTTAAATGTTCTCCTATTGGTGAGTCATGCATTTGAGATAAAATACTGCCTTTAAATTGAGATTTCTTGTACATAAATATCCTATCTTTAAACCATAATGAATCTCCCTTCCAAGCATACTTATTTGAATAAGAAGGATCCAACTGAAGTTGATGAATGAGATTTTTTGTTGTAGAGTTAGGTTTTAATTTTATCCTTGCTGCAATAATGAGATGACACATTTTGTTGCTTTCTCAGCCTCTTATTGAGAGAGATCATTAGCTGGTATATTCTCATTTCCTTTTTTGTAAATAATTTTGAATTCATATTCCAACATCGGAGTGACCTATTTCTACTACTCATTAGATGATAGCCGTTATTCTAAGAAATGTTTAAGACTCATGCTATGTTTCAAAATTGAAATGCAAACCGTAATGTATTGGTGCCACTATTTGACTTCATGAATGATAGCTAACATTTCCTTTTCATATGTGGGTCATACCAAATTCTTGTCCTGGACTTGTTGGCTCTCAAATGCAAGGGATGCCTTTCTTGCATCAATATTACACTAATGCCATATTCTAAAGCATTACATTTTACAACAAATATCTTTGATAAATTAAGGGTAGCTAACACATGTGTGGTCAAAATATCTTCTTTCAACTGCTAGAATGCTTGTTTGGCTACCTTCATCCATGAAAAGAAATCCTTCTTTAATAACATTGTTGAGTGTGTTGCTATGTGAGATTAGTTGTGAAAAAATCTTCTACAATAGCCTGTCAACCCTAAGATATCCTCTCAAACCCTTGATGTTTTTAGGTAGTAACCACTCTTTGACTATTGCAATCTTCTTCAAGTCCATCATAACACCCTCATGTGATACTATATGACCTAGCTACTTTAATTCTTTAACTCCAAATGCACATTTGTATTTTTTTTGCATAAATTTGATTATCTTCTAAAACATGTGATACTTTCTCCATATGTTGCAATTGTTCTTCCCATGGATTATTGTAAGTTAGGATGTAATCAAAGAAAACCGACACAAATTTATGAATAAATGGACATAATATTGATTTCATGAGACTTTGAAAGGTATATGGGGCATTAGTGAGACCAAATGGTATAACTAAGAATTCAAAATGACCCTCATGTGTTGTGAATGCCATCTTGTGGACATCCTCCTCCTTAACTTGGATTCAATGGTAATATGAATGTAGATCTAAGTTAGTAAAGAAAACCACACCATTTAACTCATCAATAACATGAACAAAGAAACTTATCTTTGAGAGTGAATTTGTTGAGTTATTTGTAATCTGGTCACACTCTCCATGATTCATTCTTCTTCTTAACCATGATTACTAAAGATGAATAATTGATTTTTCTAAGTTGAACAATTCTCGAGTCTAACATTTCTTGGACCAATTTTTCAATTTTAGACTTTAGTTCATAGGGGTAGCGGTAGGGCATGATATAATGTCCCCTTCTTGTGCCTAGCCAACTTGTTGACCGTTAGCTTGTTCAACGGGTTCCCATAGCCTAATTGGGTTGTTAAGGGAGGTCCATAGTTCTTGGAGTGGTGTTAGTTCATCATAAATCTAGTTTTATTGTGGCATTGAGCTCACTTATCAGTATTTTTTCAATGACGCTTTCAGAAGCATTTTTAGACACTTGGTCTGTGCTCCATATTTATTGGAGCCCATTGCTATTTTTAGTAAGTCATCATTTTAGTTTCAGTGATAATTTCTCACCATTCATTTCACTTTGGCACATTCAGTTTCAGTATCTGATGCTCTAGTGGTACTTTCCACAAATCGGGTGGATGATTTAAATAAATGCTTATGTTATAATATTTTATTATAAATTGGCACTTAAGTATTTATTTAAATATTAAAAAGGGTGACTTCTTAATGTATGGGTGCCCAATGGAAATAAAGAGCATTTTAAAAGCAATATTTATTTATTCTAAGGTGGTGTTTTAAAAAGGGGAGACATAAGGAAACAAAAGTTGATTCATTTCTTTAAAAAAGGGCGTTGGGGTTTGGAGGGAAATAACTATTTAAAAAGGGCTCTTTCACGGGAAATGAAATATAAGGGATTTTGGAGGTCATTTTGCTTATGCTTGAGAATTAATGTTGCCGTAACGCTATTGGGGTTATCTGAGAACTTCTTGAAGGTGAAAAACCTTCATGAAGAATATCATCCATGGTGGTGAAAGATCTTCATTGGGTGATTGCTAATAGATTCATCTAGAGTCTATGATTGTGATTCATTGATTGAAAATTCCAGATTGATGTAGGAGGGTTTGAATGCAAAATCTTTTGAAGATTATTTGAATAAAAGATTTTGGGAGTTAGGTTGCAGATAGTGAGGAGAGTTTGAGTGATTTCCATTTCATTGCTGGATACGTTGGGGTTTCTTGGTCTAACTGCTTCCTTTTGGGTAGGTCTTCCAGATTTTCATCTACAACACCACTATTTCAAGCTACAACAACATGTATTTATGTGATAGTAGTGTAATAACATTGTGAGTCTACACCATTTGATATTATATCAAAGCTATTGTAATTATGAGTTTGTAACAACAAACATAACAATTAAAGATCAATATATAATGTTGGAGTTTGAGGTCAGATTGTTGTTATTAAGTGTTTCTTTATGCATGCCAAGTGTTAATTGAAATGTTCATGGTATTTCTATGCATTCTGGGTTTCCTATTTGCATAAATATTGTCTCAAATTGCATTTTGAATGATCCCATTCCAAAACACATTGAAACACATTGAAAACAATCACTATACAAGTGTTTGGCAAAACGCTTGCTCACTAGAAGTCAAAAATATTTGTGGGTTTCAAAAAAAAAATTGGTTTGAAAATTGGGGTTGGTCATTATAGTGGTATCAGAGTAGGGTTCATCTTGCCAGCCAGTTGGGTCACTTGTATGTCAGTGCTCGGTGGTTACATGTGTGGTATCAATCATTGCATATTTGTTTTCCTTGTTGCATGTTAGTGATCAACACTTGCATGTTGAATTTGAGCCTTGCATGTCAGTTTTTCCTATTGTATGTTACTGATATAGCCTAGTTATCATCATTATTTGAGGAGAAATAGATCAAATCCAAACCTTGATACTGAATCAGAGATTGAAAAAGAATAAGAGAGATTTTTTTCAAATGGGTGAAAGAAGAATAAAACCATCTAGTTTCAAAAATATGATGAATGATCTAGCTAGGACACAACATCAAATGATGCAACTGATGACTCAATATCAACAATAGATGGCCCAATATCAACAAAAAATGGCTCAATCGCAACAACAAATTACTCAGATGTTTGCACAAATGATGGGATATAATGGTAATGCAGGGAATAATGGTAATATGGGGAAGAAGGATCTAATACATTCAATAATAGAGCTACTCATACATAGAATTTTAACGGTTCAGTCAACTCTAGACCTTCCATGCCTAGCTTAATTTTGAGGGATAACACTCTAGAAAGGAATAATGAACCCACTGATCAAGAAATGCATGCACAAACAATGAGAGATTGCAAAACATTAGGGGTAGATTTCCAGGCTGAAATGTCATTCTGTGATTATTTAGAATTTAGGCAAAGGCATAAACCCCATCGAGGTGGAGGTGGAAGGCCACAAAATAATGAATTTTAGAGAAAGGTGGGTAAGTTATTTATTCCTTATTTTTATGGTGCTAGGAAGACTACCACTGGAGCTTGGGTGCAAAAGCTTGACACTTATTTTTAGCTTAATCCTATCGCTGAAGATGAAGCAATTAAATATGCAACTTTACACTTGGATGGTAGTGCACATGAATGGTGGTATCATGGGCTGATTACTTTAGGCCATGATTAGATTGATTATTATACTGAATTTACAGAGAGACTAATTGATAGATTTAATAAAAAGGATCTTGAATTGCACTTAAAGAAATTGGCTTAGTTGAAACAATGGGGTTTAGTGGATACTTATATTATTGACTTTTAGAGACTATTAGTGATGGTGACTGATATTTCAAAGAGGAGGTTGATTGTGTTATTTATTGATGGGCTATCTGATCCCTTGAGAGGTTGGATTAAGGCTCTTAGCCCACCCACATTATAAGAAGCAATAAAAAAGGTAAGAGACATGGAGTCCTCTACTTTTAGAAGCAAATTTTAGTCAAAGGGGTTCCAATAGAAAAAAGATAAGGGAAATAAAGAGTTCCAAAAGGATTCAAATTAGATTAAGAAGGAACCCACAAGGTTGGATGGAGACCAAATCAGTGACTTTCAAAGAAAGTAATTGTGCTTCAGTTGTAAAGAACCATGGGACGCAACTCATAAGTGCTCAATTAAGGCCAAAGTCAAACAAATTGAGTACTATCCAGATGATGAATATGTTGCTAAAAAATTAGATCCATAATATGATTCAGAAGATAAAGAGGAAGAAATATCTTCACAAGAGTCAGAGGAGTAGGAAAGTGGGGGCACACTTGCCTAACTCTCTAGTTTTCAAAATATGGGTTCCTTTAGAGTTAGAGGAGTACTATGTGGATAGTAGATCGTCACTCTCATTGACATAGGTGTCATGCATAATTTTATTGATGAGGGAGTTGTAGCCCAGAAAGAGATCAAAATAGAAAATTTTGATGGCTTCAAGGTGATGGTAGCTGATGGATTCACCCTCTCATGCACTAGTGATGAAAACCGATCTTACACAACTCTGTAACCATCAACTATGAGCTAACTTCATATATAGGCCTGATTTAGTTCAAGCATTCCTTGTAGCCCTATTTTCCCTGTTTATTGGCCATAACTATTTATAGGTTGACTCAATCATGAAATTAATACTATTTATGGATACCCATTAAGCCCTTGTATAACATAAATAAAAATATCTTGAGGTTGCTTTGTACGGAATTGCACTTTCTTCTTTAGGCCCTGTTCCGATTAGCCCTCCTTTAGTGAAAAACCCCTTGTCCAGAGTGATGTACAGACTTTCTAAGCAAACCAAGCATCATTCCAGATACCCATTACCTTCTTACAGGTGAATCAATCATTTATTAGGGTACTTCTTTGGAGAAATCCACTTTTCCTCTATTGGCCTACACTCTTCCCTTCACATGCACCTAGGCTCCACTTGGCAATTGAATTTTTCCATACTTATCCGTACTTTGGCACCTTGAAACCACTTCCAACAGTTTTATAACATCATAAAGGGTCAAATTACAAAGTTTCAAGAGTTTTCAAGCTTTAAAACTCATTTTGAGGGTTTGAACCCAATTCAGAATTTTCCCATGACAGTCACAGGCTGCGAGCTAATTATTTTTGCTGGGGGTGTTTTAGACAGTTTCAAGGGCTCTAATCACTTGTATAAGGTCTGTTTTAACCCCCTACACCTTCTCCAATAATCATCTTGGTCATGTCAACCTTCTGTACCTTCTACTGCTCAACAACTTAGTGTCTTTTGACTGTATTTGTATGACAGTCAGCAGGGTTCAAGATTTTTCTTATTTATTTCAATGATCAATGGACTTCAAAATGTTATAAAAACATGTCCATACCTTAATTGATTCCCATATTCCCATACTTATAACAAATAAGACCTTTTCAATGCATTTACCTTGCAAAAACATACAAATGTTTGACCCTTGCCTGTATACTGTCACCTACAGGCCTGAATTTCAACAGTTGAAGTTTTGAGATATCAAAGGGATTTCTAAGCCTGTTTCTTCTTCATTTAGGTTTCTAATTACCTTATAGACCTGTCTCCATACCATTATGAACATCATGCAACCATTTTCACATGGGGTTTTCTTTGGGCAGTGGGCTGTAATTTAGATGCCTGAATACCTTGTTTAGCCCTGTTTGGGCTTTTTATAGCATTCAAAGTTCTTAAGATCCTTTGTTCACATAAATACCAGTTTTAAAATTATCCTCAACATGCCAAATAACCAGTCTTTCTTAATATGCTATGAAGAACCATCCTTCACACACACATTCCCATACATATATATATAGGCCTGTTTACAGAATTCATAAATGAAACAAATACATTCTTTCTTTCTTTCATAGATCAATTGGAAGACTTACAATTTAATACCAGAATCCATGGCTTTCAAAACCTTGCTTTCTCCTTCTCTCATTCTCTTGACTTCAATCAAATTTTCTCCTTCTCTTTTCTTCAACATCTCTTGAGTGAGGTCCTCCCTCACTGTTTCTCTCCTCTTCTCTTCATTCTATCTTCTTTCTCTTGAATGAGAGGACTTTTCATTTCTATCCTTCTTCACTTCTACACCCCTCTCATTCTCTCTTCTCTTCTCTTTTTTTTTCTCCTTAATGAATTCTTCTTTGTTTTTCTTTCTTTTCAAGAATCTCTCTTCCAACTTCTACGCCTAAATTGGGCTTAAGGCAACAAAAGACTGTTTTTAAGTTTTAACAATTTACTAAGGTTGAAAATAGTTTCAACCATTTCCCCTTTATTTCCTCAACAATATAACCATTACTTTTTACCTTTTTACTTTCACTTTTTGATAATTACATTTTACTTTCAAGGTGAAATTTTGAAATCTCACAATTTGGAGGGAAAACCAAAATTTGAATTTTTACACTAGAATTTGAAACTTTTGTAGATGCTCCTGCATCATACTCTCCCTCTAGAAAAGATTTGAACCTTAGTTCAAATGTCATGCTTCCTCCTCACTTTAGTCTTCACTTGTATACCTAGATCCCACGGTCTTGTTGTCAATACCAATGCTTGTGTTTGTTTGGAATAGTCTTTGTCTTTCATCTTGCTGTTCTTCCTCTTCTGGTATGTTCTTCTCCTCATCTCCTTCTCAGCTGCCATCTCCCACTTCCATGCTTCTTCATCTTCATACATATCTTCTAGATCTTCTTGTTGTTCTTCTTGTTCCATAAGCTTCTCCAATGACTCATGTATGTCATTCACCTTAACAATCTTCATACCTGCATACAAAACATTCAAAGCCACCTTAGAATCAAAATCTTTAGGCCATGAAGCCTCTTGGCTGCCTCCATGCTCTTCTTTCTTGATCAAAATTGCCTTTGCCTCTTTGCTTTGCTCTTGTCTTGTTCCATTCTTCCTAATGGTGTCTTCACCATGGCTTGTACCTTCCTTTATCTCTCTTGAATCACCCAACAGCTGCTCCAACATCTTCAACTCTTCCTTTAGTGAGATCTCATCTATCTCACCATCTTCATCAAACTTGGGCTGATCACACACAAGGCTTACTTTCCCCTTACCTCTTATCTCTTCTTTTTTTAGCTTGTCTTCACATAAATCAACTTCTTCATCAATATACTCATCAAATACAATTGAAACACCCTTACCTTGTCTCTCCTTGCTTTCTTCAATCTTTTCTTGAAGCCATCTTGTTTGCTTTGCTGCATACTCTCCCCTTTCCTCATCATCCATCCATTTGGAACTCTCTCCTTGCTGCATATTAGTCTTCATAGCTACTTTTCATTCCTCATTTTCCATAAACATATCATTAAATGCTTCAAACAACTCATTATCCCATTCATTGTAAGCAATTGACTTACCTTTTATATTTGTATCGTCATGCTCCACCTCATTATTCTGTGAGAAGTTTTCTTTCTCACCTTTAGCTATCCATACCTTCTTCATAGCTTTAGGATGACACTTGTTCAATTTACCAACCAATTTTTGCTCCCTGACATCTTCATGTTGTCTTGCTTGATAACTAGTCTTGCTCACTTTGCATTCTACCTCTTTCTTCATGCTTTGTATTTGCTTCTTGCTTGAGTCATCATCTTGATTGAACTTTGTGTCTTTCGTTACATTTGCTGATCCCTTGAGCCATTTTGGTACCACATAGCCATGGTATATTGATGGATTTGAAGGCTTGCTATTAATCTTCTTCATCTCCATCTGTACAACAGTAGTCTTAGTCTTATATGCATCTGAAAAATCTGAATTTGAACTTATTTTTACCTCCTTAATGGGCTGCTCCATTAGTTCCTTGACTTGCATAGCTTCTTGATTATCTATCATTTCTTCTTCCTTTATGCTTGGCTGTCCTCTTTCTTCTTCTTGGCCTTCAATGGCATCATGGAATTCAGCTTCATCTTCCATCTCTTCTCTTGCTTGTATGGAATCATCAACACCTTTCTTATGCATTAACCAATGCATCTCTTCTTCTTTATCAACAGCAGCAAACTCTCTTCTCTTTCCTGCACATTCACTTGTGCACTTGGTGTCTTATCTTGCACCAATCTCTTCACTTTCCAAGGCCCTTCTCTTGACCTTCACAAGGCTGCTCATACCTGCACTTACCCATGCAAAAACAACATTAGATATAAAAACAAGAGACCATAATGTCTCCATGAGTGTCCTTTTCATCAACACTCTCATCTTCTCAAGTGCTCTTCCTGGCACTTCATCTTTTCTTTCTTCTTCTCTCTTGTTCTCCTCAATGAGAACCTTCTTCACAACTTCTTCCTCTTGCTGCTCACTTGGCAACCTTCTTACCTTCTTCAAGCCTCTATGGGCTTCTCTCTTCATGGCAATCTTCTTTTGCCTTCTTCTCCTCTTCCTTAGGAGATCTAGTGGCCACTTCAACCTTTTCTTTATTGGCCATACCCATGCTTGCTTATCCATCTGCATCCAATACTCATATTCATCTTTAATCTTAGCTAACTCTCTCTTCAAATTAGCAGTTTCTTTATCAAGTACAAAACTGTCCATACCTTTGATGCTTGCTTTCTTCTTGGTGCCCTCCTGTACCTTGTTGCTCTGTAGTGCCTTCAACAACACTTCCATCTCTGAGATCTTCACCCAAGTCTTTTCCACCTTGGTCTCTTGATCCCTTGTCTCACCCAAGCCTTTCTCCTTGACTGGTCTTTTGACAATCTTCTTAATCTCACCTAGGCCTTTTGCATCCTAGTCTTTTGATCCTTTTCTCTCAATCCTGCAGCAACTCTTATACAACACTTCATCAAATACAAATCATAAATCCAAGCTTACCTTGCTTTGGATCTTCTTCTTGATCATTCACTTGCTCCCTTAATTTTGAGCTCTCCAAGCTTCAAACTCCATCCTTTACCTCAGCTAAGTCTATTTCACCTTAATCTTTTGGCAAACTATCCAAGCTTCTTCTTGGATTTTCACTAAGCCTTACTTGGCTTCTTCTCTTCTTAAGCCTCAATGGATTGGCTGCCTTGAACCTACAACTCCTTCACTTGATTTCTTCTCAACACAATAACTCAAATCAAATAGCACAATTATGCATACCTTTTCTCCCCAAGGTCTCCTAATGCTTTGTCCTGCTGATCCTCTTACCAAATCCTGTAACAACTCATTAGAAATCATAACCAACAACAAGTTACCAATCCCCAAGAGCTTCAAGCTCTGATACCAAATGATGAAAACCGATCTTACACAACTCTGTAACCATCAACTATGAGCTAACTTCATATATAGGCCTGATTTAGTTCAAGCATTCCTTGTAGCCCTATTTTCCCTGTTTATTGGCCATAACTATTTATAGGTTGACTCAATCATGAAAGTAATACTATTTATGGATACCCATTAAGCCCTTGTATAACATACATAAAAATATCTTGAGGTTGCTTTGTACGGAATTGTACTTTCTTCTTTAGGCCCTGTTCCAATTAGCCCTCCTTTAGTGCAAAACACCTTGTCCAGAGTGATGTACAAACTTTATAAGCAAACAAAGTATCATTATAGATACCCATTACCTTCTTACATGTGAATCAATCATTTATTAGGGTACTTCTTTGGAGAAATACACTTTTCCTCTATTGGCCTACGCTCTTCCCTTCACATGCACCTAGGCTCCACTTGGCAATTGACTTTTTCCATACTTATCCGTACTTTGGCACCTTGAAACCACTTCCAAAAGTTTTATAACATCATAAAGGGTCAAATTACAAAGTTTCAAGAGTTTTCAAGCTTTAAAACTCATTTTGAGGGTTTGAACCTAATTCAGAATTTTCCCATGACAGTCACAGGCTGCGAGCTAATTATTTTTGCTGGGGGTGTTTTAGACAGTTTCAAGGGCTCTAATCACTTGTATAAGGTATTTTTTAACCCCCTACACATTCTCCAATAATCATCTTGGTCATGTCAACCTTCTGTACCTTCTAATGCTCAACAACTTAGTGTCTTTTGACTGTATTTGTATGACAGTCAGCAGGGTTCAAGATTTTTCTTATTTATTTCAATGATCAATGGACTTCAAAATGTTATACAAACATGTCCATACCTTAAGTGATTCCCCTATTCCCATACTTATAACAAATAAGACCTTTTCAATGCATTTACCTTGCAAAAACATACAAATGTTTGACCCTTGCCTGTATACTGTCACCTACAGGCCTGAATTTCAACAGTTGAAGTTTTGAGATATCAAAGGGATTTCTAAGCCTGTTTCTTCTTCATTTAGGTTTCTAATTACCTTATAGACCTGTCTCCATACCATTATGAACATCATGCAACCATTTTCACATGGGGTTTTCTTTGGGCAGTGGGCTGTAATTTAGATGCCTGAATACCTTGTTTAGCCCTGTTTGGGCTTTTTATAGCATTCAAAGTTCTTAAGATCCTTTGTTCACATAAATACCAGTTTTAAAATTATCCTCAACATGCCAAATAACCAGTCTTTCTTAATATGCTATGAAGAACCATCCTTCACACACACATTCCCATACATATATATATAGGCCTGTTTACAGAATTCATAAATGAAACAAATACATTCTTTCTTTCTTTCATAGATCAATTGGAAGACTTACAATTTAATACCAGAATCCATGGCTTTCAAAACCTTGCTTTCTCCTTCTCTCATTCTCTTGACTTCAATCAAATTTTCTCCTTCTCTTTTCTTCAACATCTCTTGAGTGAGGTCCTCCCTCACTATTTCTCTCCTCTTCTCTTCATTCTATCTTCTTTCTCTTGAATGAGAGGACTTTTCCTCTCTATCCTTCTTCACTTCTACACCCCTCTCATTCTCTCTTCTCTTCTCTTTTTTTTTTCTCCTTAATGAATTCTTCTTTGTTTTTCTTTCTTTTCAAGAATCTCTCTTCCAACTTCTACGCCTAAATTGGACTTAAGGCAACAAAAGACTGTTTTTAAGTTTTAACAATTTACTAAGGTTGAAAATAGTTTCAACCATTTCCCTTTATTTCCTCAACAATCTAACCATTAATTTTTACCTTTTTACTTTCACTTTTTGATAATTACATTTTACTTTCAAGGTGAAATTTTAAAATCTCACAATTTGGAGGGAAAACCAAAATTTGAATTTTTACACTAGAATTTGAAACTTTTGTAGATGCTCCTGCATCAACTAGGAAGATTCATAATTTGAGCATTTAGCTAGGTGACTATGAGATCATAGATGACTTCTATGTGGTTAGCATAGGAGACATAGATGTAACCCTTAGTATGAGTGGTTGTGATCTATTGGGGAGTTTTATATGATTTGCAAACCATGGATATGAAGTTTGGAGTGGATGGTAAGAAGATAGTGTTCAAAAGCATGTCAAATGCTGGGCCTTGAATAGTCTCTTTCAAAAGTATGGAAAGACTTATCAGACATGATCAGGTAGAGTGGGAAACATAGTGTATTATTACTCCTACCATTACAGAGTAACAAAAGAGGAATTACTCTCCAGATGTATAAGATTTATTATCCAAACACAATAAGGTTTTTGGTGGCATACCTCCTAGGAGGCCTTCTGAGTGAGGCATTGAGCATGTCATTGAGTTGGAGGGGGTTACCAAACCCATTATCACCACCCCTTATAGGCATCTGAAGAGGTAAAAAGATGAGATAGAGAAGGCCATCAAGGGGCTGATTGACATGGGACACATCAGGACTAGTAAGATCCCCTTCACATCTTCAGTGGTGTTGGTAAAGAAAAAGGATGGGACTATGTTATGTGCATAGAATATAGGTCTTTAAATAAGAAGACAATAAAAAATAGGTACCCCATTCTATGGATAGATGAGATCATAGATGAGCTACATGGTTCATGCTACTTCTCTAAGATTGATTTGAGATCATGCTATCATCATATATGAGTCCATGAGGAGGATGTGGAGAATACTACTTTCACATGTCACTTTGGACACTATGAGTTCTTGGTTATGCCATTTGGCCTAACCAACACTCCTGCCACTTTCCAGTCTTGTATGAATAGTGTTTTCATCAAACAACTTCGTAAGTTTCTTTTGATATTCTTTGATGATATTTTGATATTTAAAAAAATATGGGAAGGACATATGAGGCAATTATATGAGGTTCTAAGCATCTTTGAGAGGGAGTCTTTGTATGCCAAGGAGTCAAAATGTGAATTTGGTATGATAATGCTTCTTTACCTTGGTCACATAATCAACTCCAAGGGTGTTAGAGTGGATCCAAAAAAGATCAAGGTGCTTTTAGATTGGCCTCTACTCTACCCACTAATATCTCACAACTTAAGGGTTTTTTTGGTATATGTGGTTTTTAGAGGAGACTTGTTGAAGGATTTTCATAGTTGGCTGCCCCACTTGCTGAATTGACCAAAAAGGGGGCATTTGTTTGGTCTAATGTAACACAACAATGCTTTGATTAGTTTAAGTAGATTATGAGTTCATTCCCAATTATAGCTATTCTCAATTTCTCCAAACCTTTTGAGCTTGAGTGTGATGCTTTTGGAGAGGGAATAGGTGTTGTCTTGATGCAGGACAAGCATCCCATTGCATTTGAGAGCAGGAAGTTGATGGGTGATGAGAGGAGTTACTCTATCTATGATAATGAGACATTGGCCATTATGCATGCCTTGGCCAAGTTTAAACTTTATCTTGTGGGAGGTAAGTTCATTGTCAAAATTGACCACAACAGCCTTAAGTATTTCCTGAATCAAAAATATCTAAATGACAGACAACATAAATGGTAAGTAAGCTTCAAGATTATGACTTTTACATTGTATATGTCAAAGGGAAGAGAAACATTATGGCTGATGCTTTGTCTAGTAGAACACATTTATGTTCTTTAGTGGAAATTACAATAGATTGAAAAGAACAGATTTCAACAGAGTATGCTAAGGACTCTTGGGCTACTAATATACTTGAGGGTACTATAAAGGATGATAGGTACACTATGGTAAATGAGCTTATTATTTACAAAAATAAAATCTATTTAATACCTGATCAAAGTTTAAGATGAAGGTTATAAGGTCTTTTCATGATACACCTATGGTTGGTCACCCAAGTTTTTTCAAGACATATAGGCAGATTTGGGAAAGGTTTACGTGGAAAGGACTTAAGAATGAAGTCCTTAAGTATGTTTGGGAATGGTCCACCTATCAATAAAATAAGAGTGAGCATACTTATCTAGCTAGTTTTTTGTATCCCCTGCCTATTCCCAGTCAAAAGTGGGAAAGTATCTCGATGGACCTTATCACAGGGCTACCTAAGGTGCAATGTTAGGATTGTATCTATGGTGTGGTGGATAGATTAACCAAATTTTCTCATTTATTTTCCATCTCAATAGTTTATATAACAACATAGGTAGCAAATTTGTTCTTCAAAGAGATATTCAGGTTGCATGGGATGACCAAGAACGTAGTCAATGATAGGGGTAGTAAGATCTTGAGCTTAGTTTGGTAGGAAATTTTTAGATTGAGTAGGATTGAGCTCACTCCTAGTATTAGTTATCACCCATAGATAGATGGGAAGATTGAAAATGTGAATAAGTGGGTGGAAGGGTATCTCCAAAATTATATTTTAGGGTAGCAGAAGGCATGTGTGAAATGGTTGCATTTGGGTGAGTATTGTTATAATTCTACTTATCATATGTCAATTAAGATGTAACCATTTATGGCTCTGTATGATTATGAAGCCCCTAGCTTCATCGATTTGCTATTAGGAGATAATAGAGTGCTAAAATCCAAGGATTTATTACAAGAGAGTTAAGATATAATGAAATATTTGAAAGAAAATTTGTAAGCAGGTTAAAATCAACAAAAACTGTGCGCAGATCAACACCACATTGAACATGCATTTAAGGTGGGTGAGTTTATTTGAGGCTACATCCCTATAGGTAGTCCACTCTCAAGAAGGGTGGGGCAAATAAGTTGAACCCATGGTTTTATGGCCTATTCAATATCTCTAAGAGGATTGGATAAGTGGCTTATAAGTTGGAGCTACCAATAAGTAGCAAGGTGCATAATGTCTTCCACGTATCATGCCTTAAGAAGGCACTTAGGAATAATGTAGTTCCTTCTTCCAAGTTGCCACCTTTGAATGAGGAAATAAAACTTATTGTCATTCTAAAAGATATAATTGACTCCAAAGAGTGTACTCTAAGGAGGAGGACTATTAAAGAGTATTTAGTGAAGTGGAGGAATTTGCCAATTGAGGATGCTACTTAAGAGAGAGAACATATTTTATATCATCCAGATTTGTAATTGATTGGGGATAAATAATTTTGGGGAGAGAGGATTATAATGTCTCCTTGTCGTGCCTAACCAACATATTGACCGTTAGCCTATTCAATGGGTTCTCGTAGGCTAATTGGGTTGTTAAGTTAGCTCCACATTTCTTGGAGTGGTGTTAATTTAGCATAATTTTAGTTTTATTATGGCACTAAGCTTAATTATCAATATGTTTCATAATGATGCTTTCAAAAGAATTTTTGTACACCTAGTCTGTGTTCCACATTTCTTGGATCCCATTGCTATTTTCAGTAAGTCACCATTTTAATTTTAGTGATAATTTCTCACCATCAGTTTCACCTTGGCACATTCAGTTTTAGTATCTGATGCTCTAGTAGTGCTTTCCAAAAATTATGTGGATGATTTTAAATAAATGCTTAAGTTATAATATTTTATTATAAAGTGGTACTTAAGTATTTATTTAAATATTAAAAAGGGTAACTTCTTAATGTATGGGCACCCAAGTATAACAAACTGTTACACCAAAACCTCAAGGAGTTAGTGAAATCTGCCCATCAGGATCATAACATCCGACCACGCTTGCAAAGCCTAGACTCTAGGCTAGATTTGCTTTCATACACTAGGATCCCCCACATGTACGAGCCTCAGGCAAATACTGCCATGCTAGTGTAGCCACCTGCTTTGTGAATTGAACATGAGTGGAGGCTTTAATACCAGATGAGAGGATCCTCCTACAATAATTTATAAAAATGCATACAATAACAAGAATTAACAACACAAATTAAATTTGACAGAATACTTGAAAATATTGAATTGATTGTAGGCCACTTAGAAGGGGCAACCTCCTTTGAGCAAGCTCAATTCAATAATTTCATGGATGCCTTCATTAGCCTCAACACTTACTTATATACGAATTATAATCTAAGCAACTACCACTTCCCATGAATGTGGGATAAAACAAAATACTCATGGGACAACTTACAAAGCATATGCATCCATAGTAATTACTAAACTAACAAAGTAAAGAGGTCAAATATCTGCCTGCAAGTTCTTTGACAGTCTATGGATACTCTGTTGATTGATTTTTTTGACGCTACTAAAAATATTTTGAAACTAATATAAATGGGCCCCAAGTTTCAGTGGTTACCTAAGGCTTTTACAAATATCACTTTGGCCACCAATACCGTCTAAGCGAGTACCGCTCTCCAAAATTGTTTTGGCCACGGGTTTATCTCTCAATGAAAACTCTTGGTTTTCCTTACATATGGGAACTACTGAATTAGGAAGGGGTTGTTACCCATTTCAATAGAAATTCCTCTCAATGGGCCAACTAATTTGGGGTTCCTGTGGTATTCCTCATGATGAGTTTTAGGGTTTTCACCCAAACACTACCCACAATTAAGTGATCAAGTTTTTACCCTAAGCTGAAATAGATTACTTAATTTATGCAGTAGAATAGAGTTAATATTTTCTAAAAAATTACTGAAATGAAGTATGCAGTAGAATAAAGTTAAGACTTTCTAAAAAAAATTGCCTTGGAAAGTGCTCTGATACCAGATGTAACAAACCGTTACACCAAAACCTCAAGGCATTAGTGAAATCTACCCATTAGGATCGTAACACCAAGGGAAATAAAGAGCATTTTAAAAACAATATTTATTTATCCTAAGGTGACATTTTAAAAAGGGGAGCCATAAGGAAATCAATAAATAAATAAAAAAGTTGATTTAGTTCTTCAAAAAAGGGCATTGGGTTTAGGAGGGAAATAAATATTTTAAAAAGGGCTCTTTCATGGGAAATGAAATATAAGGGATTTTGGAGCTCATTTTGATTATGCTTGAGAATTAATGTTGCCGTAATGCTATTGGGGTTTCTCCAAGAACTTCTTGAAGATGAAAAACCTTCATGAATAATATCATCCACGGTGGTGAAAGATCTTCCATGGGTGATTGTTGATAGATTCATCTAGAGTCTATGATTGTGCTTCATTGATTGAAAATTCTAGATTGATGCAGGAGGGTTTGAATGCAAAATATTTTGAAGATTCTTCAAATAAAATATTTTGGGAATTAGGTTGCAGATATTGAGGAGAGTTTGAGTGATTGCCATTTAATTGCTAGTTGTGTTCGGGTTTCTTGGTATGGCTGCTTCTTTTTGGGTAAATCTTCCAGATTTTCATCTACAACACCACTGTTTCAAGCTACAACATGTATTTATGTGATAACATTATAATAACATTGTGAGTCTACACCATTTGGTATTATATCAAAGTTATTGTAATTTTGAGTTTATAAAAACAAGCATAACAATTGAAGATCAATATATAATGTTGGAGTTTGAGGTCAAATTATTGTTATTAAGTATTTCTTTATGCATGCCAAGTGTTTTTTGAAAATTTCATGATATTTATATGCATTGTGGGTTTCTTGTTTGCACAAATATTGTCTTAAATTACATTTTAAATGATCCCATTCCAAAACACATTGAAAATATCACTATACAAGTGTTTAACGAAATGCTTGCTCACTAGAAGCAAAAAATATTTATGGGTAAAGAAAAAAAATTAGTTTAAAAATTGGGGTTGGTCATTACACATGATTCTAGGCAAAATACTTCATGAACGCAATTTGGTAGCATGGATAAGATCTCTAGCTAGAGGTAGGCCCTTGGGTTCTTGAAAAACCTACCAATGATGTTGAATGAGATCTTAAAGCTTTTGTGGATTTTGAGTTTCCAAATCTTGTGATTCTAAGAAATGTATTTTTTCCATTATGTCATAAGATCATTTTTTGATTAATTTTCTATTTTATGAGAGATGATAGTTTGGATTGGTGGTTATTGCATCCAATTTTTTTTGTAATTATTTCCATTTGCATTGAAACCCATGAATAAATCTTGAAAAGTGAGGGACACCTTTCCCAAATGTTTAAACCATTGCACTCCCAAAACTACATTTACTTCCATAATTAATATGATAATTTTTTTAGAATGTAGCTAATAGTCCCCCATTAAGAGTTTTATATGCTACCATTCACCCCCACAAGAGATTTTCTTCCCATTACTATCATAGCATGGAAAATTAGAGATTGGATACATAAATTAGTTAATTTAATCAGCTAATATTCTATTAATGAAGTTGCGTATACTACTTGTATTAACCAACATTGTCACATTCCTCTTCTCGATATAACCAAACACTTTTGAGTGCTTGTAGTGTATTTATGTCATTCAATGCATGCAAGAAGATAATGAGGCTCTCTTCCTCTTCAAAATGATTATACCCATGCTCTAGAGTTGGATCCTCTAAAATTACTTCATACTCTTTTGTAACTTCATTCTCAATAATCATTAGTATTTTTGCACCATTGACACAATTATGACCTCTAAACCATTTGTTCTCATAATGCCAACACAATCCCCTTTTTTTTCCTCCACATCTTGTTGAGGAAACAACTTTGTAATTTTACTTGGGATAAAATAAGTAGCGACATTTGTCTCTCTTAATCCCACAATGTGACCTAGCTTTGATATTATAATAGTAGAATTTCATTTCTTAATGTACAATGCTTGATGAACTACTTTCTTAACTGTGAAAGGTTCCAACAAATGAACACCATGCTTAATTTAGTCATTAAGTTCATTGATGTAAAATTTTAGTCTCTGATAATCTATCGTATCCTGATCTTGGATTTCTAATCTCATATGCTCAATATTATATTCTGTTATAGATCATGTTTGTCTCAATTTTGTTAATTGGGTGAAATAACTACCTTTACATGGTTGCTTATAGTGGGCTACTAAGTCGTTAGTAAATAATGTCCAAATGAGCACTTGTCCTTTCTTGTCACCCATTATCTGTTAGTATCATTGAAAAGGTTCATATTCTAAATGTAGTGAAGTCACACCAACCATTGCATTCTCTAGTATATCATGAAGTTAAAAATACTACTCCATGAGAATTGTCCATAAAGTTACATCCATACCATCAAACTTTTGAATGTCTATTTGGTCCTTGGAAATTCTACCACGACCCTTGGTTTGGTATGTTTGGGTTGTACCCTCTAGGTTTGTTTAATTGCCTATAAATGGCTAACATTGGCCCAAATCCATGACGTTGATTATTTTGGGGGTTCAATTATGAAAATAATTATTGTCTAAACCTATCCAAACCCTTATTTTATGTTATCGTAAATGGAGTAAATTTTTTATTTGTGATAAAAAGTAACCATTTATTCACAAAGCACCAAAATGTTTCCATGAAATTTAGGTGGTGGAAATAAATAAAGTCATTGGGATTAGTGGTTGTAGAAAATTATTCTAGTCCAAAATTTTGGGAGGATGACATGGTTGTGGATGTGGTTATTTTCCTAACTTTATAATTGTGATCATGTATGGAAGGAAAGTACTTAGTGCGAGTGCTAACTATAAAAAAATTATGATTATTGAAAAATATGAGTCTTATCAGGATTAGAGAGCTATACCCTTTTTTCACACCAAAACAAATTCACCAAAAAGAAACACTTTCAAGGTCAACTTTACATGACCATATCTCCTTTCATATTACTTTCAATATTTATTGTGACCATTTTCCAAAAAGTTCTTTGGTGGTGTCTATTACAATGAGCCAAACTATGCTTACGCTAATATAAAATAGTCACACCATTGACATATCACATGAGTAGGGTTGTGCACTCACCTGAGGTGCAAAGAGAGATATCAGGGCATGTTGGGTTAGTAAAAAGAGATGACTTAGCATAATTGATCAAGATTTACTTAGTTGATAACAAAATAAAATTACACTTAGACATTTCAAAGTAGTGAAGGGAAATCATATATGCATTCCATAGACAAACAACATCATATACACTTAATATTTAGTAGACCAATTTTAATAACACTGCTAACCATTAATGAAAACATTAGGCTCCTTGCATTAACATATAAGATAATAAAAATGTTACATTAGTGTCTCCATACACAGTAATCTCTATATTAAACAACCTAAATGACTTAGGAACTCCAAAAATTTTAGAAACAACTCATGACACAATTATCAATAATAATAACAATAATTACATCAAAAATTACAATCTCAAGAACCTTCAACTAAGATGTGAGATGGGATTTTATAGATATAAGCCACCACCTTGCCATTAAATTGAGTAAATATATACTCTTTAAAAAGTGAAAAAGAATATAAATATAGGAAGGAATAACCATTTTACATAAAGTTTTCTAACCAATTAGACCCTATATTTGTGTCAGCTTGCTCTAGATTTGCTCAATCTGTTTGAACCAATGACTCTTGTTAATGTCATACTTGTATGAATACTTGTTATTTATATTATCTCCCATAGATTAGTGCTCCTAATTTTTTTCTTTATGGTTTGATCAACCTAATTCTCATTCACTATGCTCTGTGTTTGGTGCCAACCATGGTGCTATCTTCGGTGCATGTCAAGACTTCATTTGGTTGGTCCTTCAGATTTAAGTGTTCCTAGTTTTCTTGGTACATCTATGTAATTTATTCATTGTTTACAATAGAGAATGGTGGAAATTTGTTGGAATTTTTAAATACCGTGGTAGCATTTGGTAGATATACTTCTTGCGTCATGTGCCTTTGTAAATTATTTATCCAAAATAATTATGTCTTTTGCACCCTCTTAGTACTTGAAAAAAATAAAGTGCGCAATTCTATACTTGGTCATAATTATGGGTGAACATAACCCCACACTAATCATGTTATCCATCCCTAGACAACTTATTATCCACATGCAATGCATCCAAAAATTCAAGTCTAGTCTTTTGAAACTCATCCTTAGTAGTCCCCATTTTACAAGGGTAGCCTAAAAAACAATTACCCTACTTGGCATTTCCATAGACAATGATTTTCATGAAAATAATTGATGTTTGTTATGTTTTACCTTTTGCCTTGAAACTTTGGATTTATGATACATAATATTTATGTGTCTCACTCATTGTAGTCTCTTCATATATAGTTTTAACCTACATGATTTTGAAACTCATTTTCATTTCTTTTTATTTCTCTTCAATTTGTTCTTTTAACTCATCTACATCCTTGAGGATTTTCCCTCTCAGCCCTATCCTTGGTTTGGCATACCTTTTTTTGAAATTTTACTTTTTCCCTCTTTGAGCAAGTGCACATTAATTACCTTTATTGGTGCATAAAATTTTGAAATATTTGG
The DNA here is from genome assembly GCA_037957365.1 of Torreya grandis. Classification (NCBI taxonomy): domain Eukaryota; kingdom Viridiplantae; phylum Streptophyta; class Pinopsida; order Cupressales; family Taxaceae; genus Torreya; species Torreya grandis. Next base: position 316,371 of record JARHVA010002354.1, read on the forward strand.
TCTTTCAAGTTCCCTTTTCTCTTAGAGATTTGGTAGTATTTTTTCACAAATTTCCAATTGTTCATCAAACCCCACCCATACCTATTTATCTTCTCTCTCCATTTCTTCATTAACAATGCTTTTACATTTCAATAATAAAATATCCACCATAAACCCTAGCTGGTTAATCTCCTCAATACCTTCCAAAGAAACTCTTTCAAACAAAATGGGATCCTTGCAAGTGATCTTTGAGAATAAATTTAGTACTTTCAACTCTACTAGTGCTAGCTTACACTCTCGCAAGGCATGCTTCCTGTTGACCTCTTCCAATTATTATTTTATCTCCTTCATCGACACTCTCTTCTTCACTCTACAAGTATTTGTGCATGGACTATGACATCGAATAAATGTATCAAGTCTCATTCTAATTTTCCATTTCATGTGTGTCATCATATTTTTTTTCCTTGTGTTGGACATGGTCAATATCATCCATCTCTATTATTATTGTCCTTGTCCTGATCTATTTCATTTTCAACTTATTCTTCATTCCTTTTCACTTCTTCTTCTTCTTCTTCTTCTTCTTTTTATTTTTATTCTTCTTCTTCACCTACTAGGCCAATGATATTTAAGTTATCGAAACCCAATTTATCTTCCAATACATTTACATCATCTTACTACCACATGCTAATCTCATATTTCATTAGAACTTCATTCTATGCGATCTCCTCGACCAATTTTCCTTAAGATTCTTCCTCATCTCTAGATTTTCATGCTATGGCACTTAGCAAGTTATAATATATTGGGTCCTATGCTAAATTTGTTGTAGTCTCAAAATCCTTTCTATATGGTGTAGGTGTAGAGCTATCATTTGTTTATGGAGGCAACCTAGAAGGTCCTTTTGTCTTTTTCGTTGGCCATGGTGGAGTAAGTTGTCTGAGTGGTGACATTGTTGGATGAGTAGGTAGTTGTCTTAAATCATGAAATGACAAATTTTATTCATCATCATTGTCATCCAAATTTTATAAAGAGGTCATGTGCACTGTGTCATTAGTATTGGATTTTTCCTCTGCCTTGCCTTATGTTATTTATAGTCCTTTTCTTGAGGATGTTACATTTTGTGACCCTACTATAAGTTGTTTCAGGAATGCCTCTTTATTTCTATTTATATGTAGAGGTGCTTCCCTATCCTTATCCTCATCTTATTTCATGGGCTTATCCCACAAATCCTTTTCCACCACTTGCTTTTGCCTTGGTTGTGTGCTACACTCTACCTTGTGTTTCCTTGGATCCAATGCATATGAGGTAACTATTGTGGAGATACTTTTCCTTACCAATCAATTATACAACTACAAGATCAATGATAGTGGAATCATCATTATATTAACTATCTTAATCCACTATTGTCTTGGTGGGGTATTTGAAGAGTGTCTTGAGCACCAAAATATCCTCCTCTTATCTTTTTTTGTGTTCACCTTAATTCATCACACATTAGGTACTATCTTCAATTTGATTTATAAATAATGAGCCAAGAATCAATATGGAAACTTAAATCATCTAGATATGTTGCCACTTTCTAAGCTTATTTTTAATAAATAATGGTGCCTCATCATTACAAATTCATCATAGGCTCTATATGCTTCTGGAATTACCTGCAAAATACATAATTCATCACAAAATACCTCTACCATGTTGTCACACTATATGTTCATTTTTATTCTATAAGATTTATTGTAGGGGATAAGACATGTAAATCTTGTACCTTTTTGTTAGAGATGAATCCCACAATGAATGAAACCATACTACATCACCATATTCATTTGGGATTCCCAATTGCAGAGCTTAAGAAAAATAAGGATTATGCTCCATTTGAATGACTCCACTATTTCATGGGCCTTCCGTTTAGTTTCAATAAGGTCATCATAGATACAATTTTAACTATTGAATTTCAAATTCTTAGTGTCATCCTCTATGATATATATATATATATATATATATATATATATATATATTGCTTATTATTATCACACCGACTAGTTGTGCATAGATTTTCCCTAACAGGGTGCACAAACACATGGGTGACTCAATCCTATAGGTGATTAACAAGAAATATGAACTTTTCATTATTATATTTAATCATATTTTCTGCTTTTTAAACTTCCTTTATATTCACTAGTGCTTGTTTGATGTATTCCTTATCCATGGTAAGCTAGTCAATTTATTTATGCACCATTGGGAGATTTTTCATCTGGAAATGCAGATCTTATTGTCATGTATGAATGAGAGGATAAATATTACTAGCTTCTGAAGTTTTCCAAAATATGGAAGCTTGAAGAGCTAGAACACTCTAATCTTCTTCAAAACAATCTTAACCTTGACATCAGACATCAAAGTTCCATTTAAGCTCACCTTTGTTAATTCTACAATGCAATATTTTTTAAGGTCCATCTTTTTTTTATCATGTGGTGATTTTAATCTCAAACCTTACATTAATCCACCTTGGAGCTCCACTCTTTGCTACACAAACATGAATTTGAGAACTGCCTTTGTGATTTCTAGTAGTGTCTCACTATATTCTTTCCCTTCATTTCTTCTTCATTTACCTCTTGTATGATGATCAAGTCACCCAATCTAGGTCCAAAAAATTATAAGCACTTATATTTGTAATGGCCATGGTGATTGGGTTTATTTTTGGTGACATTATTGGTGTATGTCCTTTTTTGCAAACCCTTGGTCGATCTACCCTTCTATATCACAAATTTTTGCTTCGTATTCTAAGATTCATTGAGATTTAATGGTGAATGTACCACCTACAACTTCCTTTCCTTATAATTTTGGATGAATATCCATCACCCTAGTCTAAATTTTTTTGAAAATGATTCGTGTTACACTTTTTATCGATTTCAACCTCAAATCCATTTAAAACCTATAATTTATTCTTAGTTTTTTTGTGCCCTAAAGGTTTGATCACTCTTTATTTTGTGAATATTTAAAAATTTCAAATTTATAAGTGGGGAAATGGTGTTTAAGAGTTAATTTATAGTCCCTCTCGATGTTTATTTCCCTAAAAATGCTTAATGTTCCTTTTTTTACCGTTAGTGACATTTTCATACGTAGGTATTACCTCATGATGATGTCATCATTGTGATACTCCCTTTATGTGTGACCTATGCATTTTATCCCTTCATACATTCTTGGGTGCAATGCATATTCTTGTAGACACTAAATATGAATTATATAACACCTCAATCTTGTATACTTGGTAAGTACTTCTCATGGTTGTACCCTTTAGTTCTAAGACCTCTTGATGTCAAAAGGCTTCCACCCACTATCTCTTGTGTTTATTACTTATCTCTTAGTCCGAGCACATGTTATTTTGATGACTAGGACTTTTATGTTGTGAAAAATTATTTAAGCATGTTTGTTATCATCCTTTAGAAGTTTTAGACATGTATCTATTTTATAGCTTATCAGACACTTGCATCCCAACCAAATGCCTACATCGACTTTAGTGTCATGTACTAAACTAAGTGTCCCACGACCTAAAGTCATCAAAATTGTAAATGAAATGTATCTTTATGGCTGAGCTAAGTGATTTAATGTGATATATTCTCAAAATCAATTGTTATATATACAAGATAAACCCTCATTCATTCTTTACCTCGCATAGTCCTAGCAATTCACAAGTCAACTTACCAAAAACTTTCAAGTGAGAAAAGGTTCCCTATTCTTTCCTATTTCAATATCAATCATAGGGAAATCCCATCTGTAGGTTTGATTTACTGAAGGAACATTCCATCTAAGTTACAAGCTAGGTCATTCTATGTACTTGATTATCACATGCTGCATCCTTATGGACACATAAGTCAACATGTAGGTGAGAACTACATAAGTATGAGGCCCTTTCAGATTATTGGTTATGTAGGAGACACACATTGATAGAGGGGTATTTGGGGAAAATCGACACCATGTGCCCACTAACCCATTTTTCCCATAGTCACTCCATAGATGAGGATGAGGTTTTGATCATTTAATAAAGAATGACAATATATGCACAAAATCTGAACATACTAGAGTAAAAGAAAAAAGAAATCTAGAATTTTTTAGGTGGTTAAACTTAGAACTAGTAAATATTATGTACCAAAAACATGTGTCCAACTTAGACACCAACATTGACATAATTGTCCAAGTCCGATGCAAGCATCCGAGGCCATAAAATGAAAATTTCTAAAATCTAATGATTAATCCAAAATCAAGATCTAGTCTGCTTCTAACTTATTTTATATCAGATCAACAGACACAATAAACCAACTATGCACTCTTGTAACCTAATTCATTACACTATCAATCAATAGTTATACAATCTATTTTTAGCATATCTCAACATTTAAATTCAAAATATTATTTATTTGAGTTTATAAATTAATTGGCTTACTATAGATCTATTTATCACCCTTGTGCTTATTCATTTCTATATTATTAACCCTATACTATATTGATCCATCTAGATTTAGGGTTAAAAATTTGGTGAACTCAATGTTTGGTCCCCAAAACCCTAGATTTTGACCCAGGATTTTCTGTTTCACTATTTTTGATTTTTGATTTAGTAAGGTTCACAAGCTAAAAATCAAATTTCATTTTTTTTAAAAATATGTGAAATATGGATACATCTATAGCTAATTTTGGGCTCCAATTTGTGATTATATATGTGGTATATTATTATAATTTCTTAATCAAACCTATCATTCAACATAATAGGCAAATTCATTAATATAATGAGAGGGTTTTAAAATGAAAGTAACACCTAATATCTCTTCATAATTCCTTTTGTAATACTATAGAGATAATATCTAGGTGCCAACACAAATGTTCTCAACTCTATATTCCACCTAGATATTATTCGAGTGACAAACACCGTTCTGCACCCATTGTTCACCCATGGCTTATATTGGATTCTACAATCCATGTTGTCACTATTCAAAAAGGTAAAGGTTTCCAAACTAATATGCCACCTATTAATATATAACAAGTGCCTCCTAAGCCAAAAATGGTGATCAAATCTAAGGGATATGACCTTGTTGACCAATTAAGCAACACACATTCTAAGATATCAATCTTGAAACTAACATACTCCTTGTTGATGCCAGAATATCATGGGTACATCCATCTACCAATAGCATGTGGACCATAAGTGGTCCCCATGTTCATATGGATATTAGATCGGGACATACATTGCCATTAAAATTTGGACAACATTGGTTTGTTGATTGTAATGAAACATTGAATATTATAGATATGTGTATCACATTTACTATTAGGGATAAATATATTTTCCTACACCATGATGGATATGGCCATTGCTCCCCATCGATGACTTTTATAAAACCATTACATACAAAAATTGAGGAGGTGATAATGTGTCACTATAAAAAAAGGTTGAAAAATGTCTCACATGATCCTCCACCTTTTGATGATGAAGGATTCTTTGATTATCCCTTTCAAATATCCTCAAAATACCAAAAAAATTAACAAAATTTGAAAATCCAAAAATATTCAACATTTACATACCTTATTAGCTCCTTGGCACCTATGTTGTTAGTTATATGTTGACAGATAAAATGTCATCTATTTATATATACACATGTGTTCACGCATCTTTTGAGTGTGATATGGGCATACCTGGGCACATGATCTATGCACTTTCAAATGTTAGGACTTCCCTCTACTCATGTCATTTAGACATTATGGCATCCACTTATTTAATCATGATACACCCAAGTTATTTCATTTTATGATCAATTTCCATTATCATGTTTGAGCTTATATATGTACACATGCTTTTATCCATGCTTACATATTTTTTAGTGTAATTGATATGCTATGTACTTAACATTTTTTAATAACGAAAATGTCCAATGACTAGTATGATTTGTTTATGTTGGTTACTTATGTTTCATGCTTTCCATTTATGCACTTCCTTGAGTGTCTTGTCTTTCATTGTATTTCTTATTTGAGCATTTGAATATGCTACATTGATTGTGGCCCTTATGCCTATGTTTGCCTATTGTCCAATTTTTATATGTCATAATTTGTTATATGTGGACATTTTAACATGTCTTTCTATGCATTGTGGATATTTTACTAAGTCATATCCCTTCGATTGTGCAACATTTAAACATGCCCCTTATTTGAGGTCTCCTTGAACTATTATCTTTTGGTTTGATTTTGAATGATCTTGTGTGTGTCCTTGATTTCTTGTTGAGATTGTACTATTAATATCTACATGTTGCCATGATTCACATCATGCATCTTAAGACTTGACATGATCACACACTATGTACCTCATTGTTATATTTACCTAGACATACTACTCATATATGCTACATGATCCATACACATATTATACAATTATCCTATCCTTTTGAGGTAAGGCAACTACCGGTTTCTACTTCCCCTCACCTCAAAAGGGGGGCATATCATAGAGGCATGACATTCATAACTTCAAATTTTTAAATTTTAGTGGGGGCATTCAAAAAAGACATGAACACCACACTTATCATTACTCAACATTCTAAAAAGTACAGTGGAGACATGTTATGGAAACATTTTATCCACACTCATACCAGTTCTCAATTTCAAATTTCAGTGGGGGCATGTCATGGTAACATGTCTTCCACACTTGAAAATTTTCAAATTAGCCAAACTACATAATTATATGATTTGTATACATATTTGTAGTAGCATTCTATACATTGGTATCATTTTTATACCCAGGTTTCAGCTTGAGACATATATAAGGTGCATATGCGATATAAAAGAGCACCTTAAATTATAAAATCAATTCAACTTTTAGTTTTCAAATACTTCTACAGAGTTTACCATACACCAGGATGGACTTTTATGGACCATTATTGCGATAATCTACTATAATAGTTGGTTCACTTTTGGTAAGGTTGAGGTGATTACATCAATAAATATTACCAAGTTAATAGGATGGAGTGATCAAAATCATCCTCCATCACTAGATTTGTAGTGTGAGTTGACTTGGATCACTCATGATCACTAGGTTATAAGTATGATTAGGTTGCATGATTAAGCTAATTTCAACTACTGGGTGGCAACTCACCTTTTCTGTAAGGTTAGGGGCAAGTTTACCTCCAATGTTTTCATATATTTTCACTTGCATATTTTACATTTGTCCAAATCTCAACTCTAAAGCTTCATACCAAGGCATATCTTCAAATAAAATTTCCAAAAGGCAAGCTGGCTGCATTGATACACAAGTGTACTCCTAACCTTGCTATCTTTAATTTCAAGCTTTTAAATTCTTTCAATTCTAGATTATATGCACTGATTATATACTATAACATGTTTTTGGTTTCAGGTCAGTCCCCAGTAAAACACTCAAGCTGGACTCACACAAAGATAATGTGAGCTATACACACCCAGGTATACATTTATTTTCCTTTAAACTAGCAATTTCATTAATAGATTAAAGGGGGAAATGTATACACTTCATGTAAATTATATATCACCTTAGTCTTGTATACTTGGAAATTAATTATCATGGCTATACCATTTAGTTATAATACCTTTGTGCAGTAGAAAGGCTCTCATATGCTATCTTTTGTGACTATTAATTATCTCTTAGTTTGAATACATGTTCTTTTGATGACCAAGCCTTCTATGCTATGAAAAATGTTTTAAACCTACACATCATAATCCAATGCAAGTTTTGGACTTATGCCAATTTTCCAAATTCTTAGACACTTGTGTCCCAGCTAGATGCCTATGTCGATGCTAGTGTCCAGTGCCAAACTAAGTGTTCAGTGACCTAATGTCATCAAATTTGAAAATGAAATGTGTCCTTATGGTCGGCCTAAGTGATTTAATACTATACATTATCAAAAGGGATTGATGTACACACACACACACAAGATAAACCTCATTCATTCCTCACCTAATATAGACCTAAAAACTCACAAAGAAACTTACCAAAAACATTCAATCAAACATTCAAGTGAGAAAAGCTTCCCTATTATTTTATATTTCAATATCAGACATAGGTACAACCCATATACAAGTCTTACATACTAAAAGATCATTCCATGAGCTATATTTTATAAGTTACAAGTGACATCACTCTATGTATTTTCATATCACATGTTACATCCTTATGCACACACAAGCCAACACATAGGATAAAACTACACAAACCTAAGGCCCTCTTTAGAGTATTGGATATGTAAGTAGCACCCATTTATAGAGGGGTCCTTGGGGCAACTTAATAATGTGTGTGCATTACCAAGGGTGAGTAAGATAGGGTTTGATCATTTAAAAAAGAGAAATAACCTATGCATGAGATTTGAACATATAGAGTAAAGGCAATAAAAAATCCACAAGGTTCTAGGTGGTCAAACTTAGATCTAGTTAATATTCTATAATGAATACCCATGTCCAAATCAGATGCCAATGTCAATGTAACTATCTAGGTCTCGTGAAAGCATTTGAGTCACAAAATATAAATTTATAGAATATGATAATGGATATATAATCCATATCCAGTCTGCTTCTAACTTGTTTTATATCATATCAACACACACATAGTAAACTAACTAATTACTCTTGTTTTTAATTCATTATATTATCAATCAATACCTTACTTTCTATTTTTAGCATATCTTAACATTTATATTTAGAATATTGTTTATATGAGTTTGAAAATTAATTGGCATGCTATAGATTTATTTATCACCCTTGTGTTTATTCACTTATATGTTCTTAACCCTATACAATATTGACTCATCTTAATTTAGGGTTAAACAATTCCACTTGTTTGTACTCCCATGCCTTGCAAACCTTACCTATCCAGATACTTGGTCATTTATAAACACATGTCCACCAACTTCATCTAGATGGAATGAACATTTTGTTACAACCTACCCCAAACTAATTATGCACATGGTCCTCTAGTACATTAACAAGTTTATAATTTACCATTTAATTTCATACACATATCTTACAAAGACCCCATTTCTTCCTCACCTCGCTTGTGAAAATGTGTGTGACCATTGCCTTTGAAAATCCTCCTAGTACACCAATTATTTATAAAGACCATGTTGAAAGAGTAACCTATTGAATATATTCACACAAAATTGGTGTAACATAACACTTTAAAAAATCTTGGCTCTTATTAGCAAATGAAAAAGACCAAATGAATTCATGATATAAATGGTGCGAAAATTCAATCCTGGAGCTACTTATATGTTTAGAATAAGAAACCTTAGGGATTCCCTACTCAACTCACCTGACTAAAATTATATGAATGCTCACTTTATTCATAATATACTAGGTGCAAAGAAAGGTTTATGCTTATTTACATAAATAAAAAATAACTACAAGAATAAACTATAAATAAAGAAATATTTTTAGTATTGCATCTTGGAATATGCCTTATTCAAAGTAATTCACTAAGGATTATAAATGAAAAGGCTTGAGCCTATTCCCATTTAAATTCCCAAATAGCATTTTTCCATCCAATATGTGTAATTTTCACGTGCCCATTTATATAATGTCATGAGGAGTATACGATCCCAACTATTGAATATGAAACTTGCATGGATGCTTTTTGTACATTAGAACATGAAATCCTTACATAAGTTTTACCATTAATGTGGTTATCATTCCATGCCTTCTATATTTATTTTTCAACTCACTAAATCTATTTTTTTTAGGATACGTGTTTCATCTAATTTCATGAATTATTACAACTGTGCATCTAGAGACTCCTTATCATCCGACTGACTAGGACATGTAATATGTAGGGAGGGTACCAAAAATTATATTAGAAAATTGGATTCCTTACCAAACACAAGTTTAGCCATTTGTATGTTTTCATATAGGCCCAAATTATCATTGAGACCTGATCATCCCAATCCTTTCACTCTATGTCACACATATTAGTCAAGGTTGCACTCAAAATTTTGTTGAAAGTCTCTAATGTTATATTTTCCTAAGGGTAGTATGGGGTAGTTTATGGTGCACCACCATGAACTTAACCAACAAAATGTGCAACATATCATTCAAAAAATGTGTAGCCCGATCATTTGTGAGACTCAAAGGGAACCCATACGTACTTATGATGTTCTTTGTTAAGAAATGTGCAGCTATGCATTTTTTTATTAGGATTGTCTTTGCCTACTTGAAAAGAAAATCCATAGTTACTATAATGTTTCACATAATAGTCGATCATGTGGAAGGGGAGATGTATCTGACAAAGTCAATGGCCTATTTTTTGAACAAAACTTTGGTAATTATTATAATTAATGGTATCTAATAGCTTTTATTAGGTTTCCCAATTTTTTGACATATACTACACTTGTATGTAAACTATTTGGAATTCATATAGTTTTTTGGCCACTAGAGTCTAGAAAATATAATATTGCATGTAGTGGACTCACCAATATAGTGACCACATAAAAATACTTTGTGATCCTCATGTAAGACATATGCGTGGTCATGTTATAAAACACACCAACATAATACTTCATACTTCCCCAAATTGTATAAATCACTACCAATGAGTTGTTATGGGGTAACACGAGCCACTAGTTGTTTCATATCCTTTGTCTTTTAGTCACTTAGGGAAAATCTATAAGTGAGAAATTTTGTGATGCCATCTTATTTATCCTGTGCTCATTGGATATTATATATCTGGGTGTTTGGAATTTCATCCTTGATCTTTTACGCTTCTCCTGAAATGATTTTAAATAAGTGCTTTGACCCATAGTTTTATTTGCCAAGTTTGACAACCATGAAAAATTGGAATCTTTGAAATAACATGATCTATTTACAAATTCTTCTATGCATTACTATATTATTGATAAGATACTTCAATGCCTCATGATTTATGAAGAATATGAATGGGGTGGTGAATAAGAACTACCAATTTTTTCAGAGGGTATTAACCATGGTCATAACTTCATGCTCAAAAGTAGTATAATTTCACTCATCTAATGAGTTTTCATACTTGCAAAGTAGATGGGATGATCAATAATGACATCTCTTGATTATACAATAATAGTGCCAAATGCTAACCTAAATTCATCAACATAGACATGTAAAGGAGTCTTCTTGTTAGGAAATTACAATAATGGTGCACTTGTGAGATTATATTTCAATGTACCAAATTATTCCTATTGCTTATCCATCTAGATGAAGGGATTATCCTTTCACAAAATTTCCTCCTCTGACCTAGAAATATTCACATAATTATAGATAAACATGCGATAATACCTTATGTGAACCAAAAATTCATGCACATCCCTTTTAGTGTTAGGTGTTTCAACTTCAAATATAAAATATCCATGGGATCAACAAGCATCCATTCATTTCATATTACATGGCCAAGAAATGTACCAAAGGGTGTGGTGAAAACACATTTATTCAGGATAAGAGAGATTTGGAGCCACTGAAACCACTTGAATGTTAACCTTAGATTTTTGGAGTGACACTTATCAAACCTGTAGATAATCCAACTATCCAAATAAACCTGTAAAAACATGTGAATGAAGTCTTTGAATGCCTTGACCACAATGCAAAAAAATACCATTGGTGAATTATTCAACCCAAAGGGCATTACATTGTAAGCAAATGACCCCCATTCAATTATGAACGTTGTATTGGAGATTCCATATAAACCATCAATTAATGTATAAATTTTTAAATAAAAAGCTCCTTCCAAGATCTCCTTGGTAAATGGGTTTGGGAGAGAATCACTAACACAAACAACATTGAGCAAATGGAAGTCCAAATATATAAGAATGCACTCATTCTTCTTTAGGATGATCATCATTGGGCTTACCCACTTTTACTCATCAAATACATATATGACTCTAATGACAATCATATAGTAATGGATCTATACATCTAATATTCTACCTTAGAGAGTTCAAGCATGGGAGAGGAAAAACAAAAGGTATGAATTAAATGTAATTTAAGCATTTCCCATTAAGTCATCTCCCTCTTTGTATCACTAATAATATACCATACATGTGCCCAATTTTTCAAGGTTCCATAATAAGCATGGACCCATAGACTAATTGGAAGGAAATGTAACTATTCATCCAAACCTCATAAATTTTTAGAAGTGTTTTTAGGGCCACATCTATACCATAATTGGGAAATATACACTTATTACACTAAAAAGGGTGAATATTACCTCATTTACAATAACCATATAGGTAAGGAAGGTTTATGTGTCACCCAATAGTGATTTTAAGATTAAATATCAAAGAAAGTAAACATTTTTTCTCTTTGGGTAGACATCCCTTTAGGTCATTCACATAGGATGATGTGCATGTTGAGCCATAATAGTTAGGAAGTGCAACATTATTCCCCTTGCTATGTTATAACACCCATTTCATCTTTTACATGCCATGTGGTACCCAAAATTTTATTTTTGGAGCATGTATAATTTTAGCTCTGTTTCATTCAAGCGCTTTCATCCATTAAATTGCTTAGGTCCTGTATTCATATTTCTAAATTTGTACCCAGTCATTTTATAATATTTTTAGATCCATTGATCACAGGCAACACTTGTGCTATCAGAGATAGAAACCACATCATCCCAAATAAGAATTACATCATCTCAAGGGCTTAAATGGTCCACCCCTTGTGAGGTGATGTTGTAAATTTGGTCATCTATGTCCATATTTTCCACATAGGCAGAACCATGAATATTATCCAAGGAGATGACCATGTGTTATTATCCATTTTCAAATCTCATATAAAACTTATTAAAATAAATGTAAGAATTATTAGTGTAACACCATAGTTTATCGAACAAGAATGGATAATAATCTACTTTAGCCAATTTAATAACTTTAGAGTTTTCACTATGCTCTCCTAGACTAGTTCCATCTCCCATAGAGTGGTGTTCCTAAATTTTCACTCTATGGTTTAGGTAACCTCCTTCCAATTCACCACACTTTATGTTTTTCACTGACAATGGTGTTGTCTTCAACACATTCATAGACTTTAATTGGTTGGTCCTTTCAATTCAAGTGCTCATGAGTTTCTTGGTACATTTATGAAACCACTTCCTAATGTTCCATTAAGATTAGTGGTGTTCTGCTAGTCTTCATCAAAATCTTGGTAACATTTAGTAGATATACTTATTTTTTCTTATTCATTTGCATGCTACTTATCCAAAATGCTTGCACCTTTTAAAACCTCTTAGTTATTAGAAAAATAAGGTGTGCACTTCTATACTTGGTAAAATTTTTAGGCCAACACTTTAAATAATATCCTTCCAAAAATTATGGAATCTCCTAAACCAAGCACTTGTGTAAGGAGAATGAGCTTTTGCAAGATAGATGCTTTTTCAAAAAAATAAATCTACACTATTAACAACCCACCCATAAGTTTTTTCTATACTTTTCCCAATTTATAGATATGTTACCACTCATTAGGATAGTTATTTAAAAATAAGACAACCAACAATAGTAGATAATTAATTTCAAAAATTAAACACAAAACTAGAGATAATGATAGATAATTGATAAGTGAAGTGATATGACTGTATTATATATATATATTTCCCCTTTGAGAGAGAAACCTACATAATGAGAAATAATATTAAAAGGAATTTGAGAATAAAACTAATGATTATTTTGGAAAGCCTTGCTCTTCTTATTTATAAACATAATTAGGTAAGATCACATTCCTTTGTCCTAATTAGGCTAACCTAAAGAAATATTTAGAAATAATAGATGAAAAAATAAAGGTTATGTACACCACAAGTTAACCACATCATAACATTAGTACACTTAAGAAGATAAAATAGTAGGAGAATAATATAATGCATGAGTATTTGCCACATACTTCTGAATGAGTCAAAGTTAGATATTGCCATTGTAATCACCTAACTTGAAATTCCACCACAAGTAGAAGAACATTGTTTATTATTTGAAATTAAACCTCTTTTCATATTATAAAACATTTAGCACCAATTTATTATCTAAAAAAATTATATTTTAGTTTGTATAAAATTTTAGACATGAATATAATAATTCCACATGTATTAACTTAAGTTGAACCTCCACCTCATTTAATCCTTATGCAACTCCTTGATTGTATCCAATGTTCTATTTGGATTCAATATAACCAATAATTTTTAGTTATCATTGTGGGAAAGATATAACTTATCTTCATTTACAATAACAATCCCAAATGTATTTGATTGCCATGGCGGTGTTTCCTCTACTGAGGGGGAGTTTGGGCAGTTGTGCAAGTGAATGGAAGGGGCATTGGTGGCGATGGTTCTGGTGCTTGTTTCTTTGCTGGTGATGCTGTTTCTATGGGCAGCGCTTTTTTTAGGGTTTGTTGGCTTGACCCTGAGTTTCGCCGTCATTACTGTTGGATCCGACGGTGTCTTCTTCATTCTCAAGTAATGCTTGTTGTTAATGATATATTTTTTAGCATTGTTTCAGGTTGTAATGCCTGGTTTTTGTTTAGGTATCAGGTCCTTGTAAAACCTGGTTTTGGTACTGTTTTTCAGTAGGTTTGCCTCTCTTGGCGGTTTGTATTTTTTTATCTTTCTTGAATTGTATTGGGTTTCGGGGCCCCATCAAAACCTGCTTTTACCTTAATCTAAAACAATCCCAAATGTATGAACAATATGGGTTACTAGCTATTCAACTACTAATAGATTATGTTTTATTCAAGTAAAATATCAAAGGTTCAATGCGTACTTGATTTTTATTTCAAATTTCTAGTTTAAAATGTGCTAAGAGGAATGTGTACGAAACATGACAAAGGTGTGATATGATTGGTTACTATGCATAGGCATGATTATACCAACTTAATCACAATGGCCCACTAAGCTTCCTTGTGCGATTCAAGTTGGACCCACTAGATCGAACACCAAAGGTGGTTTGGGCTATACTCCCTAGTATAGAGTATATTTTAACTAATATATAATCTAGAGAAAAGAAATCAAAGATAACTATAATGTGAGGAAATTAAAAGCAATTATTAAAATAAAACAATACCTCTCTCTATAGAAAATACCCACTTCTCTTTATAACTAAGAAATGCAAAGAGAATACTCATAGTGAACATACATATGTAGTTTCAACTTTGTTGGAAAGATGATAGATGTAAGTGTCTTAGATTTATTAAGATAATCTTGAGGAGTTGGCATGCATGCAAATTCACCATCATTAAAGTGAGTGGAAATTAATGAGAGGTTAAAAGGGGAACTTAAGTGATAATGAAATTAAAAAAAAACATACCTTAACTTCGATCAATAGTTTGAGGGGATCCTACGAAGAACTTCATCATCCTAAATATACACAATTAGATTGAAAAAAACTTTTGAAATTTGAAATTTGGATGTAAATAAGTAAAAAAAAATATGTGGGTGAAGATAGGGGATGTCCATGAAATTGTATTATACCCATGTGTTATTAAAAATATAATTGAGTTCATGTAAGCATGCCTCAAATTGAGGGAAAACCAAATAAAAAGAGGAGGTTTTTCTTTTGAAAAACAAAATGGATATATGTCCCAAAAGGATATCCATCTTAAATAGATATCCATATTGGATGAATATCCATTTGGGATGAATATATGTCTAGAGAGAATATTTATTTAGAAAGGATATCCACTTAAATTGGATACCCATATGGGATTTGTTTAACCATGTTTTAAATCAAATGATATGTATTATGTAATTTAACTCTTTCATGACCAAATTTATAAAGTTATTAATTAAATTATTAAGAAATAGTATATGTTTCTTGGAAGAACCTTATTTTATATCTACTTGAGGTCCAAGATTTTAAATACTATTAGTGGTGTGCTCCTATTTTCTCCCTGAACTTAATTATCCCCCTTTCCACTGACCTCACCTTCACCATTTCTTGTTTTTTCTTTGTATGCCACAAAATCCAATAAAAAAATATTTTCAATGCCTTGATTGTCATTTTCATATTATAAAATCTTAATAATAAGGGCTGTTTGGGTATGTGCATATGTTCAAACTATATTGGTCTGATCCCACATGAATGCCTCTGAAATCATTTTCATTATCCATGGTTACAAGTGGTTATAGTGTTTTTTAGTTGATTTTAGCTTATAAGGGACTTAATTGCACATAATATTGACATAAATGGGTGGTTGGGTTTACGAGAGTCACCAAATTGACCTAAATTAAACTCCAATAACACTTTTTTGGGTATGAATTTGAACTAAATTATCTTGATCGTGCATGAATGTGCCCCAAATCATATGCATTTACCTTGGTCACAAGTGATTTTTAATTTTTTTCATCAAAATTTGCATGTAAGGGACTTAATCACATGAAAAGAGACATAAAGGGGTGGTTAGGTGTGTGTAGGTCATGAAATCAACCTATGTTTCCCAAATCTTAATTCAACATAATTTATCCCAATCATGCATGAATGAGGGTTTTGTTAGTTCAATTTTGGGATATAAGGGACGTAATAGCATGGAATATTGACATAACAAAGCAGTTGGGTGTGGATGGATCACCAAATCAACATTACCCCAATAAAACATTTTTGGGCCTCAAATTGACATAAATTGGCCCAATAATGGACAAATATACCCCAAATCATTTATAGTTGTTCTAGTCACAAGTAGTTAGGGTTTTATTATGTAATTTTTATCTTATAAGGGTTCCTAATCGCACATAATATTGACATAATGGGGTGGTTGGGTGTGTGCGGGTCACCATTCTGGCCTATGTTTCCTCAATAAAAATTAATTGGGACTAAATTCAACATAAATTATCTTAAACATGCTAAATAATTTGAAGCTACCTTGGTTTCAAGTGGTTAGGTTTTTGTTCTATCCTTTTTGGCTATTAGGGACATTTTTTTGGGGATAAAGGGTAAAAGTGGGTTTTTGAAAGGGTCCAAACCTTTGTACAAAAATAAGGAAAGATAAAAAAAATAGTTAATGAATAAAAATCAAGGAAAGAAATAGGGCAAGGAATCCCAAGATAAAAAACTATCATAAGATAAGAAGATGAACACAAAGACAATAGGGAGCAAAATGACAACAAATTACACATTGAAGTTACCAAGGGTCCTCATAGCCTCCCATTTTTATTATAGAAACTTTATGTACTCCTCTATGACTTATTTTTTCTTTTCCTTGGTCACTTTGGGTTTTCCTCTACCTTGAAGCCTCCTTATCTTTGTAGTGTCTGAGTGTTCATCCTATTTTTTGACAATTCCTTCTTTAAGCATGGATATGCTTGTAACAAATTTATTTATAGTAATAATAATTAATTTTAAGACCTTAATAAGGCCTTTTGTAACTGATTTATGATTTTATTTTATTTAACTTAAGTTCCTCTTAAGTTATTCCACCTCATTTTTAAGCACATTAACTCTGATAGTCATGGACCACATATCTTTTTTTGAAAGGGATAAATTCAATGGGATGGGGAGGTTCACCATTAACCTGAGATTGAAGTTGATAAATATTACTATTGATTATTTCATTTTCAACCAAAAAACACTTATGAACACATTAGTGGAGGTGGTAATATTTCTTAAGAGAATCTCTTCTTTCCTGAAAGCTCATGTCTGTGGGGTTTGCCCTGTTCTTACCATGAGCTAAACCTTCAAAAAATTAATCCTTCAATATGGATTGAGGATAAGAAATAATTTAATTGACACTCTACTAGCCTCCTTTAGACAAGGATGGTAGAGAAGGACTAGTCTAGGGGATATCTATGGAGTGTTTTGAGTCATAAAGTTTGACAATAGGGTTAGCCACTTTGGTATTTTTGGGACTTGGGGAATCCACATGTCCCATACTAAAATAAAAATTAACTTTCATTTTTGGAGGAATATAAATGGTAATGGATTTCAAAAATTTAACATCAAATTTAGGGAAATAATGAGTCTGGGTGAAGGTAGAGGGTTTAAGACATTTTCCACAAGCAAAATCCTAGGTGTTAAAAGTTGGGATTGAGTAGAGTGGATCAAAAAAATGATACGTCTTTGATGGATAGGGATATAAATTTTCCTTAAATAGACATCATTTATTGAGATATCTAAGAAAAATAATATGTAGAAAGGAATAATACTATATTTTTTGTATCTAAAGTGATGGAGGAGATTGAAATGCTATGATAAGATCCTCTTAAATCTACTTTTGAGTGTCACATACCTCATTATATGTATTAGAACCTCATCCCATGGAGTTGGTAGGGAGTCCATGAGAAATACACCTTGAAAAAGAGTTAGCTTATATTTGCCTTTGAGAAATGAATTAACATCCATGTCCTTTGATCTTGTGGACTTAAATCTCAGCACCTTCTATAAGCATTCTAGTTGCATGGAAAATTCTTTCTTTAGAGAGTTTATGGGATATTCCACTAATTGTAATAGACCTAAACTTCCAAGATTTGGTGAATTATTATGATAGAACTAGGTTGAATCCCATCACTCTCTCTATAAAACCAATGTTTCCTCCCTACTTTAAGATGTGCCAAATGGTTGAATTCTTCTTAATTGCCTCAAAATATTCAAGCTCAATTATCATGTTATCTCTTCCCACAAGTTTTTTTGTATATCCCTTGATTCTAAAGTAAACAAAGTCTATCCTCATGAACGTAAAATTAAGACTCGATGAATACTCAACAAAGGAGATAAAATACCAATTCAACCTATCATTAATGCTTAGATTGTTCTAATCATTACCATGATCATTCAAGAGATGGGGAGTAAAAAAAATGTTTGGAATCCCACCATATAAGGATGACATGAGAGTGATATCAAAATGAGATATTTAGAGCATTGAAATTAACAATCGATATCCCAATGATGAGATTGTTGTCACGAGAGGAAAATGGGGAAATAAATGTAAGTTTCTCAACATAAAGGAAAAGGACAATAAGAGGGCATGTCAATTTTCCAACATTTTAACTAATGGTTCTAGAACCCAAAATCAACACCAACCTCCTCTCGCCTTGGTTTCAGAGTCTAACTTTAGGATTCATCATATATGATTTTGATGATGGAGTTAGGAAGGTCTTGTATGCTAGCCCAAGTATCAAAACCTAAGAAAGAGACCCCAAGGTTAGTGTACATGTATTCACTCTTGTTGCCATCTCTATACATAATTCCAATGAAAAATTAATAAAAGGAGGATAATATAACAAAGTTATCTTCCAAAATGTTTCTAATAGTCCAACAAGAAGGGTTATTATTTTGTAGGTAATTGATGATGTTTATAGAGTCAACTTCAACCATTATTATTTTGATGTTCAAATTCATTATTTATTGAACTCCCCATAACACAAAATTATCCTTTGCAAGATGGTTATTTTGGATGCTTAGAAAGCTTGAATAGACTACTACCAAGTTCCCTTCACTATCTTTGATTGCCTCATCTTCCAGCCTTTCCTAGGTTACCTTTAGATGCACCATCAAAGTTTAATTTGACCCTTCTATGGAAGTGGATCTATTTAAATTTATTTCTATCCACATTTTTAGAAAGAACTTTAGGGTAGATAGGTATTGAAATATTCTAGTTCAAGAGAATGTTAGATTCATAGTCTTTGCCCTTAACTATTTTCCTTAGCCTAATTACCTCAAATTTTTCCTTGAAGGATTCAAAAATCCTGGATCCCACTTTGGAGGAGTTGATTTTCTTGTTTTGAAATATTATTAGGTTCTTCTTCCATCAAATTCCCCAAAAAATTTGTAGGATGGCAAGCTTCAAAATCTTTTTCAATTGACTATTAGTGAAGTGAGAGGACCATAAGGATATTAGTTCCAAAATAAAAGAGAGAAAGGTAAAACTAAATTCAAATTTAGCTAAGATCATCTAATAGATTTTGGAGGTGAAGTGACAATAAAAAAGTGACATACAAATTTTGTTTCTCTTTCATAAAGAACACATGTTGGGGATCATGAATCCACTTTTAGCCAAATTTCCTGCATTAAAATTTTATTTTGGGCTACAATACAAAATAAAAAGTTGAATTTAGGAGTAAGGTATATGTCCCATATTAGATCATAAGGTAACCCATTTGAATAATAATTAAGTGCCAAAATATAGTCTAATTTTACATTATAATTCCCACCCTCAGTAGCAACCCAAATTAACTCATCATCTCTATTAAGATGACTGATGTGATACCCTTTGAAGGTATCACTCAAGGATTTTAATTTGGCAAGGGAATCTTGGGGAAAATAAATATGAACCAAGTTAATTTAGGATTTACAAGTCAGGTTGAATTCAAATTAGTCCTTAAACCTTTCTCCCAACTCTCTCTTAAAGGCTAGGATGATTTGGTCCCAAGGAGTAATGGAACTTATCAAAACTTTAGTTAACCAAGTATCATCCAAAAAAGGGTTTTTTATCCTAATCCAATTTTACATTTGATTCCATTCCATAATATTTTTTAACATTTGATAAGGTTTTTCTAGAACTATGAGTCAATAGGTAAGGCCTTTGTTGTTAAGAGATGTAATGCCTCATAACTATCTAGGTATTTAAATTTGAGAATCTTAGTCCATTGATTCTCCTCTTTCAAAAGTGTCCACCACAATTTTTCTATCAAAATTTTATTCATAATCCTAGTTTTATGAACCCAAGACTGTCATGAAATTTGGGGAGATAAATCCTATCCTAATAAACAACTAGGGCTAGTCTCTTTTTTTCTTCAGACCATGACCAAATAAATTTATTTTAAATTTTCTCAATTTTCTTTGCAATATTTTTCTGGATTCTAAATATTGACATAAAGTATCTTGTAAGATTTGAAGGGTAATTTTCATCAATTAGATTTTTCCATCCTGGCTTAGGAGACATCATTTCCAACCAACTAGATTGTGTTAGAATATATAAATCATCATGTTGACTTCCAACCTTCCTTTGAATAATGACATTCCAAGGTAAGAGGTGGGAAGATATCTCACTTGGTGAACTAAGATCCCTAATATTTTCATATTTCAAGTTGTATGAGTATTGATGAAAAATATAGTACTTTTTATCTAAATTAATGTTATGTCCCAACACTTCCTCATATTCCTTCAGTAGTATTTTTATTTCTTTATCTTATAACAAAACATATTGCCTTATAATTATGGTGTCATCAATGAATTTTTGATGGGAAATCGGGTCTATAGAGGATGCTGAATTAAAATCTTTGATTCTAATTCATGCGAAAGTTGAATAAAAAATAATTCCAAGTGTCTTAGCCATGATGATGAGGATATAGGGAGAAATGAGATCTCCTTATATGAGCCCTCTTTTGGAAACAAAAAACAACTAGGGATCTATTAACAAGGATTGAAAACATTGGAGAGGAGATGAAGATGGCTAAAAGGTTTTTCAATTTAGTTTGAAAATCAAATATCTCTAAAATATTATCTAGGAAGATTCATGACACTCTATCATAAACTTTGTTCATATCAAGTTTTATGATAATTCCTTATTTATTTATTTTGTCCCTAGAATGAATAGATTCATGGATTGCAGTAATGCTATCAATAATATGTCTACCTACAACAAAACCTCCTTGGTGTGGAAAAATGATTTGGTGGAATACTAGCCACAATTTCAAATCAAAAGCCTTAGTAAATATATTATAGATAGTGTTACATAAAATTATAGGTCTAAAGGCTTTTAAATCAACTTTTCCAAGCTTCTTGTGGGCTAGGACTAGGAAGGTGCTATTGATTTCTCGAAGAATTTTTCTAGAGGTGAAGAATTATTCAATATTCGGTAATAAATTAGTATGATTGATTTCCCATAAATGTTAAAATAAGATATGGGATATCCATTAAATCTTAGGGCCTTCTACCAATCCATAGGAAACACATTAAAATTTATTTCATCTATGGATGGGGGAGATATAAGTGCATCATTTTAATTTTTAGAAAATATAGAATGAATGATTTTTATTATACTTCTTTCAATCTCTAGGTTGTTGGGGATATTACCAAAGAGAAGGTTTTTGTAAAACTAAACCGCTTTTTCCTTAATTTCTAAACTATCCTTATTTATAGAACCATCTGATTTAGTTATTTCTATGATCCTATTCAAGCTTCTATTTCTTAGGGTGGAGGCATGGAATAATTTTGAGTTTATATTGACATTTCTCAACCATAGATCTCTAGAATGATTCCACCTTAGATTTCAATGAGTGGTATTCACTAATTTCCATTAACTTGAAATTATCTTTCTATTTTCATAAGTTGCTCAGATAACCTCTTTTTTTGAACAAAAATATTTAAAATAACCTTTATATTCCATTTTATCACATTCAATTCACATTCTCTAACTTTATAGTTAATTTGAAAATAGCTAATCCTTTCACTTACATCTTCCACCACTCCTTCACTCTCTCTTTTATATCCTCATTATGAAGACACATTCTCTCAAATATAAAATGAGGTTTTTCCTTGATTGTGTATCCATACTATGCACGAGAGGATTGTGGTATGATCCTATCATAAGAAGAGATGATAGGAAACTATTGTGTGCCATTACCTAATCTATAGATATTAAAAAATTGTCAATTCTAACTTGGATTAAGTTGTTCCCCAGTCTTCTACCAGACTAGGTAAACCTTGAACCTCTAAGCTCAATATTGGTGAAACCACATTCTATAATGAAAATTTCCAAATCCTCAATATTATTTGTAAAACTATACGATCCTCATTTTTTTTCTCTTAGAAAAGGTAGTATTGAAATCACTAGCAATCAATAAATTAAACTCCTCAAAAGACCTTCTAAACTCTACACAGATATTGGAATAAATCTAGGATGAATTATCTTGCTTACTTGTGAAGATGATAACAAGGTGATGGCTCTTTTTTAAGAGGACTTATCCTTCCACCACTTGAGGATCCTAAAGAGTAGCAAATTCTCCAAAATATCCATCCTAACTTATGCTAACATAAGTTCTTTTCCCAAAAATTTTCCTTAATACCAACAAAATTATTCTCTACCATTTTGATTTCTAGAACAAAAAAGATAATAAGTCTATGATCCTTCTTAAAATTTCTAAAAATCCTATGCTTATTGGGGTTATTTAAACCTATAATGTTTCATGAAATGATTTTAATTTATGGAGTTTACCTAACCCTTTTGAATAGCCAAGCTTTGGTGTGTTTTGACTTCCATTTTCCAAATCCTTTGCCATCTCTATGATTTTGAGCTCTTTCTAGTTAGGCCTTACTTTTTTGATTCTATACCCAAATCTACCAATTTATTTGCATTTCTTGTTAATATCACACTAAAATATTATGGGACAATTCTCACCCCCAACATTGGGGAAGCCATCCCTTGTTCATGGTTATTAGGTAAAAAATAGAGGATTATCTTTTCTTCCCTAACTAGGTCATGGATGAGATCGAACCCCTAAATTTACTCTTCTTCCTCCTTTTTAGGATTAATGTCCAATTTTCTCTAACTAGTTTTCCCACTTTGAACCATTTATAATTTGTATCTATTCTTAATTAATTCCTTAGGACTCATTTCTAACACTTGTGAATATTAAGCCATTTTTTGTGGTCATCAGATTGACCTAAGTTGATCCAATATCCTCAATTGACATAATCACATAGAATATCGACATAAAATAGTTGTTAGGTTTGCATGGGTCACCAAATTTATCTATGTTTCTCCAATCACACCTATTTTATACTAGATTTTACATAAATTACCTTGATCACACATGAATGTGCCCCAAATCACCTTAAATTACCTCAGTAAAAGGTGGTTAAGTCTTTATTATTTTAATTTTGGTATATAAGGGACATACTTGCATGGAATATTGACATAGAAGAGTGTTTGGGTGTGTGAAGATTACTAAACTAACTTAAAATACTCAAATCAAAACTATTTGGGTCTAAATTCAAACAAAATTAGGTTGATCACATGTGAGTGTGCCATGAACCATCTAAATTTGAATGAGTAGGAAGTAATTTGGGTTTTTTTATATAAATTTTAGCCTAGAAGGGACCTAATAAAAAATAATATTGACATAAATTTGGGCGTGTACAAGTCACCAAATAGACCTAAATTTCCCCAATGACAACTTTGGGCCTCAATTTGAACTAAATTGACTCGAACATGCACAAATATTTCCAAAATCATCCACATTTTCCCCTAGTTTCAAGTGGTTTGGGTTTTGTTGTATATAATTTTTGCCTAGAAGGAACCTAATCATGCATAATATCAACATAAAGGGGCGACTAGGTGATGAAAAGATCTATCTTCTGAAGGCCATAACATTTTACTCATTAATCTGATTAAGCTCTCCTTCATGGAAAAATTAAGATAAAGGAAAGAAGTATGCAACCATAAACCACTTCTTTGGTTAGGGACAATTCAAAAGTGTTTGGAGAGCCATATAAAATCATCTAAGGGTCTGAAATTGCATTCTAGTATTTTTAGTCATGCTAAAAATTATAGAAATTGGTAACATTGTAATCAAATGTGAAATTGGGTTGAAATGCATCCAAAATTATGATTTTAGTATTTAGAGGATATTTTTAAAAATCTAGACCCATCTAAACTTGCATGTAAAAGTTGTTATTAAAATTAAGCTGCTATTTATAGTAGGGGTATTTAACTCTAGGCAGTTTTTTATATTTTCTAATTTTGCATGTCAACACCTATTTCGAATTGAGGTTTATTTAAATAATATTATGTAATGATTTTGGAATCTATCACAGGTCTTCTAAGCTCTGAGGGTAAAGATGAATTTTTATGGTGTTAGATACATTAACAAAGTATGCCCATTTCATCTTGACATGAAAGGTAGGGAGAAATGGTCCTAAGGTTAAATTTTTTATTTACAACATGTGTTTAAGCTACATGGGATCCATAAATAGATCATATATGATTGGGATCATATTTTTTAACGTCATTTATGGTAGGAGTTATTTCATAATGTAGGTGTTACATTTAATATGAACGCTGCATACCACCCCCAAACATATGGACAATTAGAGGTGGTGAAAAAATACTTGGAAGGGTATCTAAGAATGTATGCAGGTCATAAGGAGAGCAAGTGGGTACAATGGATACATTTGACTGATTATTGGTACAACACCACATACCATAAATCTATGAAAATATTGTTGGAACAAATAATGTTTTAAGTTGTGATATTTACCCTTAACATTATTCAATGGTTAATAAATAAAATAAATATATTTAATTTATTAACATGAAGTAATATCTATAAATAAATTAAATATATTTGACCATTAGGTTCTTCGAAGAGAGCTTGGATCTATTGGTTACAATGGTCCACTTCCACATCTCATTATATAAAGACATTTCACCCTTGATAAATGTCATGAACTTTTCTCACATGCAATACTTTGTGTAGAGAATATTATTTATATATTTGCATGTAGAAAATATTAGATAGAGATTTTTGTGAAGATTTATCTGAGGAGTGAGAAGAAGAGGATTTTTATTGGGGTGTCATGTTTCTCATTAACAAATATAAACTGTGGGTTTTTTAACCTCCATTAGAGGTTTTCCCACCTCTATCATATGTCATTGATCTATGTTCTTTGCTATTTGATTCACATCTATATCTATTTATTGTATTGCATAAACATTTCAAATTCTATCATGGTTTCAGAGATTAGAAATGTATTTTTGATTAGAAATAAATTATGAGGATCTAGATACCTGTGTAAACATCAAATTCATTCAAAATTCAAACAAATTTATTTATTTTTTCAACCTAGTACAACCCAAGAAAGTTAAAAAAATGGTTTCAAACTTTTGATGCTTCGATCTTTGATCTAGTCTTCAAATATTTAGTTTTTATACTTTCAAACACCATTCTAGACCCTATTGAAGCTTAATTTTTTTCTTTTGAGAAGAGATATTCTCATGAACACCATATTAAGACACTTGTATGGCTGGATCAACCATTAAAAATCTTAAAATTATTTTTTTGGCTGTAAAAATTCATTTTGAGGATCTTGGAGGTTTAGTTAGAAGAATTAAAGATCACTTGTCAAATTTCAAAGGTTGTAAAGGCTTCTGAAGATTTTATACACCTAAAACTAGCCACTGATAACCTTTAACCAGGGTTTTGAATAATTTACACCAAAATGCATAATTTGGCCTAAAAAAACTAAAACACATTAAAAGCTTTGAAACTAACATATTCAAGTGCTAATTTTGGCCAAAGTATTCATAAATGAGGCAATGTAATTTATGGGCCAACTAACTTTGATCAAATCATTTTGAGTCATAATAACAATTTTATACCTAGGTGCCTTAGATTGCTCTTTTTTGTCAAATCTCTTACACGAGACACATGCCCTTATTATTTTGTGTTGGAAACATCTTAAATGGGATAACAGATCCAATGCATCTAACATTAAATTTTGATTCCAATCTAGTCAAATTTTAGGCCAATAACGAAACATTCTAATCAATTTAAGTAATTTGTGCACAAGGGGCCAAAATTTGCACCAAAGTTGACTAATCATGTTTTAGGCTAATTAAACCAAATTAAGGCCATAAGTTAATTTTCCATAGAACTTTTTGAATAAATCTTTATTGGAAATTAATTTCTATTAATTGCATCATCAGGTGACATCATCATATGGGATGACATCCATAAGCCATAAATATATAAAATATTAGGATTATGGGTCTCCCATGCCTCATCAAGACCCTTCATGCCTATTCAATGCCTGTTTATCCAAAATATTAATGGGAATATTTATAGAATGATATTTGGATTTATTCATGGCCACACATCTCAATCTTGAGATGGATGGTCATGGTTGATCCTCAAACCATTCCAAAAATATATAAATAGGAGGCCTTACCTATTGAATTTTAAGCTATCATAAGCCAAAGTTATCATGCAAAAATAATTTTAAAAGCCATTTTAATTAGTGATATAAGCCACACAAGATGCGAAGGAGAGATGGAGGTAACTAAGCTTCCATTGATGCAGACTTCATGAGCATAAAAGTGCCATCCATTTATCCCCTTTAGGGAACCCTTGGAATCAAAAGCACCATCCTTGATGCAAATATGCCTAGTCTATGACATAGAAAGAATATCATCTAAATCACTCCCCGACAAATTGTCATATTTAGGATAACCTTGAAAATGACCCTAAATTCTTTATACTAGTCATTTATTTTTATGCAAACTTGGATTGTGAGGGGGAATTCATTACCTCTAATGAGTTCTTTAGAGAAGCTTTGACCCAAGGTTTTGTATCCCAACACTAACTTCAAATTAATCCCACTAGGATCAAAGGTTTGAGTGATTAAACTACCTTCCAATGTTGGAGTACACATGGGATGTATCTGCACTTTGGACATCACACTGCACTGAGTGAATAATAGGGTGTAGTGGTTAAAAAAAGGACAAGACCTTTTTGCAACAAGCCAAGTGCCATAGACACCCAATTATGTACTTTTATTTTGCATCGTGATGTGAAATTCATTGTGTAATTGATTCCCCTAGATGTTCAAAATTTTTGTAGATCTTAGACAAATCCCCACTTAATATGGAAGTATTATTGGTGTAAGGTGTGCCTCAAGGTCCATGTCGCAGTACTGTCATTTGAGAGAAGGGGGTTGTAAAAAAACTACTATATAATGCACATTTTAATTTTTGGATGAACACTAAAAGCCTCTCAAATGATGTATATTGATGGATTCCAACAATACCAAGTAACCTTGTCAGTTCAGTACCTAAGAGCGATTAATTAGTTGGTTTTGTCCTAGATTAAAATCTTGGTTGGAGTCAAAACTTAGTGTGAACAAATAATACAAACAAAAACACATAGTCCTCATTTTCCTTTGACCAAAGAGGTGTTATGTTGCCCACGTGAATAATCAGTTTGCCTTGTTCAAAGTTCATCAAAACTTGGAGTCATATCATCCACTTTGGTGCAGTTACGTTGCCCAGTTGTGTCTAGACCTTTACAAAAGTTTGTTTAAAGTACTTCATTTATAATTCACATTTGAATTTGAACCTTTCTAAGTTCATAGGGTTGATGTGTTAAGTGGGTTCACCATTTGCACTAAACTTTAGGGAACTTAGCTTGAATTTTCGATTTGGGTTGAAGGCCATTTAAGGATCATAATCATTATCACCACTTGATAGACTTAAGTCATTTTGTGATAAACACTTAAACTTTGAATCTAAGCACTAAACCTTTTTGTGTTACCATCCTATTGTCATTGAGATCATTTGAAAGCATACCTTTTTGCCTTAGAGATATTGTCAAAACTTTGAAGGTATGTATGTCATTTGAGTTAAGAAAGGTAGTGTTAAGATGCCAAATTTTTGAGAAACCATCTTTGGCTTAGAGAGTTTTTGAAACAAATATTTTTTGACATCTTTTGAGTAACCTAGCATATTTATGCTCTCAAATCATTTCAAAAATTGTTTCATAGACCTTTTTGCATAGATCTCAAGTTTGTACACATTTTTCAAGCCAATCAGAGTATACCTTTATGAATCTTTGTCTGACAAGATTACACCTTTTGATTTTATCAAAAAAACCAAGTTTTATAGCATTATTTGTGAGAAAAAAATTATCTCTAAAGGGCCTTTTGTTTCATACCTTATCCCTAGTTGATTGAGTTCATATTCAAGAGTCAAATGCCTAGTTTTTGTTAGAAATGTTTAAAGTCTGTTAGATTAAAATCTCACCTATTTCAAAGTCTAGATTTTGATAACATTTGGCCAAGAGTTCTAGTGCATGCTTTGTTTGATCCTAGCTTTTGACATCACATTTGGCCAAAAGACCTAGCAACTATTTATTTTCCTAGATTAGATTGATATAAAACACTTCAATCTTAGAGTTTGGTATTTAAATTTTTAGTCTATTTACTTAATCTCATTTGTATAAGACGTGTAACATTAGCTACTTAATGTTAGCTTATTTTATCAAAAATCTTTTCATAAACATTTTTTATTCTTTCAATGAAGCTAGATGAAGTTTAAACATCCTTTTTAGACATTACCCTTTTAGAGTTTGTAGAACTCTTTGACCATTTGTAGCAAAACATTTACTATGGATTCCAACATGTTTTCCTACACTTGTAGTGGACTCATGTATAATCTGGGGGTTAGTAATGTGGTTGCACAAAAGGAGACGGTACGAGACCCTTACATAGATAATGTTGTTTATGAGACTGATTCATATCCATTTAAAATACTCAAATATGGGCACAAAGCCTAAATACATTAGCTCATTACTTAATATATAAACCACCATATTATGAGTAGGATCAAGAACAAACTGAGTAATACGTAGCTATAGTAACCATTGTTAGAGAACCATTTCCTCAATAATCATACCCTATTAATGCACCTTCCATGTATGATCCTTATTTATTTGAATGACATCTGTTGGAGAACAAATATGAGATTTTGGTTAGAGCCATAGAAGTAGGGGATAAGTTTTCAACAAACTTTCCTTGTGAAAATTTACCAAGCCTAGTAAAAAGGCCACCCAATATCATTTATAGTCAACAAGCTTCTTCTAGTAACCCTTTGGCTCTTGCTCCAATGGTATATCAAGACTCTCATATGCTTTTTAAAGGAAAGGAGCTCATGGAGGATCACTTCAATTAAATGCAAATGGCATACCAAACCTATTTGAACCTTGAACATAAATTTAATTAGATAACCATGGTTCATAAACCTCTTATCGACTTAGTTCCTTTAATAGGAGTTTTGATAGAGTTAATTGGTTAAGACAATCAGAGTTTAGACCCATTCACACAAAATAGTTTGATAGATAATTTTATGCATATGCCAATTATTGAAGAAGTGTCTTCTACTTCTATAATGAGTAAAATATAATGGACAATGTGCAAGCAATGTCCAATCCAAATCAAAGTGGTACTAACACACAAACAGCTAGTCAACAACATGTGCCTGTAGTTAATACCATGAGTGGACCAACATACCAAGGAATAGGAGCTTCTGCACCCCAACCTTTACCACCTACTTCCTATTGTCAACCAGTTGCTTCATTAAGTGTGCAACCAATAGGATCAGGTAGTCAACCAATAACCAGTGTAATGCCTCATCAAAAGAATGTAATGAATTCTATTCCTCTTCAAAAAATGGTGAGTATTATTCTATAAAAATAGGTGTAAATGAATGTACCAATGTAATAGTGGCCAAACATATTGCCACCTCAACAAGGGGCAACTCATGTTCCACCTTATTAGGTAGTAGCAAACATACCTCTTAAGTCGTAAACTAGTGTGCCAATTCAAAACCATGCAATATCTAACCATCAACATATAAAAATTGGTTAGTATTAGATGATGAATACCCACATGCATGCAATTCCCAATAGGGATTCATGTAATTATGAGGTTTTAATGTTTCTCAAGTACCTACTAGGCATAAATTTCCTTTTGTTCAAAGTATACCATAGGTTCAGAGACAGGGTCTTGGTTCACAAGGATCAAATAGTCAGCAATAGGTCCCTATTCAACCATAGTAAGCATAATATAGTTATATCCCTCCATCCCAACCACAAAATCCTCCAAGTGAAACCTTCATAGCCAACCCAAAATAAAATATCACACAACCAAACATGTAATTCTAAGTACATCCTAATCCACATATGCATATTCTTGGTACATTTCCCAACCAATCCATCATACCTTAATTAATATCTCCATCATACCCTAGTTTAAGTGCTCCACTTATGAACACTAAACCACCTATCCAGGTCAATATTCCCATGAGTTTCCTAGAACAAGAATTACAATAGATGAAGGATGCAATTACTGCTATCCAAGTAGGGAAATAGATTAAAAAGTTTAAGTTGGACAATGGGTGTTCTTATATTTTTAATATGGAGTATTTATAAATTCCATTTCCTCCAGGATATGAACCACCAAAGTTTGATAAATACAAAGGGAAAAGATATCCCAAAGCCCATTTAACCGAGTTCTTTGTCACATTCCATCTAGTGGCATATAATGATATATACCTTTTGTTGTTGTTTCAAAAGAGCTTAACTGGACAAGCCTTGGAATGGTTCTTGAAGTTGCCTAAAAGTTTAATAACTAATTTTGATGATCTTTTAGATAAGTTTGTGCAACATTTTTCCTATAATCTCGAGCATGATATTTCTTTGGTTGATTTGACATAAGCTAAACAAAAAGCCAATGAGAGTTTTTAAAGATATTTACAGTGATGGAGAGCACTTGCAAGTCAATTTACTCATAGTCTACCAGATAAATAATTAGGCATTGTGTTCACTAAAAATTTACATAGTGAGATAGCTTATCATCTAGAACTGTAGTGTGCACATAAATTTAAAGAAATCATTGATAAAGGTTTGTTGATTGATTGAGCACTCATTAATAAAGAGTCATCAAGCTTAACTCAACTAATCCAAACCAAGGTACCAATCAGGGAAGTAGCCAAAACCAACATCCAATCCAAGTGCAAGCATCACAACCAACACAAGGCAATAACCAAGATAGGCCAAAGCCTTTTATCTATAATAGGAATGTTTTGAGAAATGGAGTAACTAAGTCATGCCATGTC
Source organism: Torreya grandis (assembly GCA_037957365.1). Classification (NCBI taxonomy): domain Eukaryota; kingdom Viridiplantae; phylum Streptophyta; class Pinopsida; order Cupressales; family Taxaceae; genus Torreya; species Torreya grandis. The sequence continues at coordinate 347,937 of JARHVA010002354.1, forward strand.
CAAATGATGTGAACATCATTTTCTCAACCTGATCGACCTTTTTAGCTTACTCCTACCTGACAAACTCTCCAACTAATGCCATAAGCACAAAAACCAAGACCCACACAACAAATACAACCTTTGCCATTACAAGTTCCTTTTCCAAGGATAATGATACCTATGTGTCATGTATTTAGTGACCTTGGTGAGCCTATTTAGTCTGTATTTCATAAACTTACCACCTCTAATTTGATTAGTTGGCCTATACCAAAGCATTATCCATAAGGCATTCCCTTTCTTGATTGGTATCATGAAAATGAATTTTATGAATATCATCGGGTCAATGGGCACAATTTATGAAGATGTGTATAAATCAAGCATTTGATCAAGAATATATTAGAAGATGGGGAGATAACATTGGATAATGGTGTTTCCACCTCTAAATAGAATCTTGGCATCTATTAAAACCCTTTTCCACAACATAACCAACAACAACAACAACAAGAATAGCCATGACCAGTGCCAAAATAAAATCAATAGTATCAAAATCAAAGGCCACACTAATAGAACCAACAAAATCAACATCAGAACCAATAATGTCAGAATAATGGATAAAACCAAGGTTAGTATGGTAACAACCAAAAAACCTACCATGTAATTGTACATGACTAAAATTAGGTTGTAGGTCATATTGTAGGGCATAGCGTTAATACCATCTCCATTAATCCTAGACCAAACACCAATCAATCTAGACCATTTCTAAATAATGCCACTCAACCAAATTACATGGATAATCTTTCTTTGACCTAGGACCCCCCACAAACAAACTAGCAAATAGGGTTTTACACTTTTAGACCTTATATTGATGACTCATCTTTATCCCATCACCACATATAAGTACACTAGCAGCTGAGACTTGTCCTATTTGGTCCTACACCATTCCCACCATTTGTTATTAATCATGGTTTGACATCTAGTCCCAATGTTGTAATCACAACTTGGAGGTGAAGGATTACCATCCCAGGCCCACAACCATCTACCACTTCACCTATTATCCAGCTAACCATTTAACCTTAGAATAAATCATTCACCATTGACCAAGATAAAAAGTTTGATATTGTGAAATAATTGTAGAAGACACAAGCACAAATTTATATTTTAAATTTGTTATGAACGTTGAAAATCCACAAGAACATTTTGAATGAGTTCTTAACCCAATCCACTATTGCTAGTGACATATCCCCTGATAAATTTCAAGCTTTGGTTGGACACCTAGCTCCAGTCCAACAAGTCACATTTAACCAAAGCAATATGTCTTCCCTTGGCCTACTCTATAATAATCCATTATACATATAATTTTATATAAAGTTACATAAAGTGAAACGTGTCCTTATAGGCAATGGATTAGGCCTCAACATAATGTCTCTCAAGCTCATCAAGCTTCTTAGGTACATAATGGTAGATATCCAACTAGAAATGATAACTATCAAAGCCTACAATAATTAAGAGCGAATCACAAGGCACCATTAGTCTATCTATTATCATTGGGCCTTTGACCCATGATACACTTTACCATGTGTTTGATCTTGAGTTGCCATATAATATGCTTCTAGGTAGGCCTTGGTTACATAAGATTCTTGTAGTCCCATCAACATGACACCTATGTATCAAGTTCTCCCACTCAAGGATGGAAATAAATATTCTAGGAGATTTACACCCATATGAGCATTGCAAACATCTTGAGGCTGAGTTTTAAAGCTAAAATTACCAATACAACATGAATCCAAGTTCCAAGTAGGCTAAAGGAAAGGCCATACTTATTGATTCTTTAGAGGATAATTACATAGATCCCAATACCTCATATTTCCTTTCCCACATGCCACCTCCTGAATCTTCAAATCATTTTACCATTTTAGCTAATGGCCTAGGGGACTATGTGACCCATGATACCTTTCATATTGCCAATCTTCCTCAAGATCCCAAGACCTTTGGAAGACCTAGTCACCCCACACATGCATTAGAAATTAAAATTTAAAGATAAACTTCATAATCCAAGACCAATCACATTCATATTGATATCTAGCCAAGAACAAGACCCTCTCGAAGGAGATGAATCATGGTTATATAAGGACAAATTGGCTGATTGTTACAAGAGCCCCAAATATCCTATTCCCGATAGGATCATGGAATGTCAAGATTATGAAGGAAGAGTCCTCAAACTGAATCAATAAGGAACCATTGAACTAATTTCCATGACTAAGTACAAAAAACCTTATGGACTTAGATTTAAACTACCTAGGGGTGACCCCACATATCTTATTCGAGTTTCATCACTAGTGGCTAGTGATGATGATGTCGACAATGAAACCGAGTTTGATCATAGCCTCACCTTTGATGACCTAGCTGAGACTAACTTATTTGATAATAATTCCATCTATACCTTTACCTCAGTCATTATTCACAACCCATTGCCATTATATTATCTCTAATTTATAGATTGGAACCAACAAGAATCCAATTTGCTAATAGATGAGTTTCAGAATGAGGAGGCATTCTATGAATTTTTAGGCCTTAGAAATAATGTTTTGTTGGGAGATCATAAATCAAGATTATTAATTATATTAGATATTGAAGCCTATTTTGGAGAGTGGGTGAACACCCTTAGCCAAAAACAAATAAATAAAACATTGAGGTCCCCAAGTGAAAACTTCTTTGAGTCACTTTATGACGAAGGAAAAAGTAAAGATAAAAGCTAGTCTAGTGGTGAAAACCTATTTTAGGTGCCATTAGACAGGGGTGTTCATTCTTCTTTGAATTTAGACCAGGACACCACCAATTATGAACTTGCATATAGATCTAAGTTCATTTTTGAATAATAACAAGTGTTTGATCAAATTATTCAAAATTTTTTGACTATTTTTGTCACATGGCCAGATCTCCCATTAGGGGACTCAGATTCATCATGCCTAGGAGAAGTTGAAGAGCAAGTCCTAATAGAGGACCCTAATATAGCAAGATAGGTCAAGTCTTTGCCTACTATCCTAGAATATGGTTTGACCCTTCTAGTCAAAGATACAATAGAGATAAACATCGAGACTCTATTGGACTCAAAATAGATAAAATCAGGTGCATCCATTACTAAGTAGGAACATGAAGTCTTTACAACTCTATTTAGAAAATTTTTAGATATCTTTACATGGGCTTATTCTAACATGCCAGGTTTGGACCTCACCTTGGTTCTGCACCACCTTATGGTCAATCTTGATGTCAAACCAATTAAGCAAAAGTTACATAAGATGCATCCTCACATTACTATATTAATAAAGAAAGAGTTAGAAAAACTCTTACAAGCAAGATGTATTCGATCTATTAACTACTCAAAATGGATATCTAATGTTGTACCTATTAGGAAAAAGACTAAATGAATTAAAATATTTACTAATTTTTGAGACATATACAAAGCCATCCTAAAGGATGAATTTATATTTCCTAATATTGACATGATCATAGACTCCACAATGGGTTATGAAATGCTTTCCCTCATAGATGACTTTTCAGGATACAACCAGATCAGAATAGCACCAGAGTACCAACATAAAATAATGTTCACCACACCATAGGGAACATTCTATTATTAGGTAATGCCATTTAGTCTTAAGGATGTTGGAGATACATATGAATGGGCTATGGCCATCATATTCTATGATATGATGCATGATATTATTGAAGACTATGTCGATGATATATTAGGCAAATCTAAGACTAGGGTCAACTATCCAACAATGCTACGTAGGATATTAGAAAGACTATGGGAGTATAAATTTAGAATCAATCCAAATAAATGTTTGTTTGGATTAATATCAAGAAATTTACTTGGCTTCATTGTGTTTCATAGGGGCATTGAAGTTGATTCAACAAAGGTCCAAGCTATAACAAAGATGCTGCTGCCAACCACTTTAATGTAGCTCTGTAGTTTACAAGGAAAGATCTAGTCAATCTAATGCTTCATATCTTAGTTAGTAGACAAGTGCCATCCATTTACACATTTTTAAAAGGAGTTACATTCCACTTGGATAATCACTATCAAATGAATTTTTAGTAGTTTAAAGATTACCTAGTAAATCCCCCTATTTTATTATTCCCTATGCTAGGAAAACCATTTTTTATTGTACCTATCAGTTACAGATAGTGATTTAAGGGTACTTCTATCTCAACATGATGACAATGGAAAAGAGAATACAATGTATTAATTAAGTTGTACATTGGTCATGTATGACTATAACTATATGCCTATTGAAAAATCCTATCTAGCCATGGTCTTCACAGCTCAAAAATTATGACACTACATGTTGAACAATAAGATCATGGTCATTTCAAAAGTAGATCCACTCAAGTATCTAATATCTAAAATATCTTTACAAGGTAAAATGGCCGAGTGGATCATGTTTTTTAGTGAGTTTGACATAGAGTATGTCAATCATAAGACAATCAAGGGATAGGTCCTTGTAGATCAACTTGCTGAAGCACCCCTTGCAGACATAGAGCCACTCACCTTCCAATTTTTTGTTGAACCCATAATGACCATCATTAACACACCTCTTTAGGAGCAAAACTAGAAGCTATATTTTTATGGTTCATTTACGACACATGGATCAGGGGTAGGCCTCTTATTTATTACACCATAGGGGGATCTAATCCCTAAATCATTCCACATCAATTTTCATTATACCAACAACATGGCTGAATATGAATCACTTATTATAGGGTTTTGATAGGTAGTACAATGGAACATATCTCATCTCAAGGTTTATAATGATCCTTAGTTAATCATCAATTAGGTCACAGACCATTTCTAAACCAAAGATGACAAGCTGGTTCCATATAAGGCCATGGTTGACACTCTCAAATAATAGATTATAGATATCAAGTCTGAGCATAGACCAAGGGCTAGTAATAGAACTATAGAGGCCATGGATACTATTGACTCTCTGATTTGACAAATAAACAAAGATAGAGAGTATCCATTCTTCATCAAGAATTTGGTCACACTTGCTCATGAAACTTTAACCATTGCAATGATTTATGATATTATTGGTCCTAATTTTATCTGATATTCCAACCTTTATAACTATCTTCATGGCCAAGTTCACCACCTGACCTATCTTGAAAATAAATGAAATCCTTCATTCACAAAACCACTTGCTATACCATATTGGGATCCACCCTCTACCATCATAGTTTTGATGGAACTCTACTTCATTGTTTAACTTTGATAGAATCTACACTAGCATTATGGGAAGTACATGAAGGAGTATGTGGAGCCCACTCTAGCAAGATAGTCCTATCTAAAAAGCTTTTACGTACTGGTTATTATTGGCCCATGATAGATGCAAATGCAACTAGATATGTAAATAAATGTGATAAATGTCAATGACATGCCAATTTGATTCATGCCCCCATAAAAACTTTAAAATTGATGTTGATACCATGGCTATTTGATACATTAGGACTTGATCTCATTGGGAAGATCAATCCTACATCTTCAAATGGCCATAAACATATCCTTACCACCATCAAATATTTTACTAAGTGGGTTAAAGTTATAACCCTCACTTACATAACTACAAAGCAAATTTCCAAATTCATCTTCGACCATCTTATTTGTTGCTATGATATCCCTTTTACCATTATATCTGATAATGGAGGATTATTCAAGAACAAGGATGTTGACAAGTTATGTGCCAAATACAACATCACACAACATTTTTCTATGGCATATTACCCTCAAGGTAATGGTTAGGCTATGGCATCCAACAAAACAATTGTTAACATTCTCAAAAATATTTTCAATGATGTTGATCACGATTGGCACCTTCAGATATTCCACACCCTTTGGGCATACCATACCAATCACCATACCCCCATAGGAGCCACTCCATCCTCATTTATAGTATTGAAGCCATACTTCCTATTGAGGTTGAGTTACCTTCACTACACATATCTTTCAAGAATGCCTTGGATGATCATGACTATCGAGTAGCTTCCCTACAAGAGCTAGATCTACTTGATGAAAAATGCATAGTTGTGCTTAATAATCTTTAGGCATATTAGAACCAACTCAAAGACCACTACAATTGATACATCAAACATATATTATTTGAACTTGGTGATCTTATTCTTAAATAAAACCAAAATAATACCATGGCCAAGAAGAAGCATCAAGGTAAATTCAAACCAAACAGATAAACTTCTTGATCTGATGAATATTCTTCACCTCAAGTGGTATTATGCTTGAGTGCTAGGGTGTATTGTCTATAAGGACCATTTCAATCATGCCATTTTGTCCTTTTTCTTCTTTGTATGAATATCATGATTGTCATTCCTCTTAGCCCATTCTATCTACTTTACCATTCCATTCTATCAACCAAGCATGTTATAAATTCTATCTATATAGCGTGTGTGATCTTGGTTTCACCATTACTTACACACATTTAGCATCAGTGAATCCAATCAATTTCAGCCATTATTTTAAGTATTCCAGATAGTGGTAGTATTTTAGACTAGTATGATAGAAGTTAAGGTAGTTGCATCCTTTATTTGATGTTCTTTTCTTGTCACCGGTCTTGCTACTAGTTATAACCACCTATGGGAAAATTATTACTATCAATCTATGCCGTTGTGTTTTAGTTATAACTACCTAAGGGAAAACTAGAGGAAACACTCCTTTATTGAGCTTTGACATACCAAATTTCCATTTCATATGCCATACTATGAATTTATACTAATTGTGCCTATTTTATTTAAATTGGTTGTTACACTAGTCAGGTTCCTCCACATAACTATAGTGATTTGAGGTCTTACTTTGGGACTATGTAGGCAATGCTCGATATTTATTGAGGTCAGCTCAGTCACCCTTTCTACACCATGATCTCACCATTTTGTGAGAAACTTAAGCAATACTCTTGCCATTTTGTGAGCTCAAACTATTTAGTGTCTTGTCATTCTCGATCAAGTTGAGCTACTCCAAAAATTCCAAAAACATTTGTAAAACTATTAAAAAAAACTAAAAACATTAACCACTTCTTTGCCTTAAGGATTCTGGGAACCCTTACTAAGTTGTAAGAAAATCACTTATCGCTTAGTTTCCCCATCCTTTTTGGCCTTTTTTCCCATGCACTTGTCATTTTACAAGACCATTCCTATTATTCTATCACATCCATTCTATTTGTTTTCATTAGTTATCATTTTCTTCCCATTTCTTGGGAGAACTACATTTGGCTTGAAGTTTTTGTTAGATATTACATCTATGAAAATATGTAGGCAATGTCCACTTGCCTAGTGCATATGGAGATAGCTCGACCACCTCCTTCCTTTTATTCTATCCCCCATTTTATTAGTTTGTTAAGTTATCACATATTTTCTAGGGGTAATGTTTGTATGGCTTAAATTAATTTATTTGTTTTTTTGTTTGTGTGCCTATTTGTTTACTTTCTATACTATTGCCTTGATTTAGTCTATGTGCATTCATTGGGTGATTATTTTCCCACACTTAAACTTTAATCCATCCATATTCATGTGTTTACATTGCCATCATGGTTTTTATCATTGGTGCATTGGTTTATATTGAGTTTAGGATCTCAGAAGTTAGTTCTTATGCATATTTTGGCTAAGTCCTCATGATATTATACCATTATGCCTACCATCACATGATATAACAAAAATTATCTTTAGGAAGTCTATTCATCAATGGTGGCATCAACATCTCTTTGACACTAATGTTTTAATCATATCCTAAATAGAGTACTTAATCATGAAAGAATTTCAACTTTTATTAGTTCGGATGAGCATCTCCCTACTAGAAGGTTGTCCCAATTCATCTTTATCCTCTATCTTAGATTATCATCATCATCAGCCAAATCAGTCATGTTTGTAATAATCAAAGTCCAATGATTATAACCACCTATGGGAAAATCATTGCACACTATCCCACTTGCATATTTCAATGATTATAACTACCTATGGGAAAATCATTGCACACTATCCCACCCACATTTCTCAATGATTATAAATATCTTTAGGAAAATCATTGTTTTTTCACCACTTTACTTTCTTTTTACCAAATAGGGGCATGTTTTTATCTTGTTTGTCTGTCCTAACTAGGGCAGCTCCATCTTGTCAATGATTATAACCACCTTTGGGCAAATCATTGTGTTATCATGCTATGTTGCTACTATCGAGGCACAATGCTTATAACCACCTTTGGGAAAACCATTGTACACCATCCCACTTACATTATCAATTATTTTAAATACTTTTTCAATATCATTATGTTCTAATCCCATCAATTTTCTTTTCTTTGGTTCCCTCATCTTCATTCTTTCTTTTGAGGGACCGCTTGTTGACCTTTTTTTGTGCCAACCGTTCTCTCAAGGGGGTATCATATAGTTAGTTCATCATCATTATAGTTGTAGGCATACAATAACTTTTCATTATTTGATAAGATGTTACTAAGCCTATAACTTACAATGCCTTCCCAAACAAGGGCAAACTATAGACACCTAAAATTGGCCACCGATAACCTTCAACCAGGCTTTTGACCAATTTCCACTAAAATGCACAATTTGACCTAAAAATACTAAAACATATTAAAATATTTGAGACTAACATATTCAAGTGCCAATTTTGGCCAAAGTATCCTTAAATGGGGCAATGTAATTTATGGGCAAACTAACTTTGATCAAATCATTTTGAGTCAAAATAGCAGTTTTACAACTAGATGCCTTGGATTATTCTTTTCTATCAAATATCTTGCATGAGAGATGTGCCATTGTTATTTTATGTTGAAAACATCCTAACTGGGATAATGGATCCAATGTATCTAACATTGACATCGAATTCTAATCTAATCAAATTTTAGGCCAATAACAAGACATTCTGACCAATTTGAGTGATTTGTGCATAAGGGGAGAAAATTTGCACCAAAGTTGACTAATCATGTTTTGGGATAATTAAACCAATTTAGGGCCTTAAGTTAATTTTCCATGGAAATTTTTGAATAAATATTTATTGGAAATTGATTTATATTAATTGCATCTTTAGGTGACATCATCATATGGGGTGGCACCTATAAGCCACTAATTCATAAAATATCAGGATTATGGGTCTCTCATGCCTCATCAAGACCATCCATGCCTATTCAATTCCCCTCTATCCCAAATATTAATGGGGATATTTTTAGAAGGAATTTCATATTTGGATTTATTCATGGCCACACATCTCAATCTTGAGATGGACGGTCATGGTTGATCCTCAAAACCATTCTAAAAATCTATAAATAAGAGGCCTTAGCTATTGAATTTCAAGCTCTCATAAGCCAAAGTTATCATGAATAAATAATTTTAAAATTCATTGTAATTAATGTTATAATTCTAAAATATTGAGCTAAGCCAAGCCAAAGGCACACAAGGTGACAAGGAGAGATGGAGGTAGCCAAGCTTCCATTGATGCATACTTCATGAGCACAAATTGAGCAAGCCACAACAATAAGCACTTTGGAGCATCCAAAGAAGGTAAAATAAGGTTTTTTTTTGCATTTTAGTTGTTTTTCCATTCATATTTTGTTAACTAAGCTCCCTTTTTGAGATAGGCTTAGGGTGTTAGTTTAGTGTGTTTTTGAATTGATTTGGTTTATTCACTAACACAATACTAATATCCCCCTATTGCAATCCTATGTTCACAAAGCTTATTTGATTTTTTAATCTTCCCTTGGCACCATTGTATGGCTGCATTAGCCTTTAGAAATATGATTTTTTTTTACTCAAAAGTTTAATTTAGAGGTTTTTTTTGGCATCAACCAGGAAATTCAAGGTGATTCCTAAAGTTTTAGGGTATTTGGTGGCCTGTACATGCTACTGTGATGTTTAAAATTTTGACGTATGTGCCATTACAACTTATAAAGTATTCAAAGGTTAGTATTAAAGTCTGGATATATATTTAATTTTTTATTTGTTAATTCACTATTTCCATGTAGAAATAAAAGGGACCCACCTAAGTTACCTTTTATTAAAACCAAATTATTTTGAATTTTTTTAACTTATATATATATATATTTTAAAATATTTAAAAATAAATTAGTGCATTTAAATTCTTAAACAATCAATTAAATGAGTTCTGTGAAAAACACCAATATGTTGAATATATAGATCTAGATATGGCATTAACCATCAAAGACAAAAAAATCAATCTATGAACACAAGGTTTTAACATGGAAAATCTCAAATAGGTAAAAAATCATGGTGATTATTCATATAATTGAGAAACACCCCAATAAACAATTCTTCTATCTACTCACTTCTTTTTAGAATGACCTTCACAAAAAAAATTATTCACCTGAGATATTTTCAAATCATCGAGATGTTTGAATAATATGGGTAAACCTTATTTTAAAGTAAAACTTGAAGGAAGGTGATCATTGTAACTAAAGGGTCCAACCATCTCAAGAACATTTAAAACACCAATAATAATGTATGCATCTAAATTTTCTCATCTATCTTGGCTTGATAATTGTGTCACTAATTCTGCATAATGATTCATTAATTAATCCCTTTCATCATTATTTCTTCTAACATTGCCTATTCCTTGCTAGTCAATAATCTAGTCCCATTTAGATATCTTTCTTATCCTATATTAACCTTCATATTTTCCATCAAATATTAAACCTCTGATATTTGCCATTTATTACCTAAATCCCTCTTATGCCCACTTCTAAATTTTAAATTCACAAAATCACACCTATCCTTAGGCTTTCCTATAAACCTACTCTGTACTCCTCACCCAACCTTTCTTCTAATCTTCCCCTAAACATCATTAGATTACCTAATGGAATCTTCTATAGAGAGTTCTCTAAAATTTTTTAAGGAATTTTAAATTCCTTAGAATTCCCTCCAAGTCTCTAGAGAGAACAATTCCTTAGAATTCTCTCCATCTCTCTAGAGAATTTTGTAGAATTTTAAATTCCATAATAAAATCCTTCCCTAGCCTATTTAAATCCATGAATCCCTCCATTCCAAATAAAGAAAATTGAATTATGAAATCTATAAACCTCCAAGTCAATATTATCATCCAATCTAAATAATCACTAGTCCACTAAGCAAAATATTATCAATATAATCACATGCTATCTAAGAAAATGTGACTGTATTACAAGAATCCAACACCAAATCTAGTAATATTTATTATTAGTCTTATTTTTGTCTTAATATTGTATAGAGCATAAAAATTGATGAAGATGCAAGCATAATTTAGTTATAATCTTTTCATTTGAATTTCATTTTTATTTAATTTGTTCTAAATTAAAGGTATACTGGAATTTTGTGTAGGATATTGATAAGTTTATATAAATCAATCTATTTACACAAAATTTTTGCATCATATTTAACAACCATAATGGAAACCTTATTTTGTGCTAATATTGTGTGTGAAGTATGATTTTGCAGCTTCTAGGAAAGATTTAGGATAAATTTGGGGCTCAAAATTTTAAAAATTTCATCCTCTAGGTGAAATGTGATTTTATTCTGTAAAAAGTGATTTTGAAGTTGATAGTCATGATTTTGACCTCAATAATTACAATTTTGACTTAAACAGTATACATTAACTATTAGTCATTAAGTCATATGACTATTTTCTTGTAGTTTTACAAAATTACTTATTGCTAGTTATAGTTTTGATTATCATCTACAATTTTGAATAGTTCAGCTATAATTTTGCCAAAATTGCTTATTAATATTTATGATTTTGAAGGCATATGTTATTTTGATTTCATAGTTGCGATACTGACCAATGACTTGTGATTTTACCATTTTGACTTTCAATTTTTCAATTCTAATTTGTGATTTTGGTCATGACTTACAATTTTGATCTACATTCTATAAACATTAATATCTAAGGTTTTAATTGATCTAACAATCTTGTTGAATTTGGTATTTCTCTAATTTTGTATTTTGTAAAGACAAAGAAATATTTTGAGGATATTTTTTAGACCTATCATTCATTTTTCTTTGCCTATTATAGTTTTGAATGATGTTTAAATATGTTAAAACTATGTGCTAAAAACATATACTCATCTATTTCTAACATCCTATGATATCACATACTAGTCTAATTAGTCCATGAAAAGAATCTATTACTCAGTAGTTTTTATAGGAGTTTTTGATATCGTAACTATGAGGCTTTTTCTTATTAGTGACATGACATAAAAAAAATCTATGATCTAACATATTTAGTCATAATTGTTGCTTTTTATATAAAATGTCTAATAATATTGCATTTTCAGTGAATAGTCATCGTAAGACTTTCCCATTGTCTATATCAGTTAAAAACTTATCGACATACCCATCATATCATCATTTTATGTCGTTAAAAAAATTTCAGCTATTATGTGCAATATTATAATTATTGAAGTACCTCGATCTGTAATTTTGATAAATAGCCATTTTAATTAAGGTTTTTGATATCACCTATAAAAATTTATGATTTTTATTATAATATGTAGTTTTATAATACCATTATTTAAATTTGTGGTTTTTTAATACTACTTATTTATAGTTGTGGTTTTTCATATCTTACAAGTAATTTTGAATGGACTAACCACCCAATAACCATGACAGTGTACCTAATCATTTTGCAAAATTGCTTGTCCCATCTACAATTTTTACTAGTCATCTATGATTTTGACTCTTTATATGTGATTTTGCATAACATTAGACTATTTATAATTGATTTTTCCATCTATATTAGTGATTTTACATTTATTTTTACTTTCAAATTGTCTTTTTTGAGTGTATTTCTTTAAGACCCTTTTTCATGAATTTTGAGTCATTTCGAGCATCTCACAAGTCCCAAACTGCTTTTAGCATCAAGGGCACTGCCCCTCAATCAATAATAATGTATGCGTCTAAATTTGATTACCTATTTTGGCTTACTAATTGTGTTACAAATTCTCTTAATGATTCACTAGTTAATCACTTTCATCATTATTTCATCTAACATTGCCTATTCCCCCTGGTCAATAATCTAGTCCCCTTTAGATATATTTCTTATCCTATATTAACCTTCATATTTCCCATCGAATATTAATCCTTCGGTTATTTTTTATTAACATCCTATTTATCACCTAAATCCATCTTATGCCCACTTATGAATTTTAAATTCATAAAGTCACACCTATTCCTAGGCTTTTCTACAAACCTACTCCCTACTTCTCACCTAACCTTTCTTATAATCTTCTCCTAATCATCATTAGATTACCTAATGGAATATTCTCTAGATATTTATCTCTCTATATAATTCCAAATAATTTTATATTCCTTATAATTCCCTCTAACTCGCTATAAAATTATTTCTCTAGAGAATTTCATGAAATTTTAAATTCCATAAAAAACTCCCTCCTTGGTCTATTTAAATCCATGACTCCCTCCATTCCAAATAATGAAAATTAAACTATGAAATCCATAAAATTCCATGTCAATATTATCAATGAATCCATGAATCAATCACTAGTCCACTAAGAAAAATATTGTCAAGCTAATCACATGCCATCCAAGAAACTCTGAGTCTATTATAACAATCTAACAACAAATCTAGCAATCTTTAATGTTAGTCTTATTTTTATCTTAATATTATTTGGAGAAAAAAAATGGTTAAGATGCAGGCATAATTTAGGTATAATCTTTTCATTTGAATTATATTTTTATTTAATTAGCTCCAAAATAAAGGTATGCTAGAATTTTGTGTAGAATAGTGATAAGTTTTATAAATCAATCTATTTACACAAATTTTTGCATCACAACTAAAATAAACAATAATGTTTTATTTTTATTTATAGGTAATAAATAATTTTTGTTTTAATATTTTTTTACACAAGGTTGTTAACCTATGTTGATAAATAATAAATCATTTTTATTGAATTACCTAAAATGTACTAAAGGTCTTTATAATCACACCACTTAAACATTAAATGTTATAACATTCCCCCTTAATGCTAAGTAGGGACAAATGGCATAATCACCATAAATGAATTATACTATGTTCTTGATGGAGATGGGCTTGGCTTTCGTTCGGGCTCTTTCGAACATGAATTAAGGGAGATATTAATATTTGATTGATTTAATCAAATATTAATTATTTGGTCTAATTTTAATTAATTAATTATTAATTATTTAGTCTAATTTTAAGACCCTAATTCTAATTTAAGAATTGGTCTAATTTTAAGACCCTAATTCTAATTTAAGAAACCCTAAGTCTAATTTAAGGGAATCTAATTTTAGCAAGCACACCTTTGGAGGGGTATAAGAGTTTCTCATGGGAGAGAGTTTGTATTCATGATTGATTATTGATATTGATTCTTGTTAAGAAATTCTTCTGTGAAGACTGAGCCAAGGGTTCCAGGATTCCATTTGCATTGAAGAACGTCAACTCTTCATTGTGTGTGATTCAGAGGTTGTGAGAGATCAGCCGATCTATTGCCAAATTGAGAGATAACTTCATACAAAAGTTATCACAGGGGTTTACAAGTTTGAGAGATAACTTCATACAGAAGCTATCACAAGGGTTCACAGGTATTTCTTTATTTTGGGTTTGATTCAATTATTATCCAGATATATATCTTTTGTATTAGCCCATAGTTCTTCAGATCAGGATCAAGCATACAGATTATGCTATATTGGCAGCCGTATGATGTCTATACAGATCCATGAAAATCCATACGCATCAGTGGAAAGATCAAACACTGACATGGCAGGCAGAGACCTACAGAGATCGACATCGGCTGACCTCTCACCGACGTCAGCAGGTTAACGACCCCAGTCGACCGATGACGGTAGTATAACCGACGTCGGCGACTGTGTTTTTGACACAGCAGGCCGAAACGTACCAGATGTAGATTTCTTTCCTAGTTTGTAGAAATACTCAGGCTATTAAGGCCGTACTTTCAATATTCTTTGTATACTTGACAGAGGACCTCTATTGTAAGCATATGAGCAAATAAATAAGAGATTATATTGTGATTTATTTATCTATTTGAAGATATTTTGCAGAAATATAGATAAGCAATTTAGAGCTTTTGTTTTGGTATCCAAAGGGATATTACAGTGGTATCAGAGCTTTTGTGTTTCTATATTCCCTATTTGAAGGGGATATTACAGTGGTATCAGAGCTAAATCCTGCCATCCTGAGGGGTTGACAATCTTATGCAACCACAAGAGTTGGGACCACACAGGTATTTCATGTGCAGTAGAGCTTTGCTTGGAGGCACTCAAGTTTTAGAACAACAGCCGAAAGACATGGGTGACAATATTGACAGGTCCCGTATTCCTCACTATCGTAGAGATCAAGATGATGTAGAGGTTTTACTTACTCTTAGAGAACTACGAGAAGGGCAAAGGTAGAATAACAAAGTATTACAACAGTTGGTAGCAGCACTATCAAGATTGGGTACTCTGAGGAGACATTCCCCACATCGTGGTGATGTCAGGAGTGATGCAGGATCATAGAGAGACCTTAGGACTACTTCTTGTATAGCTAACAGGCCTACTAGGCCTACTTTTGTGAGACAGGAGGTTGAGGAGGTGATAGCAGGTGAGGAGCATGAGGAGTCATTTATAGACACACTTATGGCAGCGACTGACGAGTGGGAGTTATTACCACCTGTGGTCAGGGAGATGATTACTTTTGACCGATTCATCACACAAAGGAAAGAACATTACCAAGGTTGACAGAATGGGAGACCAAGACCCTAGAACAATGATTTGAAGCATGCTATGAGCAGGCTCACACTAGCGATGTTTGACGGTAGTGGTAAGGTGACAACACAGGCCTGGGTTAGTAAGCTTGATACATTTCTCACATTGCGGCTAATGGCTGAGGAAGATGCTATTTGATATGCAACACTACATCTTGAGGGAGTAGCTCACAATTGGTGGCACCACAGGATGGTGACACTCCATCATGATCAGATCACATCTTATCAGGAGTTTGTGGATAGGCTGGTAGAGCATTTTGATAGGATGGATCCAGAGTCCTATTTCTGAGAGTTGGCACAGTTACGCCAGAGTGGCAATCTAGAGTCTTACATTGGTGACTTCCAAAAGTTATCAGTTATGGTTCCTGACATTTTAAAGAGGTGACTTGTAGTACTCTTCATGGAGGGATTGACAGAACCATTGAGAGGTTAGATCAAAGGCTTTGATCATCCTTCATTATAGGAAGCTATGAAGAAGGTGCGTAGTATGGAGATGGTAGCCCATCAAGTAGATCTAACTCCAGAGGTACTTCTTCATCCAGGGATAGTAAGGGTTCAACAGGAATAGAGAAAGACCAAGTTTCAACATAGATAAATCAGGTGTTAAGAATGATTCAAAGGCCAATCCAGCAGCACCACCTTTGGATAGAGAGGCTCTTAATGATCTACGCAGGAAGAAGCTTTGTTTTTACTGCAAAGGTCCCTATGATGCTAATCACGATTGTCCCTTGAGGCCTAAGGGCAAGGCAAATCAGGTTATGTGGGCCTATTATGAGGATGAGGAATCAAAAGATTTCAAACATCATGATTGTTTTGAGGAGCCAGAGGTTGAGGCTTCAGAGCCTAGGGTAGAGGTAGAGTCAGAGCTCCAAATTTAGGAGGCACACCTATCTAGCATCTAGCACAAGGGGTCATTCAGACTCCATGGAGTTTTGGTAGGACAGAGGGTCATCACCCTTCTTGACATGGGAGCCACACATAATTTTATTGATACTAGATTTGTGGTGAAGCGTGGACTCACCACAGAAGAGTTTGAGGGCATTAGAGTTAAGGTAGCTGACGGTTAAATCCTTAGGTGTGAACAGATGATTAGAGATCTCCCATTGCACTTGAACAACTATGAGTTCAAGGTAGATTATTATGTGGTGAACATGGGGGATATATATTTAGTCTTGGGCATGAAGTGGCTTCATTCCCTTGAGGTAGTCACTCTTCGTCTTAAGGACATGGAGATCCATTTTGATGTTGATGGGAAGACACACATTCTAAAGGCAATACAGGATGGCAACATCAAAACTATTTCTTTACATTGGATGGAGAGGCTCATGCGACATGACATGGTAGAGTGGGCTACTGAGTGCACATTGGCACCAATGTAGGAGGGATAACAGAAGACTGAGTATCATCTTGACATTCAGCAGTTGAGAGGCAAGCATGATAAGGTATTTAGTGACATTCCACCAGGGAGACCTCCAGACAGAGGCATTGAGCACATTATTGAGCTTGAGGAGGGCACTAAGCCCATTATAATTACTCCTTATCGACATCCTAAGCAGTTGAAGGATGAGATCAAAAAAATAATTAAGGAGTTACTGGTTATGGGTCACATTCGGCCTAGCAAATCATCATTTGCTTCTTCAATTGTTCTGGTGAAGAAGAAGGATGGCACCCTACATATGTGCATTGACTACAGAGCCCTGAATAAGAGAACCATTAAGAATAGGTATCCTATACCTCGTATTGACAAGCTTATTGATGAGCTCCATGGTGCACATTACTTCACGAAGATAGACTTAAGGTCAGGCTATCATCAGATCAGGGTTCGTGACCAGGACGTGGAGAAGACAACTTTTCATTGCCATTGTGGACTCTATGAGTTTATAGTGATGCCATTTGGGCTCACTAATGCGCTAGCAACATTTCAGTCCACCATGAATAGAGTCTTCCATTCACTACTGAGGAGGTTTGTACTTGTTTTTTTTATGACATTCTTATATACAGTAGGACTTGGTAGGAACATTTGGCTCATCTGGAGACTATACTCAGCATCTTGGAAAGGGAATCCTTGTACACCAAGGAGTCCAAATGTGATTTGGGGATGACTAAATTGTTATACTTGGGTCATATTATCAGTGCAGGGGGAGTGCAGATGGATCTTGAGAAGATCTGTGCTATCATAGACTGGCCTATTCTGGCAAACCTTACATAACTACGGGGATTTCTAGGTTTGTGTGGATTTTATCATAGGTTCGTGAATGGTTATTCACAACATACAGATCCTATGACAGATTTGATGAAAAAGGGTGCTTTTTGTTGGACACCTAAAGCACAGGAGTGTTTTGAAAGGTTTAAGGAGTTGATGACTACGTGCCCAGTTTTGGCACTACCTAATTTTTTGAAGCCTTTCAAGCTTCAGTGCGATGCTTTAGGCGAGGGCATTGGAGCGGTGCTTATGTAGGACAAGCACCCCATAGTATATGAGAGCCATAAGCTCAGGGGACTAGAGAGGCTATACAGTATTTATGATAAGGAGATGCTTGCTATCATGCATGCCTTGGCAAAATTTAGGCAATATCTTGTGGGCAACACATTTTGCATCAAAACGGACCACAACAATTTGAGACATTTATTGGGGTAGTGAGACCTCAATGATCATCAGTAGAAGTGGGTGAGCAAATTACTAGCATATGAATTTGACATCTCTTTCATCAAGGGCACCCAGAATGTAGTGGTCGACGCTCTTTCACGCAGGCCGTATTTGAGTACTATGGTCCACATTATTGAGGATTGGTGACATATGATTATGGCAGAGTATGCCAAGGATACATGGGCATTTAGAATTGTTGAGGGATAGATGATTGACACTAGATATACTCTTGTGAATGACTTGATCATTTACAAGAACAAGGTTTATTTGATTCCAGGATCAGCGGTAAAGAACATTCTCATGTGAGCCTTTCATGATGTACCTAATGTAGGACATCCCAGGTATTTCAAGACCTATAGACAGATTAGGGAGAGATTCACATGGAAAGGACTCAAGGTAGATGTTCTTCAATATGTGTGTGAGTGCCTTGTTTGTCAGCAGAACAAGCAGGAGGACACGTACCCAGTAGGATTATTGCGGCCACTTCCAATTCTTGACAGGAAGTGAGAGTGTTTGTCGATGGATTTCATTACGGGCTTGCCTAAAGCCCAAGGACAAGATTGCATATATGTAGTCACAGATCAGTTAACAAAGTATGCCCACTTCTTTTCGATTACCACCACATACACAGCTACATAGTGGCAGAGGTTTTATTTTAAGAGGTATTCTGACTGCATGGATTGCCTCGGAGCATAGTGAGTGATAGAGATAGTCGGTTCCTAAGTCACTTCTAGTAGGAGGTGTTCTGACTCTGTGGGACCGAGCTTACACCTAGCACCAGCTACCACTCGCAGATCGATGGACAGACAGAGATAGTGAACAAATGGGTGGAGGGCTACCTCAGGAACTACATTGCAGGACAATAAAAAGTTTGGGTCAAGTGGATTCATTTATGTGAGTATTGCTATAACATGACTTTCCACATGACCATTCAGATGTCTCCTTTTATGGCATTGTACGAGTATGAGGCACCGAGTTTTCTAGATTTGCTACTGAGCGACAGTAGAGTGCCGAGTGCTAGAGACTTATTGCAGGAGAGTCAGGATACTATGAGGACTCTCAAGGAAAATATTGCTAAGGTGCAGAATCAATAGAAGCAGTATGCAGATCAGTGGAGGACTGAGAGATCTTTTGATGTGGGTGACATGGTCTATCTTATATGGCAGCCTTATCGTCAGTCTACTCTTAAGAAGAGTGGGGTAGAAAAGCTTAAGCCACATTACTACGGTCCTTTCAGGATCCTGAGACGTGTTGGACAGATGGGTTATGAGCTAGAGCTTCTGACAGAGAGCAAGGTACACAATGTTTTTCATGTATCACACCTCAAAAAGGTGTTAGGACACCGTGTGATACCTTCTACCATTTTAACTCCCTTAGATGATGAGGGAAAGTTGATTTTAGTACTTGAGTCCATCCTGAAATCTAGAGAGAGACAGTTGCATAAGAGGACTATCAGGGAATATTTGGTAAAGTGGAAAGATTTGCCAGTGGAGGATGCGACATGAGAAAGTGAGGATATTCTATAGCATCCAAAGTTGAGATTGCTTGAGGACAAGCAATTTTAGGAGGGGCAGACTGTCATGTCCCCTTCTAGTTGACATCTTTTCGAGCGGATGATTAGCCTCTTATGCGACCCTTATAGGCTGATGGGATGGATAGAGGGTCTTGATGGAGATGGGCTTGGCTTTCGTTTGGGCTCTTTCGAACATGAATTAAGGGAGATATTAATATTTGATTGATTTAATCAAATATTAATTATTTGGTCTAATTTTAATTAATTATTAATTATTTAGTCTAATTTTAAGACCCTAATTCTAATTTAAGAATTGGTCTAATTTTAAGACCCTAATTCTAATTTAAGAAACCCTAAGTCTAATTTAAAGGATCTAATTTTAGCAAGCACACCTTTGGAGGGGTATAAGAGTTTCTCATGGGAGAGAGTATGCATTCATGATTGATTATTGATATTGATTCTTGTTAAGAAATTCTTCTATGAAGACTGAGCTAAGGGTTCCAAGATTCCATTTGCATTGAAGAACGTCAACTCTTCATTGTGTGCGATTCAGAGGTTGTGAGAGATCAACCGATCTATTGCCAAATTGAGAGATAACTTCATACAGAAGTTATCACAGGGGTTTACAAGTTTGAGAGATAACTTCATACAAAAGCTATCACAAGGGTTCACAGGTATTTTTTTATTTTGGGTTTGATTTAATTATTATCTAGATATATATCTTTTTTATTAGCCCATAGTTCTTCAGATCAGGATCAAGCATATAGATTGTGCTATATTGGTAGCCGTACGACATCCATACAGATCTATGAAAATCTATATGCATTAGTGGAAAGATCAGACACCGACATCGGTAGGCAGAGACCTACAGAGACTGACATCGACTGACCTCTCACCGATGTCGGCAGGTTAATGACCCCAGTCGACTGACGATGGTAGTATAACCAATGTTGGTGACTGTGTTTTTGACACAGTAGGCCAAGACGTACCAGATCCAAATTTCTTTCCTAGTTTGTAGAATACTTAGGCTATTAAGGCCGTAATTTCTATATTCTTTGTATACTTGACAGAGGACCTCTATTGTAAGCATATGAGAAAATAAATAAGATATTATATTGTGATTTATTTATCTATTTGAAGATATTTTGTAGAAATATAGATAAGCAATTCAGAGCTTTTATTTTGGTATCCGAAGGGATAATACACTTTGAGAGGCCCAACATTACATGAAACTAATAAAAATTGGTAGCACCAAGTGGTTTTGTGAAGATATATGTCACTTGTTCACCCATAAGATAAAACTACAGATGTATATCACCACTAACAACTTTCTCTTGAATAAAATGCACATGAACTTTAATATGCTTAAATTATTAGTGTTGTGCACCTATATAAGATTTAAACACATATTAAAAAATATATTCATGATAACATAATATTGTTATTATCACAATAACCAAATACATAAAAAATATGACATATGTTTTTCTATAGTAAAACATATTTAAATACAATCAAGTCATATTGTAGGCAAACCAGTTTACTAATTTGATTACAAAGGTAGTAAAAAAACATAAATTATTATATGCAATTCATTATTAGAGATCTCTAATATTGACAAGATGATCATCTCCAATTGTCATGTGGTATGCATACTTACTAATAATATGATACTAAGTTTAGCCAAATATTAGATATATTATTAGCAATAACTCATCTTATAATTTGAGTCTTATAAAAACTTTGCAAGTTAAATATGATTCAATAAAATAATGAGGTATAACCTCTCATACATCAAATATGGATAATTTTAGTATGATATTAAATCATCCAATCAAACAAACATGAGATTAAAAAAAAATAATTTTAGATATTTATGAATAGAATGCTTAGTAAAGTAAATGATGAAGAGTTAACAATATGAGCTCCATTTACACTTTGCATTTCAAAACATATTTTATTATCAAATGAAGCATATAAGCATTTTAGCATGAATTTTACCCACTTGAAATCATCTTAGCAATTTGAAATACAAAAGATCCAAACTAACTGAACATGATATTCTTACCAAATATAATAACTAAACATGACCATCTTGTCAAATTAAGAAATATGTTATGCATATAATGTAGTTCTATGCTAACTCATATGAATTGAAAATAATCATAAATGCAATCATTTTGAAAAAAAATAATGTCTGTTTTCTTTTCTTTATAATTTAAAACTAATATATCTATTACAATATAATTGTAATTAACATTTTTCAAGAATAAAACTAAATAATTTTATTAAAAAATACCATATAGATGAGACATTATACATATAGTTAGTATCTCTAAAGTAACACCAAAATAATTTTATGAAAGCAAATGAAATGATATGAACATACATGTATTTTTGACATATAAAAATAAAAAGATTAATTAGGGTTTCTATTCATAATATGCAAAATAATATTCATGGCTTTGGTCCATAAGAACTACGAGGACCATTTGTATTCTCAATAATGGTGCAATTTTTTCTTTCAGTAATACCATTTTGTTAAGGGGAATAGAGATGTTTGTTAATTTCCTTTAAATATCAAAATTAATTAAAAAAGAATCAAACTCTTTAATAAAAAATTCATCATCATTATGAGTTCTTAATCTTTAATAGAAAAATCAAATGTATTTTAAAAACTAACTTTAAATTCCTTGAATTTAGACAACACATCAAATTTATTTTTAACAAAATATGACCAGATCATTCTAGTATAATCGTCAATAAATATAACAAAATACAAAGAACCATTAAGATATAAAACTTCAACATGACCTACAACATCACTATGAATCGATTCTAAAGGATGTGAAGAATTCACATCATGATTCTTATGAAAGGGGTTAATATGTTGCTTACTACGTAAATAAACCTCACAAGTTTCATGAGGAGAGGGGATAAAATGAAGTAAAAGAACAAGATTATTTTTAGACATATCATGTAAACTTATAAAATTAACATGTGTAATATTTCATGCCATAATTAAGATTCATTCTTACTATGTGATGAAAAAATATACAAAAGAAAGAGAGAAGATATATAAATCATTCTTTTGAACACCTTTAATAATAAAAAAACTATATTAATTTTTAATGGATCAAATATCTTTAAGCAATGTTATAATTAAATTGTCATTTATAAGTTGAGAGTAAGATAATAAATTCTTTTTAAGCTTAGGTACATAGAAAACATCATTAATAACAACATTTAAAAACTTCATTTTTTCATGTTTAGTTGTTTTTTAAAAAAAAATTTCTAAGTAAACTCTTTCAAAGATATATCTATAATCACAAAAAATATTAGATAAGCATGTCATATGGTATGATGCACCGCTATCTAAAATCCATTCATTTTTATTTGAAGCAAATAAAGCAATAACATTTGAATCTTGATTGTTATTCTGATTAGGGTTTTAATTTTTCTACTTGTTATGATTAGATTGATTTCATTTGTTATTTTTATAAGATTAATTGTTAATTCTATCCTTATTTTTATAACATGTTTCCCTTCTATGACCAAATTTATCATAAAGATTGCAATTTATATTAAACTTAGGTTTATGATTCTTATGATCAGATTTTTTATTCTTGTTTGTCTTAAAAAAATTAAAGTTAAGTTTTTGGTTCTTATTATTATCAAAAACATTATTTAAATTGAGAAGTGTCTGAGTGACATTCTCTTTAGAATCAAAATTGATCATAACTTTTTATTCTTGAAT
Source organism: Torreya grandis (assembly GCA_037957365.1). NCBI lineage: Eukaryota > Viridiplantae > Streptophyta > Pinopsida > Cupressales > Taxaceae > Torreya > Torreya grandis. Next base: position 371,629 of record JARHVA010002354.1, read on the forward strand.
CAAAAGAGTAGATAAGGTGATTAAATCAAAGATATCTTGCTTAGATTGATATTTGGAATTCAAAAATGAAATGAAATTGAAAAAAATCATAATACTCTTCAACCAAGATCTATTTAACACACCATTACCACAACCACGCGTGCTTCAGCATACACATAAAGAATAAACTAACTATGAAGAAAACTAATTATTATTCAGAAAAAACATGTGAAAAATCATGTATAATATAATAGAGAGCCCTTGTTTAAGTAGAGATGGAGAAACAATAATTAGTCCTAATTAGACAATGTGAGATAAATCCTCACATAGGAAAAAATAGTAAAATGATAAAAATACTAGGTAAAACCTAACAAGCATGAGATATATACTCTAACATCCCCCATCAAGTAAAAATAGGGTCTAATAATAAATGATGTAGTGTAAAGTCACGTATACTTATGGTCACCAATCCATCTTAAAGAGTACATGGATGTTGAGTTATTGTAACCACCAAGAAAAAATTTAAATGGTGCTAAATAAAAGGATCATTGAACATGAACACTTTACTAGGTCAAATGATAAACCTAAATAAGAGTTGCTTGAACACCCTCCAACAAGATGGTGAGAAATGAGCATAAATACTTGTGGGGCTGCCACACTGGTATCACTATAATAATCACCAAGAAATCCATGGAGTCAAGTAATAAATCTTCATATGGGTTTTGAAAAATAAATTACATGAATAAGATACCCATGTACAAAAGAGAAATCCATAAATACTCAAAAAAGTGAAACATGTACATATAACTCTCATAAAGTGGAGAAAAAAGATAAAATCCATAGGAAAAACTCCTGCCGAAAAGAGAGAAAAGAAGAAGAGAGAGCTAGAAAGCCCCCCAAAATGATGTTGAAGTAGTCCATACTCTTTGTACTCACAAGTCAAAAAAAAAAATCAATCTGCATGAGTGATTCAAATCCACTACTTAATCATAAAAATAACTAACATTAAGCTTCACTAGAATAACGTCAATCAAGAAGACTGTTAGTGGTGATGAAATTACAAAAGAGTAATACATGTGCAAGGAAATTCAATATCTAAAAAATATAATGTACATCATACCTCCCATACTAATGACTACATGGAGTAGAGGAAAAAGGTATGTATGATTGATTCGAATCCACTACTCACATACCAAACTAGCTGACACTGTATATACTAGAATAACTCGATATCACTTTGAAAGAGAATTAAACTATAAAAATTATAAGATGATATTGGGATTCATTAGAATAGTTACATTTTAAGCTATTAGAGACTGTCAACTATCTAAAAAATAATGTCAAAAATATAAATAAAATCTCTCAAAGATGATGGCCCATGGTAGTGAAAAAAGAGACAAACAACTAAAGAAGTGAAAAGGTGCCCAAAATAGAGCACACAAATGTATGAGGTAAATAAGGCTAAATCAACAAACCCCACATGGCACTTTATAAGTAGGTGTGAGTACAATATAATTCATACACAAATAAACACCAAATGGAAATAATGAAGATAGATATTCTTAAAGTTTTAAGGCATTATGAATTCAATGGTGCAAGTTAAAAGATTTGAAAATTCATCAAAAAATAGTTGATTGTAAAAAGTGGCTCAAAAGGCTAGGAAAAAAGAGGTTCATTCAACAAAATAATGATATATTTATTACAATGAGAGAAATTAAAATTAAGTAATGAATTTTGGAGGGTGTATCTAATACCATAAAATTTTAAAACACTCTTCAACCAAGATCTTTTCAACACACCATTACCACAATCATAAGGGCTTCAACATACACACAAGAAATAAACCAACTATGAACAAAACTAATTGTTATTCAGAAAAAATATGTGAAAAACATGTATAATATAATAAAGAGCCCTTGCTTAAGTAAGCAAAGAGAAATAAGATTCAATCTTAACTAGTTAATGTGGGATAAATCCTCACATAAGACAAAACTAACAAAAGAATAAATACCCTAGCTAGAACCTAACAAGCATGAGAAATATTCTCTAACAGAAATTTCTAAACTTTTTATGAATATTAATTGAATGATTAAAAAAATAAATTAATCTTGAATAAAATCACACCTACATCCATCTAACTAAGTTTTAATGTTCTTAATTTTAGCAAAAAAATTATTAACCTTTTTATCACCTTTCATAGTGGTAGTCAACAATTAAGGGATCAATTTAATAATTTTTAAGAGATGAGTGACCTCATGTATGGAATCTATTAGTTTCCAAGCATCACTAAGAGACTTTTGATTACCAATGTGGAGAATAAAATCATCCTTAACACTTTATAAGATAACAGACATAGCTTTCTGTGATTTTTGTTGAAATGCATTGGTAAGCTCAGGGGTCACATGTTGTCTAGAAGGAGATTTTTCAGTATTAATGACAATATTCTACAAATTTTAAGTCATAAATTTAATTTTAACATGAATTTTCTATATATTATAGTTATTTTCATTAAGCACTTGTGATTTATCTGAAACAAAATTAGGCGAAGCCATAGCTTCCCTTTAAGAATGACAATAAATAAATGCTTAAAATGAATACTTTTTAACGTAAATTTTAACTTTATTTCAAAGTAAAAATATATTTCAAGTATAAACAGACAATAATTTTTCAATTTAATGCTAGATAAAGCAATACAATTGTAAAAAATTATGATAAAATAAGGTGTCACAAGTGTTGTAAAAATACACTAATATAAGTAGGACTATTTTAATTTTTTTTAATGACTTTTTAAAAATATTTTATAAAATAAAAGGAATCACACATTCAATTATACTTAATTACATAATTTAAATGTCAAATAATGTAAAAAATTAAAATAGAGTTGCACTAAACTAGGTGTCAAAAGAGTCATACTCAGAACAACTACCTAGACACTATTATTAAAAAAGTTATAAAAATAATAATAAAAGGTTTCAAAACTCAAAATAAACCATTTAGATGTGTCAATAATGTTCCAAAACCTAAGGATTGATGGGTTATATGACTATATTTGACAAAACATTCATTAAACCAAAACAAGTTTGACAAGTCAACTAGGGTTTTAAACACGTGAAAAGTTGATACACAAATCAAAAAATAGAATTAAAATTAAATTAAATAATAATAATAATTTGACCAAGACAAAAAATATTTATTTTTGGGGGTTTTGGACTTGGGACCTCTTTAATTATAAGTTATAGCAAAAAGAAGTCTATCAACCCTTCTAAGAAACTTTTCCTTAGATTACATGCATAAATTTATAAATAAATATTTTGAAATTGAATATATATATATATATATATATATATATATATATATATTCAAATGTATTTGCATGTAAAAACACAAAGTAAACAAATTAACCTTTTTTATTAATTTGGGTTAAACACATTTTCCAAGTACAGTGGGGCCAAGATTTGCATGAGAGGATATTTAAGAATTAAATAAATAAAGTATTTTTAAATACTTCGATGAAATTAAATAGCTAAAATACATACCTATAGCTATAATGGTGTTCCATAGGTGAACAAGAGGTCCCTAAAAAATGTACAGACTTTCAAAAAATATGAAACTTTACCAATCACCCTAACTTTCCCTGTTGAAGATGAAGGAAATTTAAAAATTATATTTTAGTTGAGATTTTTCTTTTTTCCAAATTCCAGGTTACACTATGGTGCCCCAAAAAGAGATAAAAATATTCTTGGTGCTTGAAGAAGCCTTTAGAGGCTCTAAAAATGCTTCTTGGCTACTTCTATTTTAAACTTGCCTCTTCCAGCAACAACTGAGATAAGAAAAGGTTAAAAGAATTATTTCTGAATTTTTTCTCAATACCAAGGCCATACAAATGTGCCACAAGGAATTTGGAGGCTGAAGTAAACTTTTGAATTGTCCACTGGTTGCTCTAAGAGGGATCTAGAATTATTTGAACAATGATCCAATGTATAAAAGTTTGAAGCAGGCTTCAAATACCAATAGAACAAAATATTCCTCTAATTATCGTACCAGGGCCATACTAATTATAAATAATAATTTAAATATTCATTGAATTGGAATATATGATAATTTAAAAAAATCTTGCCAATCAATTCCTCTCAACTCGCTTTGTTACCATGTGAAGAACACCAATATGTTTAATATATAGATTTAGATATGGAAATAACCTTTAACAACCCCAATTTTTTTTTGAGCATTCATTCTTTTAGATTTCATAGTAGAAATAGTGAATCGAGTTTACTACATACAACTTAGTTTTGCATGACCTACCACAATCACTATAACCAATTTAATGTACATGCAACCCTTAATTAGGGTAATTACCCCTAGAAGATTCTACGAAGAATATTACTACCTTAATAAATTTACATGCAGTTTAGGGCATATCGATATGAACACCATAGTGATAAGCTCTAAATTGTATGGAGGTAAACACCTTCCCATTGGGACCATCTAGGTGTCCTTATCCCAATGAAGGGACTCACATCTATGTAATTGGGTATAGGTCAGGGTAGATTATCTGCCCCTTTTTTGTACTTGAGATGCTAGAGAAGTATCATCCTAATAGATATTCATTTCTTGTTCATACATCTTTTCATATGTCAAGGTTCACAATGAATAAATTATATAATTCTAATTAACTTAATCAATAGTGTACATTTGAATAAGTTAAGTAGTTTAAAATTACACTTATAAATCCATGAAATTGCAATAGGAATATGTATAAGTTCCATGTAAGTGAAGATCCCATTGTAGTACTATTCCTATTTAAATCATTATACCATGATCTATAGTTCTAGTGATCATTGTACTACATGCCTTCATTATGAATGTATCGATAGACTACTAAAATCAAATTAAATTTTTATAATCTTTATCAAGGTTAAGATGGTTCATAAGTGAATATTATGTTTTTGATTATAGTGGTTACTTATTATTACTAGACCATCCCACAATTAATCACCTAGAGAATTATATCTCTCAAATATTAATTACTTGTTAACTAGTTATTACCATAAGAATCATAAAAATAAGCCACTTAGTTTATATGATTTATAATTTTGTTGTGTTTTATCTTAACTTCTATGATTGTTATTTTAGGAACATCAAACTAATTATACTAACAATTATAAATCATACAACTATTACCATGTGCCATTTAAGACACTAAAAGACTCATTACACATGAGGCTCAAGCATGATTTTAGTTTCCATGAGGTGATCACTTAATTAACATACTCATCTAAATTATTTAGAGGATCATAATACTATATAAATTGAATAGTTAAATTCTATTAAGTAATAACATCTAATTAATATAAGTGAAAACTAGCTTGAGGATATATTAACATCCTAATATCATTCTAAAATCTTTCATTATTTCATTGATATCTAAGAATTAAGAAAAACAATAATAAATGACTTTTGACATTTAAAATGATATACTCCTTACTTAGAAAGCTCAAGAACCTCATTTTAACTTATATAATGATTTCAATATATCATAATATCTCTTATTTTGACAAAGAGAATACAATTCAATATAATCAAACTTGAAGGATACTTGAACCAATTCTAATCTTTAGATTAAATCCAGTAACATTTTTCAATTATTTTGAACTTAGATGAAACATATTCAGTGAGTGATACAATTTTTTGTTTCTCATAAAGTTTTAAAATTTTACGGTGGTGAAGTCTAAAATAGACAATAACATATGTAACTCGAATTGCATTAACTGGTTATGATAATGAATTATTTGTAATCTTAATTGTGTGACTGTAGCATACCAAAATAATTATTTGAAATTAGAGTTTTTACTTCACTAAAAATAATTTCAAACATGCCATAAAATGAATTTGATTGTTAGAAACTACTCCCATATGTAGTGTCTTTTTGGGATTAAAAGAACTTAAAATTTATGCTTACACAAGTGCTTGTACAACAATATTAAATCAACTAATTCTCATGTACAACAAATTGAATTTAGTATGTAAGTGCAACAATTATAAATCATATACTTGAAACTCAAATATTTAACAATAACACAGTCCTATATAAAATAAAATAAAATCCATGAGCAATAAAACCAAATTGTTAACTAATAATTACAAGTTACCAATCTACCCATGAACTGTTAACATTATATCAACTACCATTCATTTATACGTAAGTAATAATCAAGGTTATAAACAAATTAACCTTCCATTTAAATGGAGGTATAAAACCTATTGTTTAACCAACTAAACTATTCAATCAACAACATAAAATGTACTTAAGTAATCAAATGAACAACAATACTAAATTAGTCATGTATCTATTTTGTGCATCAACCCAAATATTATTATGAACAATAGTACTAAATTAGTCATGTTTTTATTTTGTGCATCAACCCAAGTATTATTTTGTATTTATAAAATATGCTATAATACAATATCTAATACAAGGATTAAACATTATAAAGAATTATCTTCTAGAATAAACAACCAACTGAGTAATATAACTTCTCCATATGAACCATCCCATCTTGATCCATCTTATGAGCCCTTCAATTGATGGCCTTTACCACCCCCAACCATCAGCTAGGAGGTAGAGTGATTTTTGGGTCTTTGGAATAAGATTATGAGCAATAAGAGAAAAATAATCACTAAGTTTGCAATAGTTTAATCAATAAATAATCATTCCACAACTAAAAGATCAAGCACAAACTGAAACAACCTTTTTAAAAAAAATTATATATTAGAGTACATTTTGGATATGTATTGGGCCCAAATACCTCACTTGCTGATGTAATTGATAAATGTTTAGTGCACTCAAATATGCATAACTAAAACCAAAGGAAGTGGATTGAGGTGATTAACTAGAGGTAACTACATATTAAAGGTGTTATGAGGAAGCATGTTACTTTAATATATATTTTATTAGGTTTAGTTGTATTAGTGTATGTGTACATGAATATGACCTAAGCATCATATGTAACACTCATACTTCCATGTAGGACCATTTCTAGGTCCTTAATCCTAGATAAACACCTCACTCTCCTCAGTGGGTTTCAGTACCGCTTGAGGATGGTTAAGTTTAAAGATTAGTTTTAATTGACAAGGATAACTCTAACATCCTAAGTTATCATTTAGGTTAAAATAGGTTTATGCTAAAAGTACATGTTCCTAACATAATAATTAGACATGATTTCAGAGAAGCAATCATAACCGTAAATCAATTCAACATATGCAGTTTTATAACCAATCATGTAACAAAAACCATATTATATAAAGAGAAGAGCATATTTAAACTAAAGGTTTCATAGTGTTACCGACCAAAATCATAAACACTTCATGACCTTTAAGTTCATCACATTATTGTCTTGATAGATCATATAAAACTCATTTATTAAACATGGATGCCATTATTTAGAGTAACGATTAATGATATAATTAAGATCAATATCGTCATTCATCAAATAACCTTTAGACAGTCTCAAAATTAATCCATATAAAAACATTACATTGGCACAACCAATGTGACATTATGAAATAAAAGATCTTAAGACATAATTCATCCAAGGTATATAATTAATTACTCCTTAATTATCTAACCATTTCAAGAGGAAGAATCTATGTATTAATCCAATAGTTAATTCATTCTTAGATAACTATATAAGAAAGGAATTAATTTTTTTTTATAAAATATTTCCATTATCATCTAAGTAAATGCATACATAATGAACCACCACATTCCATAATTAAGCTCATATTTAAATGAACTAGAAGAGGGAACAAAATGTGAATCACATATAATAAAATACAATACAAACATCTACAAATAGAATTCAACCAAGTTTCAAGTTGAATGGAACCTAAATAAAATGTTTCACTTAAATAACTTTTACAAGTTTCTGTTGAGCAAGACATGAGAAGCAAGGCAAGCATGTTCAACTATTGGAAGGGGAAGAGAAAACACATGCAACCTAAGGAAATAAAAATCAGCAAGTATTCATGTCGTAGTCATATAATTATGCAATAGTAAGTGAAGTAGAAGCACTATTCAATTTACTCATTACATTTATTTGATTCAAAATTGCAATATTAGATTCAAAACATTAATTTAATATCTTTCAACTTCATTTTATTACATAACTAACCTATGTAAAAATAATATTGAAACATCTTAATTAAGTGAAGGGAATATATTAACTTATAATTAAGTGAAAGAATAAAAGTAATATTTTTCATATTTGGTATACATGGCATACATAAATTTATATGCAACTAGGTATGTTTAAAATGAGTTTTATAAATGAAGATTCTGATTAGGTTTTGCATGCACCAATAACTAGTAAAATTCAATAGTTTATGCATAGCTGGAATAACTAAGTAACCCATATACCATGCATCTTATGTAATTGAATCCAAAACATATAATGTGATAAATGAAAGATAGCTATTGAGCTAGTTGGCATGCATAAATTAAGTCTATGTATTTTTGAATTAGAATAACATAATATGTATCTAAGTATCTATATAATCTAACCAAAAGATTATTCCTGCATCAGAATAAAATGTTCAATATCCTTAACAATCAGACATAATATGATTTTAAGAAACCTTGTGTAATTGTTAAGTAAATATTGCTTAAGATAAAATCAAATAGATCTAATCCTAATATCTAAAGTATATAATTAAACCAAGGAATCATTACTATGATGATTATTTGGATTAACAATATACATTAATTTATAATAACTCAACTTGATTATAAATTAATATTGGAAGAGTAATTATACAATTAATAAATTTAATAAAATGATTTATCAACATGAAAAGAGTTCAAATAAATATCTAATAACTTAATGTATCTAAAGTGTGTTACCTTCAAGGACATATATCAAATTAGCCATCTTACCCTTTAGGCAATATTCAGCTTTCATTTAAATTTTGCATCATATTATCAACACAGTTTAGCACTAACATGATTAAATCATAATAATTAATATTACATACTATCTAACTCAAATATCATTACTAAAATTGACTAAGTAAATAAAACATAATTCACATAATTAAATTTTTACCAACTTACTTCATGCATACATAAAATCACTGAAGCATGGAGTAGAAAGTGAATGAACTGGACAAGCCCTTCTAACTAGCCTTATGAGCCCAACCATCGGTGGCCTTTACCACCTCAACCATCATCAGGATGGTGGTTGTGATAACTAGAGACATGAAGGTAATTTGGAGCAATCAAATTTTCAAACTAGAGGACATCTTGACAATAAAATAAAAAGAAAGACAATAATTCCTTTTTAAGGTGAGATGAGAAAAATTAATCCATCTTTGATATAAATTGAAAAAAGGGATGACTAGTATGGATGCCAAATGATATATAATAGATTAATAACTAATCCATTCTATAGTTTTTGAAATAACCACCTTAGATTCTCATCCAAATTTATGGTTAGCCTCAACCATCCTGACTGCCAATTTATATCAAGTATACAAAATACCAATTATTTCAATCATTCAGGTCTAGTCTAGGAATGGTGACCAGAAAAACATAAAAACTCACAACCAATTTACAAACAACGTAAAAAATTAGATAAGTCACTTATTATATTCATACAAATATAATAATTCAAGCAAGAATTAATATAACTTTTCCAATTTTTACAAACCCAGGTATTCTATAAAAATAAATTAGACCCCTTCAGACTTATTCAATGCCCTTTTAGACCCAACATAATATAAATAATTATATTCATGTCAACTTAAGAGAGGTGAGCCATAAATTCATACACAAGATTCAAACCTACCAAAAATAACTAACTCAATCATGCCCTCAAAATGCAATAATAGGTTTGATTAAACCACTAGCCAATCAAATTAAAACACAGTCAAAGTTTAACACTTAGACTGATTCAACTATGCTGTTAATAATCATGATAAAAAGATATAAAATGTAGGCAAAGATAACACAACCCAATTGAAGTTTATTTCCAAGGCCATGACATAAGCATATATATATATATATATATATATATATATATATATATATATATATATATATATATATATATATATATATGGAAACCCCACTACCAACCATATAAAATGTAGTCAACCCAAAAATGAAGCTGAAGACAGTCATAAAACCCAATCTTATTTATTTTATAAGAATCCAAAGGGAAGTATTAAAAGTAATAACATTTATTTTAGAAGAATAACATAATCAAATATAGTAGGCATCGATAATTCTCAAAGAAATTATATGAACTCAATCGAACATAATAGTGAAATCCATCGAAATCAAAATCCATAGACAAGGTAATAATTAACCCAATATGAAATCATCCCAAATAAGTAGATAAACCCAATTTCAATTTCACAATAAACTGAGATAAATTGAACACAGTCATAATAAAGTGAATCAATATGAATTGAATATGTAGTCGAGATACAATAGTCCAAGACCCATCTTATTACCTTAGTTTTATAAGAATAGTGAGTAACTCAATTTAAAAACAGAATCACATCATATAAAGAACCCAAAACCTTTGTAGTAGTCAAATACATAAAACCACACACAAAAACTTCGTCGACCAAAATTATTAAAAACCCCAGGTCAAACTCATACCATAGCTTATAATGAAAAACACCATCATTATCATAAAAGAAAACCAAATTTACCATCAACATCCTTGCATGTAGCCAAGAAGGGAAACACCATGTTTTCATAAAACCAAGAACCCTCAATAAGAAACTAACTCGATTATAACAATACACACATACAAATTTTATTAGCCTTGCCCATATAGTCATTACACATAACCCAACATTCTATATCTATGCAAAAGGAAGCCATGAAAATCCTCATGAATAGGTTGATGGAATACCCAAAAATATTTACATACACAAAAAATCAAGAAATCTACCAACCATTCATTATTAACATAAAACAAACAATCCTTATAGGGGTAACAAAAGATTAGGAACCCATGAATTTTTCCAAAAGTACAGTCAATAAAATATATTAAAAATCCAAGATTCAAATGATACAATTCTAGAATAATGCATATATTTATATTTTACAAGTTTATATGCAAAATGTTAAATATCAATTCACATCGAATCTTGTCAAGATCTACATATGCATCTAGAAGTCCCAAGACTTTTGATTATGTATGCAATATTTTTATTTTTCCAAATTTTTATCAACAAAATCTAAATAATCAAGTAAAAATATGACTCACCTAAAAACGTAGAGATAAATCTCAAAATCTAATAAGATAGAAACCAAAATCTCTAACTTTTTAAGACTGTGTCCAAAATCCAACATGGCCACCATAAAAACTAGTTGAGTTCCATTATTTTCCTCCTTTATTTTTCATCTTTCTAACCCCATCGACTCTTCTTATCCACCACTTAACTCCCTATTCTTTTCATCCAGTTTCCCCATACCCATTCAATATTCACATTGAATGTGAGGAGAGATAAATCCTCATACATTCCTCAATGCAATCCCCCACCAAAATCATCATTGAATGTAACAATCATTAATTGACCTATCTCAAAGGCTCAATCAACTAACCCAAAAGATCAGGTAATGAAAATGTAGGTTAAATTTTAAACCACATAAGTTAACACTAATAAGATAAATTAATATCCTAACCCCCATGGTCTATGCCTCCAGTCAACAATCAAACTATAAATGTCAATAAATCAATTAACCATAATATGCCAGCAAACCTAAGTTGATTAGAATAAATGATTTAAACCAATTAAACCATGTTTAATATCCATGTTAATGCCATTACACAATATAACAACTCCACATAATAATTATGCCACCACCTTATGAATATAAGGTATTTATATAGGCTAATAAATAGTCCAAGGGGTGTCAAGGATAGGTCTAGGTAATTCATCCAATCAAGTGAGTAGAATCCACATACGTGTACAGGATTGAAAATAATTTTACATAGAAGGATTAGGCTAGGGTTATTTGTAGAGGTAGGATGAAAGACTATGAATAAAGATAAATAACAACTTACAATAATAAGATAAAAGTATAAACAATAGACAATAAAATGTAACAAGAACCAATGTCATGACAATAACATAATCAATGACTAACAAGATGTCCAAATGATGGAAAACATAACTAAAAATAAGTATACCTACTAGACTTATTTGACTACTTAGAATTTTCTTCGGTACCAGTTATACCACTACCAGAATATGTCTAGCTTATAAGATAGTTCCTACAACCACAAAAATACATCAATAATACCATATCAAAAAATGATAAATAATTATAGAATTATAATAATATCAATTACAATAATAATGCATAAAATTATCAAGTGAAGAATTAAACATGCAATCCAAATACCACTATAATAAGTACCAATATATAATCTAATTAAAGTAAATAACTAGTAGTTAGTTTTACAACAATAATAACAATGTTATAACAGTAAAATAGATTATTAAAAAGTGGGATCGTAACATCCTCCCCATTTGAAAGGGATCCGTCCCCATGACTTAGTCAAAAATCCATGCATAATACTACCTAAAAAGATATTCATCTTCTCAAGTAGTAATTCTCTCACTCAGTAGGTCCCATTGCACAAAAAACCTATTTTATATCTCTATTTTTTAGCTTAACACTGTGATGGTCTAGGATTCTGACTACTTTCAACTAGATTTTTTCCTCTGTTGTGAATTATAAATGAGTCCAATTTGAAACATGAGATGGATCATGTATATACTTTCTTAGCAAAATAACATGAAGTACATCATGAATCCTTAATAGAGAAGGAGAAAGAGCCAACCGATAAGTAATAGAACTAATCTTTTCCATAATGTTAAAAGGCTCGACAAATCATGGTGTTAACTTGGAAGCTTTTCTAAACTTTATAGAACTTTTCTATGGTCTAAGATGCAAAAACACTTTGTCACCCACACTAAATTCATATGGATTTCTATTTCGATCATCATAACTATTTTTTTGATCTAAATCTATTTTTAAATTTTGCCTTATTAATGCCATTTGCTTATCATATTCTAGCAATAAATTAGGTCTAACAATAACTCTATTTTCCAAGCTATCCCAACCAAGAGGAGTTTTGCACTTATGCCCATATAGAGCTTCAAATGGAGCCATATTTATTGTAGAATGGTATGAATTATTATATACAAATTCAAATAAATAGAGTTAACATTCCCATTTATTTTTTTGATCCATAATGTATATGCGTAACATATCTTCAACCACTTAGTTGAACCTTTCAGTTTGTCCATCCATTTCTAGATGATATGAAGAACTGAAATTTAACTTTGTTCCAAAGGTTGCAATCAATATATGCCAAAATTTTGATGTAAATAACTTATCATGGTCTAAAATAATCACTTCAAATATGCCATGAAGTCTAACCACTTCTTTCATGAAATGTTTTGTAAATATAAAAATGTCATCCATCAAATTTATAGCAATGAAGTGGCCAAATTTAGTGGCATTATCAATCACCACAAGGATAGTATCATGTTTGCTATGTGATTTTGGTAGCCTCACAATATAATCAAGTGAGACTATAACCCACTTTTCTCTTGGAATATCATGAGGGTACAACAACCCTCCTAGATGACAATGCTCAAATTTAATCCACTATCATTCCAAGCATTTTTCTACAAAAACACTATACTTCATTTCAAGCCAAAAATAGAGCCTTCTCAGCTCTTGCATCATCTTTGTGACTCTTAGATGAGCATAATAAGGTGTTTTATGCACTTATTTTAACATATAATTTCTCAAGTCACCCAAATTAAGTACATATATTTTATTTTTATGCCTTATAAGGTCATCTTTTGCAACAAAAAAATTAGTAAATATATTTACTATGGCCTCATTAGTTAAACCTATTGTTACATCATGGTAAAATTCATCAACAATTTCTATTCCAAAACAACACTTCTAAAATTTCCTTATAAAATTGATAAAGTAGCTAGGTACATGTGTCTACTAAGTGCATCGATCACATGATTCTCCTTGTCTTTGACATATGATATGTCCATGTCAAAATTTCTTAAAAATTCTAGTCATATATGTTGGCATGCATTTAAATCATCTTGAAAAAACAAATACTCAAGGCTATGGTGATCAGACTTCACCTTGAAAGACTTTTTGAATAGAAATGTTTCCACTATTTGAGTGCATGAATAATGACAACAAGTTTCATGTCATGTGTAGGATAGTTGTTTTCATGATATTTTAATTTTTTTGACTTATAAGCCACAAATTTGCTATTTTAGGTCAAGATGCCTCCATATCCTTCCTTAGAATCATCAGCCCAAAATTCAAAATTATCATTTGGATCCAGGATGATAAGAATAGGTGTTGTTGTGAGTAACACTTTAAACTCATTAAAAACCTCCTTGCACTGAGGGGTCTACACAAATTTCTTAATTTTACATTGCAAAAAGGTAACAGGATGGGTCACACTATAAAAAATTTCAACAAAACATTGGTAATAAATAGCCAAACCTATGAAGCTATGCACTTAATGCACATTTGTAGGATTAGGCCAATCTTGTATAGCTTTAATTTTTATGGGATCAACAACAATACCAACTTTATAAATAATGTGACCCAAATAATAAATTTTTGATTCATAAAATGCACATTTGGAGAGTTTTCCATACAAATTATGCTACCTTAGTCTTTACAAGACTAAACGAAGGTGTTGATCATGCTCAACCTCATTTTTAGAATAAATGAGAATGTCATCAAGAAAAACCAGCATAAATTTATCCAATAAGTCTATAAATACATTGTTCATAAGATTCATGAAGGCTATGAGTGTATTAATTAGACCAAAAGGTAGGACCATGAACTCATGATATCCATATCAAGTTCTAAAATTAATTTTATGAATGTCCTCTTCTTTGATTTTCAATTGATGGTATCCTGATCTCAAATCAATCTTTGAGAAGACTTCAACACCCTTCATTTGGTCAAACAAGCCATCAATCCTAGGCAAAGGATAATGGTTTTTGATCGTTACCTTATTTAGCAAGTGGTAATCAATATAAAGCCTCAATGTACCATCCTTATTCTTCATAAAACCCATCTAAGCACTCCAAGGGGACACACTTGGCTGGATGCTTCTGCTATCCAAAAGTTATTACAGTTGAACTTTTAACTCTTACAAGTCAGCCACATTCATGTGGTAGGGGGATTTAGAAGTAGGGGTAGATCAAGGCAAATTATCAATAGAGAAATACAATTCCTATTTAGGCAGTAAACCAAGTAGTTTTTCAGGAAAAACTTCCATGAATTCCCTCAAAATAAGAAAATTTACATATACTAACTCTTTTTCTTTGGGTAATTCTTATATTTGGACTACATAAAGCTTATAATTTCTTCTAATATCCCTTTTTAGCTATAAGGTTGAGAGGATTTTACATCTTTTGGGCCCTTGTATGCCTTACAATTCTACAATTTATCCAAGGTCATTAATGTGATGCACTCTTTTGCCCATATACTCAAGCACAATTTGATGTTTATGCAACCAATCCATCCCAAATATGAGATCATAAGACCCTAAAGGTTTTACCTTGGTCTTAAGGATACCAAGATCAAGTTCTACTTGTTCCAAGCACTCAATAATAGGAACTTTCTTGTCGGTACTGAACTGAACCTATCAACCTTATCTAATCAAGATGGGTTTGATTTTACATTACTTAGCAACAAAAGAAGAGATAAAATAATCATTTACACCTAAATAAATCAAAATAGTCAAGGTAAAACCATTTATTATACATCTGGTTTAAGTTGGAGTAGCATACAAATCAACATTATTATTATCAATAACAACATATACTTGGTGATTAGCTACTTGGCCTAATTTTAGTTTAGGATAGTCATTTTTATAATGGTTTTCACCATATTCCCAAAAAACAATAGGTATAGAGGATGCTATTGGAACAGTAATAACACATGTGGTAGGTCCATGTGGATTGCTTTGATGTTGTTGCTTCTTATAAGAACTAGATTCAAAAGATCTATGGGACTTGAAATTTTTGTTCTGATTAGAAAACTTATTAAAATTATTTTTTCCACTAGAAAATCTATATTTCTAATCTAATTTTTAAAATTTCTTGTTCACGGGAGAAAGGCTTTTTGTTTTAGACTGTTACCTACTTGTCTTAAATTCTTGTCTTGCCTTTTGGTGAGATTTTTCTTTTTCCTCAGCCTTGTAGGCTAATTCAATTATTGTAGGTGAAGTCCTTAGGTTCATCATATTGACATCATGCATCAATATTTCTTTGAGATCAAATTTTAACTTAGTAATCTTAGTTTCTTCACCATACATATATTTCACATGACACAACAAATTCAAAAACTCGTTTTTATACTTTGAAACATACATATTTTATTGCTTTAAAAGTTAAAAATTAGTGATTTTCTACTCTTTATAGTTTACATTCAAGTATATTTGGTGAAACTGAGTCTCAAAAATAGACCAAGATAGGTTCAAGTGTTGATATACTTCAATGGTACAAAGGTGATTCCACCACAAAACTATATGATCAACTAGCTGATAGGTTGCCACCCTAACTTTCATATTCGATGGCATGTTATGCAAGTTTAAATATTTTTGCAAGTGTACTAGCCATGCATTGATTACATCACCTGATTATTCATCCAAAAGGTAGGTAGTGGAAACTTATTCAACTCTTTGAATATTAGGTTAATAGTGGTAAAAGGTAGTTCTTGAATTAGAAGCCCTTCTACTTACCCCATTTTTAATCTGGGTACTTCCTATTAGGATTTCCCTTCAAGATTGTTCGAATTTTGTTCTTATTTATCAATATTTTTTTGTAAAGTATTAAGGGTTGTCAAGATTACACTGAGGATCTCTTCCTATTTGTTGGTTGGTTTTCCATTGACTGCATCAACATTTGGTGCCTCGGTATTGTTATTACCATTACTCATGGGCATTGTTGACGTTGGAAAGTGCACCCTGCGACAGGAAAACGGATTCCTACCCTCTCCCCGCAACATGGAAACCCCTCTCTCGCCTGTGGGACAACGAAGTAGGAGAGGAGAGTCTCTAGGTATGGGCTAGTTCCCTCTGATGTATCTTGTTTGTTTCAGGCAACACAAAAATATAGGTATACAACTATATACTGGGGGGAATGAAAAGGGGAAAAAATGCAGGAAAGCAAAAAACCTACTCTAAAAGAGGTGATACACCAAAATAAAGGGTTGACCTTCCAGATCCACTCTCAAAATCAAGGGAAATGCAAGTAGACTCTACACATCTGGCAGAAGAACCAGCCTACTGAGACTAACAGGGAGGCTATAATGGAAAATACATAATAGAAGTTTATCGAGGTGCTATGGAATGCACACTTACAAGCAACTTACTCTGTCCTGTCTTTCTCAAGTATTACTCTTCTCCTTTCAGCTGCAGAACCGGTGCCTTGTAGATAGTTGGTTTGTTGGCATTACCTGTGAAAGCATGGAAGATAATGACTAAACACAAATAATACTCATGACATACACAGCAAATCAATCCAAGATGGAGGCAAAAAACTATATTTTATTGATTCAGGTGGAGAATTTGTAGAGCAGTGCTCTTTACAAAATTGGGGAAGATCTTAATAAATGACCAAGTCTATGCATTTATATGGGAAGAGCCAAGAGGAGTCTCATTGGGAAGAGTGAAAAACACTGTAGTTGATGTCATAAGTCTACCAAGACCATGCTTGTTGCTTCATTTTGCGTGCTGGTCTTCTCCTCTGGTGGCTGGGTGGGCTTTTTCCTATGCTCTGCAGGTGTTTTTTGCTGCCTACTGTTGTGGGTGGCAAATTTTCCACCGACTGTATTGGACTTCATGCAAGACTTCTGCCGACATTAGCCGATAAGCTGCCAATTGTGGCAGTTTTGCTGACGTCAACCGATGTAAGCTGTCGACCGCGGCAGTTTTGTCGACGTCGGCCGATGTTAGTGGCCTCCTTTTTTCTGCCGAGTGCTTCATGTGGTGATTTTTCCACCCTCTACATGTGTGTAGGTGGTCTCTTTTTACCCGCTAGTGTTGTGGGCAGTGATTTTGCTGCCCTCTGCATTTTGTATGCCCTTCTTTTTTGCCTTAGTGCTAAATGCCCTGATTTTTTCTCTCCCCTTGTGTGAACGTTTGAAGACTCTACCTTTCGCTACCGTAAACGTCAACGAATGAGGCTGATGAACCAATGCTCTGAAATGGAGCTGTCGAACCCTGAAGATGGACCTTGCAACTCGAAATGACTGGCCATGCAAAACAGGTGTAGAAGGTGATCAAGATTTTGCTTGAGGGGCAAAATTGGGTCAACATGCATCTCTTCTTGTTATGAATAGGGATGCAACCATGATGACCTCTTCATTGTCCTCTACCTTTGCCCCTAGTTGGGTTGATATTAAAGGGGTTCCTACAAATGTTGCCTCTACTTGATCATGTTTTAACCATATTGAAAATTACAAAGTGATAACTCAGTAGATTAAAAAATTATAAGAAGAAATATGTTCCTAAAGTTATCTATAACAAAAAATAGCTCTAATACCAGATGAAACAACTTAATTTTTTTTTGAAATTGTATATCAAAATACATTTGATCTACATACTTTCCGCAAATGCCTCACTTACTAATGCAAGTGATAAATATTCAACATACTCACATACACACAATTGGAACTAAAGGAGGTGAATTGAGGTAATTAGCTGGAAGTAACTATGTACAAAAGGTATATCTACGTATAAAAGGTGATATGGGAAAACATGTTACTTTAATAGATATTTTATGGGGTTTGGGTGTATTGGTCTATGCATATATGGATAGGACCTGAGTACCATATGTGGCACTCATAATTCTATAAAGGATCATTTTTAGGTCCTTAACACTAGGAAAATACCGCATTCTCTTTAGTGGGTTTTAGTCTCACTTGAGGATGGTTAAGTTCAAAGATTAGTTTTAACTGGGAAGGATAACTCTAACATTCTAAGTTATCATTCAGGTTAAAATAGGTTTATGTTAAAAGTATAGGTTCTTAAATTTATAATTAAACATGATTTTAGACAAGCAATCATAACCAAAAATCAATTCAACATATGCAGTTTTATAACCAATCATGCAATAAAGTTTATATTACATAAAGAGAAGAGCAAATTTAAACTCAAGTTTTCATAGTGCTATCGATCGAGGTCATAAACACCTCATGGCCTTTGAGGTCATCACACCTTTGTTTTAATAGATCATACAACACTCATTTATTAAACATGGATGCCATTATTTAGAATAATGATTAATGATATAGTTAAGATCAATATCATCATTCATCAAATAACATTTAGGTAGTCTAAAAAAAAATCCATATAATGACATTATATTGGCATAGCCGATGCGGCATTATAAAAAAGAAAGCTCAAGACATAATTTCAAGGTATCTAATCAATTAGTCCTTAATTATCTAACCATTTCAAGAGAAAAAATCTATGTATTAATCCAATAGTTAAGTCATTCTTAGGTAACTATATAAGAAAGGAATTAATTATTTTCATACAATGTTTCCATTATCATCTATGAAAATCCATACATAATGAATCATCACATTTTATAATTAATCTTGTACTTAAATGAGCTAGAAGAGGGAACAACAAGTAATTCACATAAAATAAAATGCAACACAAACACAAACAAACAAAATTAAGTCAAGTTTCAAGTTGAGTGGAACCCAAATAAAATGTTCCACTTAAATAAATTCTACAAATTTTTGTTGGGCAATCCATGGGTAGCAAGAACACATGTTCAACTATCAAAAGGGGAAAGGAAAGTACATGCAACGTAAAAAAATATAAAATATAAAGTATGCATGGCATAGTCATATAATTATACAAAATTAAGTGAAGTAGAAACACTATTCAACTTGCTCATTACATCTAATTGATTCATAATTACAACATTAGATTCAAACAATTCATTTAACATATTTTAAATTTATTTTATTACATAATTAACCCATGCATAAATACTATGCATGTTTATGAAACATCTTAATTAAGCAAAGGGAATATATTAACTTATAATTCATTTATAATTAAGTGAAAGAGCAAAAGTAATATTTTTTAGATTTGGTATACACAACATACATACCTTTACACACAACCATGTATGTCTAAAATGAGTTTTAGAAGTGAAGATTCTGATTAGGTTCCACATGCACCAACAACTAGTAATACTGAATAGTTTATGCATAACTGGAACAATAAAGTAACCCATATACCATGCATCTTATGTAATTGAATTAAAAACATATAATGTGATAATTCAAATATAACTATTGTGCTATTTAACATGCGTAAATTAATTCTATATACTTATAAATCAAAACAACATAATATGTATCTAAGTGTCTATATAATCTAACTAAATGATTATTCCTACATCAAAAAAAAATGCTCAATATCCTTAAAAATTAGACACAATATGCTTTTAAGAAATATTGTGTAATTGTTTAAGTAAATACTACTTAGGATAACATCAAATAGATATATCCTAATATCCAGAGTGTTGGGTGAATATTTTGTCAATCAGCTAACTGATGAGCAAAATAAATTTGATCAACTACAACAAGGAAGATTGGTCATCCAAATGTGTAGGTTTACCACATCAAAAGGGGACAAATCTCTCCTCTCATCAAGGGGAGGTTCCCTATAAATATGCAGGAGCTATGTACTATATATATAAGTAGAAAATAACACTTAGGGGTAGGATAAACCATCCATCTCTCTTTTTTCAGAGATGATGTTTAACAAATCAAAGGAAAAATCTTGATGAAATGACAAAAGACACTCTTCTTCTTTTAGAAGTGTTGTTCAACAGACAAAAGGAACCTTTCAAGTGATGACAAGTAACTATACCATAGCACAGTAACACAACAGGATGAAATGTAGCACAAAGTCTTCACCTTGATTTGCCAAAGAGTGAAATACGAAGGACAATGAGGGCATAAAGTCATCCCAATGTCCTTTACATAGAAATAGAATATGAAGGATAATGAGGGCACAAAGTCATCCCAAGATCCTTTACACAGGAATAGAAAGAAAACACACTAAAGGCAATTGTGGGGGCACAAATTCTCTCCACAGCTAGCTTCAGGACACCTTCCTGATTATTTTCACTAATTTTGGTTATTCAATTAAATAGACAAAACATGTATTAAGGAAATAGACATAAGAACAATTTCCCCAAAAACCAAGCTATTCCAGCATAAAGTCTGAAAAGTCACTTGTTTTCTTATTCAAATAATGAAATATGATCAACAATCTGAGCTCAAAGTCTCAGTAATGCCTTTCAATTTGGGTAGAGTTTTGTTTCTGATAACAGAGAAAGATATCTCTAAAACAATAAGAGAGTGTCCAATATAGAGTGCTCCAAGAAAGACTTGGGTGCTTTATTTCACAAAAATGTGTTACAATGCATTTAATGCCTTTAATGCATTTTAAATTCTGTCCATGGGCTATGATGGAATTGGGTGTCAGTCTTAAATATGAGCCACTTGATGTGTTTCCTTATGTGTACATAGCTATTCACTCTACTCTATGCAAAAAAATAGGCCATGCCATTGAATGTTTATGCTCTCCGATGTCCACCTGGTGGACTGCTTCACCTTTTAGAAACATATCCCATGAGCAGATATTTCTGATCCTTCTTCATTGTTCCCCCTTTCTTGACTGTATTTTCCCCTTATTTGTGTGATTTGAGCTCTCAAGATATCTCTTTGGCCAGTTGCTAAATTCATTCATAGGGTCTGTGCTTAAGCCTACAAGGATTAATATCCATTTCATTATCACAAATTTGATGTGTTTAGGTCCGTCATTGTTTGAAAGCCAACGACTACTTGGTTGCCCTAAATTTGATGGCTGTAGGCCTGTCATCCTCCTTAGCACTTCTTTCGTGTCTTTCCTATTTGCTTTGGCCACTTTCCACTACTTTTAACAAGTGACACATGGCATGTTCCACTGTGAAATAGGCAAGGACACGTGGAAACATCCACTGAGCTCATATAAGCACTATAGAAACATTTGGGATTCTTTTGGATCTATGTGGATGCAGACACTTGTCATGCTTTGCTTGACCTTAGCACCTCACTTGGGGCCCACCACAATCCTTACAAAATAAAAGGAAGAAACTGTGGATGTTGACACGTGGTGCCTTTCAATGAGTTATAATGGAACACATGACATGTTTTATAGCTTTTAAACTTATTAAAAACTGTGTCTCAGAAGATGACACTTGGTAGCTTCCACTACAATTTTATAAGGGACATGTGGTGGCTTTCGATGCAACTTTATGAGGGACACGTGGCACATTCTACTGCAACTTGAGGTTTGATCTTTCCTAGAGGGAACTTGCCCTTTGGGGTCTTGAGAAACGGTCCACTTTCCCTAGCAAGAGCCTCCCACAAGGGTACCTACCCTTCAGGATCTTTCGGGTGGCCTTTGGGCTTTTATTTCCTTGGCAAGTTTTTATCTTTGCTTCAAGTTTATTTCTTCAGACAAAAGTCTAAAGGAATTACTATCAAACATTTTGTCTGAAGGAAATGCCTTAATCATTTTGCCTTAGTTGATTTTCTACATTGTTTTCCTAAAAGAGAACTATGCCCTCCACAAGGACTGTTCAAGCCTAAAAATATCCTTCGAACTTTTGCAACGGTCCATCTTCTCCTCACCTGCCCTCTGCAAGGGTTGTTTGTTTTTAGTTCACTTTTCCAATTGAATTCTCTTTATCCACTTTTGCTCATTACCCTCTACAAGGGCACTTAACTTGGTTCACTACCCTCCGTAAGGGCAGTTGGCTTGGTTCATTTCTTTCTACAAGGGCACTTTTTCCTTTGGCTTTGGGGTAACCGCTTAAACCTGCCAATTGAACCGATCGATTGAACCAACTTTGGTTCAACGGTTCAATAGTTCAATCTTGCATTTGAAGCCATATTTTTGTCTAAGTATTTTGATCACTTTAAACTAATTGAACCCATTAAACCATTGAACCCATTGAACCTTGTTGGTTCAAGGTTTAATGGTTTAATGGTTCAATCATTTTCTTGTGTTCCACTCATTCACTTGACCACTTGAACCAAACCATGTTGAACCATATGCTTTGAACCTTTTGAACTATTGAGCGAGTTGAACCTTTGAACCAAAGTGGTTTAATGGTTCAACAGTTCAATGGTTCAAGCCTTCTTCTCTTTGATGAGTGTTTTCAAGCCGTTGAACCTAAAAGCAATTGAACTTTGAACCTTGACAAATGTGCTTAACTTCTGTTGATGACGTTGAACCTTTGAACCCATTAAATTCATTGAACCTTTTTGGTTCAAGGTTCAATGGTTCAAATACTACATAGAAACTTGCCGATGAACTCTTTTGGTTGAACCAAGGCATTGAACCAATCCTGAAAATGACTAAGTGTTGGAAACTTGTTCTTTTGATTGAACTCACCTTTAGAAGCCTTTGAACCTATTGAACCTGCTAATTTCAATAATTTTGAGTTTGTAGAAACATATTTGTAGAGTTCATAGATTTAAGCCTATAGAGTCCTTAGAAATGAGTCCATAAATACCTTCCCATGAAGTCCATAGAACAAAGTCCATAGAAATGAGTCCTTAGAATTTAGCCTACAGAGTCCGTAGATTCAAGCCTATAGAGTCCATAGATTCAAGCCTGCAAAGTTCGTAGATCTAAGTCCATAGAACTTAAAAAAATTTGAAAAATAGAGAATTTGAACACCTAGAACAATTTTTGAGAAAGGGAGAGAGGATTTTGGTTTGTTGGACCAAAATAATTCAAAATAGTTCAAATGTTGTCCCAAAAATGAGTGATATTTTTGGGGGACAACAGCTAGTTCTAGTTGGGGAACTTCCTTCAGTTAAAAACTTGGAATAGCTGAGGGGAGTAGAAACCAGAATCTCCAGTGCCTTGAAGTATGCCATTGGGCTATGGAGTCATGCTACCCTAAAAGAAAGGCTCCAAAAAATGAAAATGAACAACACAAAGCATAAACAAAGACTATATAAGTATACATATGTATAGGTGAACTTATCTGATACTTCAAGGGTTGCAGTGCTTCAGATGCTGCCCATTATAAGGCAGAGAAAAGAGCATGCCGTCTGGTTATTTCAATAAAAAGTTGTTCTTGCCATTGAGCTGATGGATAATAAATGGGCCCCTCCAAAGGGAGTCAAACTTCCCATGCATCCCCTTTGTTTCTCTCTTTTTGTTCCACAATAGGACTTGATCTCCAACCTAGAAATCACGGTTTTTTGCTTTCTAGTCAAAGAGCTTCTTCACCAGACTTTGATGGGAAGCAATTCGGTCCACCACCATAGTTCTCTGCTCATCTAGCTTAGTTAGTTACATGATCCTCTTATCAATAGAGCTTTTATATGTCTGATCTTCAATTGCCTTAGCCAATTTCAATGTTGGTAATTCCAGGGTGATTGGTATTTTAGCATTGAGCCCATAAAGAAGTTGGAAAGGAGACATACCAATTGCCCTTTTTGGTGTAATTATATCTGCCCACAAAGCATCAACCAATGCTTTATGCCATGTCCTTTGGTTATCATCCATCAGCTTCTTGATGATAGTCATCAGGTTCTTGTTACTTGATTCAGCTTGTCTATTCCCTTGTGAAAAGTAATTAGAAGAGTGGGAGAGGGTGATCCCATAGTAAAAATAGAACTGAGTAATGTCTTGGAAAGTGAAACAAGCTGCGTTGTTTGTGACAATCTTGGTTGGGACTCCAAACCTAGAAATGATATTCTCTTTGAGGAAATTGCACACTACTTTTGAAGTAGCATGTTTGGTTGGGATAACTTCCACCCACTTGGTAAAGTAGTTAGTTGCTATAAGGACATAATCATGTCCAACACTTAAAGATGGATTTATAGCTCCAATAAAATCAATTCCCTATTACTAGAATGGTTCCTCTATGACCACTAGCTTTAGAGGCAGGGCAACTAACTTAGGTCTCCCAACAAACTATTGACATAGTTCACATTTTCTTACCCACTTGTATGCATCTTGAAAAAGAGTAGGCCAATAATACCTCGCTCACAAAATTTTATGGCCAATCACAGGAGTAGAGAAATGTCCTCCATAGGCTAGATTGTGGAAGGATTTCAAAAGTTGGCTTTACTGCTCCTTGTCAACACAGCGAAGGAACATTCCATCAAGGCTCCTCGTATACAAGCTGTTGTCCCAAAGGACAAAATTGGCAGCTTTCAACTTGATAGTCCTCCTTTCTTTATAAGATAGGTGAGTAGAACACTCACCATAAGTAAGGAAATGAGCAATACCTGAATACCACTCATTCATGGTGGAGACAAAGAGGACTGTTGGTGTGTCTTCCACCTTTGCTTCTTCATGCTCTATTTCTTCTGGTTGGTTATCAATAATTAATTGGCATAGGCCTTTTCCTCATACCATCTTTGTTGGCTTGATGACTAGATCAAACTCCTAGATATTTGCAATCTAATTGCCTCTTTTTATCCCAAACTCCTACTGAGTTAGTATGGATTTGACTGTAGTATCAGGAACCAAGGCAGTAGTGTGAGAATTCAAGATGTAGAAGCAAAAATATTTGACTATTTTCACTACTGCATAAGCGTGCTTCTCCATGTTTGAGTACTTCAACTCATGATATTTGAGAGGGTAGCTCATGAAAGAAATGGGAGATTCCATACCTTCTTCATTTTATTGAACTAGAATTGCTGAAAGCATGTGTTCAGAAGCATAACTGTATATGGTGAACTCTTTGTTGTAGTCTGGACAAACCAAAATTGGGGTGTGGGTAATGATAGTCTTGATATCCTCAAATGCTGACTTGCCTTCTTTAGTCTAGCTGAAGGTGACCTTTCCCTTCATCATGTTCACAATGTGTTGAGTCTTTTCAACAAACTCAGAGATGCACCTTAGTAAGAAATTCACCTTTCTGAAGAAAGAGTGAATAACAGTCTTACTTGTAGGCAAGGTAAGGTCTTGTATAGACTTGACTTTGTCTGAGTCAATATTTATGCCTCCTTTAGACATAATGTGTCTGAGAATTTTCCCCTTTGTTACTCAAAAAATTGACTTCTTGGGGTTTAAGGAAATACCATTCTTGCGACAATGCTCCAGCACTTGTTGCAAGTGGCGTATATGATCCAGGTGATGTTTAGAAAAGATGGTCAAGTCATCAAGATAAACTACAATGAACCTACCCATCTCATCTTTAAAAGCAAGGTCCATTGCTCTCTAAAAGGTGACATCAAAATTTATCAAGCCAAAAGGCATCCTTTTATATCCAAACATGCCCCAAGGTGTGGTGAAGGCCATCTGTGTTGGTCTGCTTCACTAACTTTAACCTAATTATATCTTGAGTAGTCATCTAGCATTGATAACATCTCTAAACTGGTCACTGTCTAAAGCACTTGATCTATGATGGGCAAAGGATAGTTATCCTTTAAAGATGACTGATTCAGGTTCTTGAAATCCACATAGATGTAAATTTTGCCATTCTTCCTCACAGGGACTATGTTGGCAATCCATGTGGAATGATGGATTAGGAAAATTATCCTAGCATTGAACATTTTTTATATCTCAGATATAAAAGTACCTAATATCTTTGGATTATACTGCTGGGATTTATAATTATAAGGCATCGAATCATCTTTGAGAGGAATTTCATGGTGAATTTCCTCATGCCTGAGTGACTTTAGATCATCATAAGAGTACACTAAAACATCCATGTAATGGTGAAGTAGGTCAGTAAATTTGAGTTTTTTCTCTAGAGTACAACACTTTCTAATGTTTATCATCTTGGGATTTTCCTTGGTACCCAAATTTATCTGATCAAACCCTTGGGAGGAGTTTGAATCTATTTGTTGTGTTTGATGAACCTATCGTGCTTGTCAAATAGTTTCTCAAGAGAAACCAATCCTTTAGGAATTTTATTCCCTTTTAGCTATAGGAATTCTTCACTTGCATTTGAATTCATTTCCTGAGCTGATTCATGTTTTTGGAGCTTACTACCTTCGAAGTGAAGATGTTCAAAGCTATCTTTTTATTCCAAAAAGGTGATGATTTGGTTGTCACCATTGAACACTTGCCAATGATTGGCATTATCAGGCACACTTGGTCAAAAGACCAATTTGATAATATACCTATTTCCTTTGAAGTCTAGGTGAGGAACTAAGAGAGTTACTAAAAGAGCCAGTGCATCAGCTCAGTCATTGAATCCCCTAGGTATGGTAGAGATGTTGAAAGCATCAAAGCTTTCAATTTGATCCCAAACTAGATTGCAGTAATGGTGTAATCTCTCATTTTTGGTTTGATACAAGTTCCTTACCTGATAAACTACTAGTTTAACATCTCCTTTGGCATGAAGGAGTTTGATGCCTTTATCTCGAGCAACCTTCAATCCAAAAAATAGAGATTTGAACTCAGCTATGTTGTTGGTATTGCTAAATTGCAACTTGTATGAAGAAGAAAAAATATCTCCTTGGGGAGATATCAACACAATCTCAACCCCTGAGCTGGTAGAAGAATTACTACCATCAAATTCCAAGATCCAAACATCATCAAAAATTGATCTTTCCTTAGATTTCTCTTTTCTTAGAAAGGGGAATTCTTTTGTGCTTGCACTGTGCTCTCTCACATCTTCTGCTATTTCATTTGAGTCGATTCCTAGATCATCACCTACAAGAGTTTCATTTGCTAAGGCATGAATATCCTCTGTGGTTAAGAATTAATTACCCATGCCAAAAGATTCAAATAGAATTTGAGCTTTAGCAGCTGATGTTTGAGTGACAACATATTTTGATTCCTTTTCAGGAAGCAACCTCTGCATGATACCTTTGATAGGGATCCTCACTTCAGACAGGTCCATGCTCAATTCTCCACCAACATCCTTGCAAAAATTTTGCCCTAGAAGAATGCCATATGAGGTTGGAATATCGGCCACCAGGACTCATCTTGATTCTTTTGTCTGGGAATGTTGCAAATGTAAATTGGGCATATTTGATTTGTCCCAGCAGAGGTACTTGTTTGTTCTCCATGGAGAAACATCTTCCAAAAGTTTTGGTCAGCATGAGTCCAAGAGATTCTGCCACTTTGGCTGGCATGATGTTGTCAGATGCACCTAAGTCTATGATGTAATTGCTCAGTTTGTGACCATTTATCAACAGGGAAACATAGAAAGGCTCTATTTTTTTGGGGGTAGCTAGAGGAGTAATGACAAGATTGTTTGGGATGGACATGTTATTTGGCGGATCACGAGTTACCTTTTTAACATCTTGTCCTACAGGGATGGTTTTATTCTTCACACACTGAACTAACCTATCCAACTGCTCAATATTGGATTGCAAGAATTCAAATTTAAACATTTGAATTTTGGTCTTCTTAACATGGTCGATTATGTCAAATGACTGAAATGGATTAGGAACAAAGGAAGGGAGTTCATCTTTTTGGTTTTTAGGAGGGGTGGTGTTGGTTTGTGGAATTGAAGTTGAAAATGGAGGAATGCTTGATGTACTTACCTTTTTATTACTCACTAGGTCCTTTGGCTGGAAAGGTAGAGAAGTTCCTCGTTTGGCAATTGAGATTGCAGGCTGAGAACTTTTCTCTATTTTTATTTTATCGGCTTACTGCACTGACTGGTCTTGGGACAGAGTGAGTACAACATATGATCCATCAACTGCTTCACCTTTACCTTTGAGTTCATCCTGGTAATTTAGGAAACCAATGTTGGAGTCACCAGCTAATTCTTCTTAGCCTTCTGCAAGGAGATCAAAGTCATTATCTTGGTTTAGTTCAGGCTAGAAAGAGAAATCAGATTCTATTTTGAGATATCCAACTATTGAATTGGTTAGGGGTGCTTCAATGGCAAGTTTCTCCTATGGGGGAGGAAGATGATTTGGTTGTCCTTGATTTTTGGCAGTGTTGCCTTGGTATGACTGATTGGGGAATGTCCTTCTTGGCATATCTCTATATGAGGGATCTGAAGATATCTCTTGTGCCATTTTCTTCCTAAGAGCTATCAACTCATTTGCTAGCTTTTTCACCATTAGATTAGTGGTATATATAGATGGATATTTAGAAGATGAGAAAGATTTAACTTTGTTAGGATCTCTCCTTATCTTTTCTACCAAGATAAGGTCATCTTCCACCTCAGTGGCCAAATCTTGAGCTGCAATAAGGTCTATTTGGCTAGCACGTCTCAGTAGAAAACTCACTTCAGGCAGCTGAGAGTTGATGAAGAAATATTTGAGGTTTCCAAGTGTTGGCTGAGCCATAGTAGGAATCATATTCCTCAGCTTGTCAAACTTGGCTATGAAATCCCTCATTGGTTCATGAGGCTTCTTCTTCATTTGTGTGAGTTGAGCCAATAGGGCATGTGCATCTTTTCTAGGCTTGAATCTGGCTTCAAATTTGGCTTTGAGAGTGTTCCAGTCAGTCACAGTCTGGGCTTGTAGATGATAGATTCAATCTGTAGCAGTGCCTTGTAGTGTTTCCATGAAAATCTTGACTGTTACATCCTCATGATCTACACTTATTATGCCATAGGCTATGCTAAAGGCTGCAATATGTTCATTAGGATGAACCTTCCCATCACCATAAAACTTGGGGAAACTTTTCCTTAAAATGCATGGTAGCTCATGTAGCGGTGGAGTTAAATTGAGTGGGTCAAAAGAGTTATCCCAAGGGCCTTAAAATGCCATTGTATGACTATGGAAAGGTGGGATAAAAAATATCAGATGGGTAAGTATTGATAAAGCCTTATTAATAATGTAAATGGATGCTTTGCCCGATAATGGAGACTTGACTTTAGTAGGAGGAAAGCTCTTGGTTCATTGGAGGCGAGATGATGAAAGAAATAGATCAAAATTACTTTGCTGTACCAACTCAAATATAGGGTCAACAATACCTTTAGCCCTTTGGTTTCACGTATACCGTGGATCTACCAGAGTGTAAAAATAAAAATGAAAAAGAACTGACATTGTTTCGGCTTAAAGTTTGAGGCTTCAAACTACGTGTTCTATCCCAGTTGGCATGGGGGTGGAGGAAGATGGTAAGGATATAATGATAATGGTTAAGACACAAAATGGAGTCACCAGAGTCTATAATGAATAAGGGTAGAGACTAATTTAATCTAAAACTTGAGGCTTCAGATTGCACGTAAATCCCCAATGGAGTCACCAAAAATTATTGGGTGAATATTTTGTCAATCAGCTAATTGATGAGCAAAATAGGTCTGATCAACCATAGTAAGGAAGATTGGTCATCCAAATGTGTAGGTTTACCACATCAAAAGGGGATAAATCTTTCCTCTCATCAAGGGGAGGTTCCCTATAAATATGTAGGAGCTATGTACTATATATAAGCAGAAAATAACACTTAGGGGTAGGATAAACCATCCATCTCTCTTTTTTTATAGATGATGTCTAACAAATCGAAGTAGAAATCCTAATGAAATGATAGAAGACACTCCTCTTCTTTTAGAAGTGATATTCAACAAATAAAAGGAACCTTTCAAGTGATGACAAGTAACTGTAACAGAGCGCAGTAACACAATAAGATGAAATGTAGCACAAAGTCTTCACCTTGATCTACTAAAGAGTGAAATATGAAGGACAATGAGGGCACAACGTCATTCCAAGGTCCTTTACATAGAAATAGAATACAAAGGATAATGAGGGCACAAAGTCATCCCAAAGAATAGAAAGAAAACACACTAAAGGCAATTATGGGGGCACAAAGTCTCTCCACAGCTAGCTTAAAGACACCTTCCTGATTATTTTCACTAGTTCTACTTATTCAATTAAATGGATAAAAAATGTATTAAGGAAATAGACATAAGAACAATTTCCCCAACAACCAAGCTATTCCAGCACAAACTTTGAAAAGTCACTTATTTTTTTATTCAAATAATGAAATATGATCAACAATCTAAGCTCAAAGTCTCAGTAATGCCTTTCAATTTGGGCATAGTTTTGTTTCTGATAACAAATAAAGATATCTCTAAAACAATAAGAGAGCCCAATATATAATGCTCCAAGAAAGACTTGGGCACTTTGTTTCACAAAAATGTGTTACGATGCATTCAATGCCTTTAATACATTTTAAATTATGTCCATGGGCTATGCTAGAATTAGGTGTCGGTCTTAAATATGGGACGCTTGATGTGTTTCCTTATGTGTGCATAGTTGTTCGCTCTACTCAATGCAAAAAAATATGCCATGCCATTTAATGTTCATGCTCACTGATGTGCACCTAGTGGACTACTTCACCTTCTAGAAACATATCCCATGAGTGGATATTTCTGATCCTTCTTCATCATTCCCTCTTTCTTGGCTACATTTTCCCCTTATCTGTGTGATTTGAGCTCTCAAGCTATCTCTTTGGCCGGTTGCTGAATTCGTTCACAGGGTCTGTGCTTAAACCTGCAAGGATCAACAACCATTTCATTGTCACAAATTTGACATGTTCAACTACGTCATTGTTTGAAAGCCAATGGCTACTTGGTTACCCTAAATTTGATGGCTATGGGTCCATCATCCTCCTTAGTACTTCCTTTGTGTCTTTCCTATTTGCTTTGGCCACTTTTCACTGCTTTTAACAAGTGACACATAGTGCATTATGTTGTGAAATAGGTGAGGACACATGGCAGCATCTATTGGGCTTATAGAAGCACTGTAGAAACATTTGAGACAATTTTGGATCTACGTAGATGCAGACACTTGTCATGCTCTACTTGACCTTAGCACCTCGCTCGGGGCCCACCATAGTCCTTACGAAACAAAAGGAAGAAACTACAAATGTTGACACGTGGTGACTTCCACTAAGTTATAACTGAACACATGGCATGTTCCATAGCTTTTAAACTTATTAGAAACTATATCTTGAAAGATGACACTTGGCAGCTTCTGCTATAATTTTATAAGGGACACGTGGCAGCTTCCACTGCAACTTTATGAGGGACACATGGCATGTTCTACTACAACTTGAGGTTTGATATTTATCAGAGGGAACTTACCCTTCAGGGTCTTGAGAAATGGTCCACTTTCCCTAGTGAGAGCCTCCCACAAGGGTGCCTACCCTTCAGGATCTTTTAGGTGGCCTTCAAGGTTTTATTTCCTCAGTGGGTTTTTGTCTTTGCTTCGGGCTTATTTCTTCAGACAAAAGTCCAAAGGAAATTCCTTAATCATTTTGCCTTAGTTAATTTTCCACTTTCTTTTCTTGAAAGAGAACTATACCCTTTGTAAGGACTATTCAAGCCCAAAAATATCCTTCAAAATTTTGCAACGGTCCATCTACTCCTCGCCTACCCTCTGCAAGGGCTATTTGTCTTTAGTTCACTTTTCTGAAGGAATTCTCTTTGTCCACTTTTGCTCATTACCCTCTGCAAGGGCACTCAACTTGGTTCACTACCCTCCACAAGGGCATTTAGCTTGGTTCATTTCCCTCTACAAGGGCACTTTTTCCTTTGGCTTTGGGGCAACCCCTTGAACCTGCCGATTGAACGGACCGATTGAAGCAACTTTGGTTCAATGGTTTAATGGTTCAATCTTGCATTTAAATCCATCTTTTTGTCTAAGTCTTTTGATCACTTTGAATCGATTGAACCCATTGAACCATTAAACCCATTGAACCTTGTTGGTTCAAGGTTCAATGGTTTAATCATTTTCTTGTGTTCCACTCATTTACTTGACTACTTGAACCAAACCGCATTGAACCATATGATTTGAACCTTTTGAACCATTGAACTAGTTAAACCTTTGAACCAAAGTCATTCAATGGTTTAATGGTTTAAGCCTTATTCTCTTTGATGAGTGTTTTGAATCTGTTGAACCTAGAAGTGGTTGAACTTTGAACCTTGACAAATGCGCTTAAATTTTGCTGATGACGTTGAACCTTTGAACCCATTGAACCCATTTAACCTTTTTGGTTCAAGGTTCAACGGTTCAATGGTTCAAATACTGCATAGAAGCTTGCCAATGAACTCTTTTGGTTGAACCAAGGCATTGAACCAATCCTAAAAATGACTAAGTGTTGGAAACTTGTTCTTTTGATTGGACTAACCTGTAGAAGCCTTTGAACCTATTGAACCTGTTGATTTTAAGCATGTTGAGTCTGTAGAAACATATCTATAGAGTTCATAGATTTGAGCCTATAGAGTCCATAGATTCCTTCCTATGAAGTCCGTAGAATAGAGTTCATAGAAATGAGTCCTTAGAATTTAGCTTGCAGAGTCTGTAGATTCAAGCCTACAGATTCCATAGATCTGAGTCCGTAGAACTTGAAAAAGCTTGAAAAATGGAGAATTTGAACGCCTAGAACAATTTTTGAGAAAGGGAGAGAGGATTTTGGTTTGTTGAACCAAAATAGTTCAAAATAGTTCAAATGTTGTCCCAAAAATGAGTGATATTTTGGGGGACAACATAGAGCATATAATTAAACCAAGGAATCAATACTACAATGATTATTTGGATTAACAATATACAAGAATTTATAACAACTCAACTTGATTATAAACTAATATTGGAAGAGTAATTATACAATAAATAGCATTAGAAAAATTCTTTATCAACATTAAGAGAGTTAAAATAAATATCTAATAACTTAGTGTATCTAAAGTGTGTTACCTTTAGTGACATATATCAAATTAGCCATCTTACCCTTCAGGCAATATTCAGCTTCCATTTAAATTCTATATCCCTTTATCAACACAAGTTAGCACTAACATGATTAACCCATAATAATCAATATTTCATACTATCTAACTCAAATAGCATTACTCAAATTGACTAAGTAAATAAAACATAAGTAAATCATTACCAACTTATATAAAAGATCTAGATATTTTAGCTAGTGCAATTCTCATTTAGCAATTCATCAAAATAACACTATAGATTCAACATTCATTACAAAATATGAAATAGCCAAGTGATCATGAAACCTTAGATATATAAGACTTTATCATATATAATACAACAAGTTTTCAATAAGAGTATAACATACATTTAATTACATCATCAATGAAACTCATTCTTACTTAGAAGGAATCAAACTATTACACTATGTTTACAAGAGGCCTCTATTTCATGAATCTAATACCAAATTATTCAATATCTAGCCTCTTTTAACTCTTCGTAACTTACATATATAGGTAATTCAATCTCCTTATCTTAGACACATGGTTATAATAGACTGTGTTTAGAATCTTCAACAATTAGAACCTCATTATAGGATTTCCAAGTTAGAGAAGCCCAAATCCAGACAATTTGTTCAAAACAGAATATGATTGATGACTAATCATCCGATGTAAACTGACCTATTATACTATTGACATGTTCTTAGGCTACGATGGCATCTTGTGTGTATACTTTCCCACTAACACTTTCTTAGACTTAAATAGTTGTCTCATCTCAAGAAAACACAAAAGCAATACAATTGGGAAGTAGCAAAATTGAAAATCACAAAATCTTGAACAAAAGATCGCAAGATAACCTACTACCATTATAGTTTTTTAGTAGGCTAACAAGACCAAGGGTCTTCCATTTAGGGTTTTTAACCAACTGGATCTCTATGATATATAATAATAAATGAAACAAGAGCTAACAAAAAAATAGAATCTACATTACACCTAATGCTGGGTAGGAAGGGGTAGAGAACCAGTTGAAGATGGTGTCACTAAAGCCTTGGTCAAATTCCTCTATCAAAAAAGCACCAGGAGTTGACTAGGAAGAAAAAAATAAGCTTATTTACAATAGGATCAATGGAGTCATATATCATAGCCAAGTCCTTCTTATAAGTTTGCCATTCAAATAAATCTTCTTGGACCACCCAAACCAATGCACACAAGGGAGCTTGAGCATACAATAAATGGTGCAACTCAACATCATCATAGGAAGTAGTATTAGCTTTTGTAGACATAACCTTTACATCAATATCACCATAAAGCAAGGTAAGGTGGTCTACATATATTCACTTAAACTAAAATAAAGGCTTTATGTTTAAATTGAGTCTAGCACCCTAAAAATTGATCAATAATTGTATCTCATTCATTGATTAAGGTATTTAATGCAACATCTATGGATTGTGGATTAACTTGCAGTGTAATTTTTTTTGTAGAAGTAGTCTATGTAATAGCAAAATTGAGCTATAGACTAGTCTAAATGCCTTGGAGTTGATGGCACAAATCTAAAAAATTACAAGTAATTTTCCCAATTTGATGTATAGTAATAGTAAGTTGTATATGATACTCGATAAGTAACTCGCACAATTTGATAGTCTCAAATTTGACCATCAGGACTTACTAAGTATATTAGGTATGTAATTTACTACACTACTAGTCTTGAATTTATTGATTTAGTAGCAAAGGAATTTGATATGCATAAGACTAAATGGGATCAATAGGGACCTATTGAACAAGGTCTAGGCAAGAAATTTTTAGAGCATCACATACGTACTAGAGAACTTGTTGTAATCTAATATTTTTGGCTTCTAACTGTGAAACTTTATGGACCAAAGATTAAGCTTGATGTGATAAAGGTTCTTGAAATGTAGTCACACCTTTAATTTGTTTACTCAGTGAAAGTTGAGTAACATCGAGAGAAGGATCTATTAAGACTGATGTGCTACCCAAGGAAGTGGTCAAAATAGTGGCTAGTGCATGCTAGAGAAGAGCAAGTGGAAATAAAAAAAATGTTCTTTGAGCTTGTGGTAGAGGCACATCCAACATGGACATCAAGGATAAACTAGGTGAAGTAGATGATGGTTGCATAATAAATTATGTTGCAGTTTATGGTGAAGGATCTAAATATGGTTGAACTAAAGTGAATTCTATGGTAGGGGAAAATTGAGTCTCACCAGTGGCCAACTGTGATTGTTCTATAAATGGAACCAAAGGTTGAGAATCTTATGGGTTAGACTGAGTAGAAACATCAAAACTAGTGACTTCAACTTCATTAGGTGTAGCTATGATATCTTCCATCTATGGGCATGGAATTTCCTTCTTTTTCTTAGTGCTACACTACCATGCCATCTCAATGATAACTTGTTGCTCTAGTTATTTAGCCACAACTTGCTAGCTAGTAGCTATGGTATCTTGCATTGAATTGTCTACCTCTAGAGAATTGTGATTGGAAATATCTTGATCCCATACCTATGCATCCTACATATTTTATATATCTTTACCCTTAACCCTTTTATTTTACTCCTATCGATGTATTCTTGTAGCAACATATATTACTTATTCATATGCATCTTGATGCTCTTCCTCAGTCAGGGACTTAGGCATAACTTCCTTAGTATTTAAAGGTGGTTCATAATATTAAAAGAATGAGGAGGATCATGCATCCATCTAAATCTATGAGAAACTAAACCCTTTCTCAATTGACCCTAGGAAATAACCTGTATAGTCACATGTAGAAATGTTGTCTTGAGCCAAGCACTAGATGGCATTAAACATTGAGAAGTGGTTGTGGTATATATAGGGGCATCCATTTCAATAATATCCAAGTCCTCTAGGTCCTCTTTCACCATATACAACCTACTCATGGACCATTTGCACTGAAGAGTAGATTCTAGTGAAATTCTAGTAGGAAATCTAAGGGTTGTGATAAAGGTGCTCCTCCAAAGAAAATACCATGTGCAAGATCCATCTGAGCCTACTGAATCCTTGTTGCTTCACCTAAGGGATCCACCACAAGGGATGGTGGATAAGGTGGAAGGGAAATCCATAAATCTAGTAGAAACTTATTGCAAATCTACATGGTAAGCATAGCCTTCCAAAAGAAAGATTCATTTTCATTCTCATCATCATAAAATCACCTACCATGTCTTCCAGCATTAGGTGGTATACTTTGGTTTCATCAATCTATATCTCAAGACAATTTCACTAAGATGTGATATTTGGGATATGAGGATCTTTGTACCAAGAAAATTGAGTCCTCATTTTTCATTGTGGTGGTGATGGTAGGCTATGTTCAGCTAGCCATTTACCCTTTTTACATTTTGGTAGCTCTGCTAGTGTAATAGATGAACTTGGAGGTGCTACTTTAGGGGGAAGAACTTGAAGAGGAGTATCCCAATGTGTGGCCTAGGATTTTTACAATGCCACCTACCACTATGTAATAGACATGTCTAAGAAGAACCTTAATGGTGTGGTAGTCATTGATGGGAGCTCATGAATCTGAATAGATGTACCCTCTAGAAGGCATTAAACCACAACATGTTGGCCTAGAAATTTCATAACATCTAGTGGGATCCAAGGATGCGTAGCTACCATCTGACTGGGATCTTTCTCCCAATTATCAAATAAAGGATCTTGATCCTAAAAATGATTTGTGTAAGAAACAACCAAATTAGAAAATTTATCATCAGGCTAATAGTCATTATCTAGGTGGACTTGCATGACTGATTATTTCCATTGAGTGAATACGAGGAGGAATACTAGAAATTGGTATTGAAAGGTTTGATTTGCTGTGTCCAAGAGTTTGGTAAAAGTTTGGTCTGATTATATAAGAATGAATTTTATCCAACTAAATTCTTTTCCACCATGGATCATTTGATGTGCAATGTCAAACACACCCTTGGTAGCCTCGATCATGGCCTTGGTAGTTTACCAGAGCCATTGAGAAATACATTTGATTAAAAACTACACTAGTTCATTAGGGAAAGATGCTAGTGGAATACCATAGTTCCTTCTAACTATAGTGGTTTTGATTTTGATGGAGATTGGTAGTAGTTTAGATTATAATCCATGAGGTATTTTCATCAAGAAAGCATTCCAACTTCACAAGCCATATCTATAGTAGACAAGTACACCATACAACTTTGTGTATATCTTCATCCATGTGATTAAGGTCCAACAATCAATTTGTAAGTGATTTTTCATCATCAAAACATATTTCATTCGTAACTCACAAGCTAGGCATGACAAATTCCATAGGCATAACAACTTCCATCCCATAGACCAATTAGAATAGAGCGAAGCTTGATGCATTTTTAAAATGAGTGTAATAAGCCTAGAGTACCATAAGAAGTTGATCTTCCCAATCATCTTTCTTAACATCACAAACCTTTGTCAATAACTTACCAATCACTTTGTTCATAGCCTCTTCTTGCCCATTCACTTGTCGATGATACATTATGATTTTATGATGGGAAATCATAAATTCTTTTGTTAGTATCTTGATAGTTTTGCTCAAAAAATGCATACCCTGATCACTTACCAATCAAAGTAGGAACCCAAACCTAATAATGATATTATCATATAAAAATTTAGTGGTGTCTTTAGTTTCATAGCTTGGTGTAGTAACAACCTCAACCCATTTGGTAAAATGATCTATCATATTGATTATGTATTTGACATTACTATGTTTACTCACTGGATTAATAGGGCCAAAAATATCAATTACCCATTGTTCAAATGATTTTTTTTGCTAACATGGGATGAAGAGGCATCTCATCCCTCTAAATGGGTTTACCCATACATTGGCAAACATCACATTATTATGCAACCCTCTATGCATCCTCAAAAATATGTGGCCACCAAATACCACTTTGAAGTATTTTCCTTACGGTAGCTTCCCATACAAAATGTCCACCCATAATGTCCTGATACACCTCTTCTAAGACTTGTGGTCATTCATTCTTTAGTATTACTCATCATAGAACCTCATCCTTCCCCATATGATAGAGAAATCAATTTAAAATATTGAAAGGAAACATCTTGGTCAAAATCTAATTCTTTTCCCTTTTGGTATAGTGTGCAGGTAATGTCCCCTACTCTAAGAAGTGTCTAATTTTTGCTAATTATTTAAGAATCATAGAGACTCAGGACAAATGGGCAATAAGAGACTCATCAGGGATATCCTCTGGGTCCTTGCCATTATGAAACCTACTGAGATGGTCAAGACCAACATTCTCCCACCCTAGCTTAACATTGATTCAAAAGTGAAATTCCTAAAAAAACATTAACCAATGAGATATTCATCCACCCAACATTGGCTTGTTTACCAGATATCATAGAGCTTGATGATCTATAAACAATTCAAATTGGGTAGCTAGCAAATAATGTTTAAATTTTTGTTGTGCAAATATAATCACTAGAGCTTCCCTCTTAGTTGTGGTATAATTATTTTTGACCATAGATAGTTTTTGACTTGTAAAATGGATTAGATGGTCCAATCCTCCTTTGCCAGACTACACAAGCACTAAACAACTATGGTACTTGATGCATCAACATGCACATGGAAAGGTTTACCCTAGTTAGGAAAAATGATAATTGGAATTGTAACCAATTGGTATTTATGATCCACAAAAGCTATTTGGAACTCTTTGGTCCATATAAATGGAACACCTTTACACAGTAATTTATGTAATGGAGTTGAAATGCATGCGTTTCCTTTTATGAATTTTTGGTAATACCCCATGTGTCCTAAAAATGATCCCACTTTTATGGAGGAATTTTGTGGTGGCATACTCACTATTACTACAATCTCTGCTTAATCCACCAAAATTACCTTACTACACACAACATGTCCTAATAAAACCCCAAACAGTGTAAAAAACAAACATTTTTTAAAGTTAAGCACAATTCTAAGCACTTTACATCTTTCCAACACTAGTCTTAATATTGATAAGTGTTGTCAAAATAATAAGAACACTTCCTAATAATCTAAATATACCTCTAAAAAATCATGGATGAAATCCTTAAACACAGTTACTACAGCCCTAGAAAAAATCATAGGTGCATTATTTAGACCAAATGGCATTACCTTATATGTGAATGATCCCCATTCTATAAAAAATGTTGTCTTAGTTATATCTTCAACTACGATGGGTATCTGATGATACCCACTAAATCCATTAGTGAAGGAATACACTTTATGTCCAACTACAACTTCTAATACTTTATCAGTAAATAGTATTAGAAAGGGGTCACTAATAAAAACATCATTCAGAATGTGGTAGTCTCCATAGATATGAATCTTTCCTATTTTTTTTGGATTTATGACCATAGGACTCACCCAATCCACTTTTTCCACAAGAAATATTATTCTTGCATCTTTCATATGATTCAATTTAGTTTTTAATTTTATTTTCAAATTAGGATTGAGGTGGTAAGGCCTCTTCTTAATGGGGCGTGCACCTTCCTTAAGTTCTATATCAATTTCCCCTAAAGAATGGTCCACCCCTTTGAATTCTATAAAAGTAGTAGGAAACACAACTACATAATCCTACAAAGTCTATAATGATTTCAAAATGTCCTTTTATTCCCAATACTCACCACTAAGTGCCAATTTTGGTGTGTTTTCTAACCTAATGTTCACAATTTGTTTGTTTAAGGATTTCTGATACAGTTTGCACTTATCTTCTGGAATGGATTGTTAAATGGACCACTCACCCTCTCATTTTGGAAATTATATCTATCACAGTATATCTTTTTTAGCTTCTTCATCCATGGGTTCAATTAATATTTCATAATCCTATTCTGATTCAAAAAACTCAGTGATTTCTAAAGAATGTTCACTAACTGAATCAGAGTCATCAAAAGACTCTTCTTGAATACAATGACAAGGCTAAATTTTTATTTTTGCTTTACCTCTATGTTGAGTCTCCATAGTTGCAGCATCAATAAGGTCCTGAGCATCTTGTTGACTGTGCTTAACTTCCATGGTGACAACATCAATAACTTCATGAGCCTCCATCTCCTCTAGCTTTAAATAATGATCATTATGTAAATATTCTGCTTATCCATGGCATAAGAATGTTTTCATATTTTAGAGTGCATTGTGAACTAGTGGACTCTTACTTTCAAATAGGAAGGTTTGAATAAAGTCATTCTACAATCGAATCTAGTGTTGTGTCTCTCTACGACATTATTATTGGCCCCATAATTTTGGCTAAGTATTGTCTTATTTTGGCATGAAACCAAGATGATGTGGAAGGACCATGGCATGGGAAGACCATGGTGCATGAATGCCAGATGTAGAAGCACTAAGGCATAAAACCCATCAGGTGTAAGAGGATAATGATGCAAAAGGATAATGGTGTAGAAGGCACCTACATGAGAGGACCCAATCAAAGAAGAGCAAGTCATAGAGAACCCAAGAACATTGGGCTCAAAATGAAAGTGGAAGACTAAGGGAGCACATGAGAAGTAGAAATAGCTAAAAAATATACTCATATGGGATAGTTCAACCTTATTGATCAGAGGTTTTGTACCATTTTTCAAGGAGTAGAACACATGGCCACTAATATATAACATAGAGTGAGGATATAAGGGTGCAGGGACCCAAGTCTTTAGGAAGAACTTATTGTAAGTGCCATGACTCTCAGTTTGTTGAGAGTCCATGTGCCATTATCTCACAACAGTAATAATTGTAACACTTGGTCATGGAAAAACAAGTATAAATACCCCTATTATAATCCTTTGTGGGGATAACCTTTTTGGAGGATAGATGATGTGCCTTTTTATTTACTAAGTATCTAATGTGAGATATCATATTTTGCATAATTGTGTCTTGAATGATGGAATACACTAAGTGCTGAACTTGGATATGATTTATTTCTTAGTCTCATTATTAGTATCTTTTTCTCTTCTAAGTCACTAATGTTAGGTAATGATGGTGATCCATGTATTAATAGTAATAGTTACATATGTAACTAGAAGGATCATAGTAGTATATTTATGCTATTAATTAATCCTTATTTAAATCTGTATAAAGAGAGATGAAATAATATATATTAATGTGCTATAAAACCTTTGAGAACTGATCTTTTGCTATGCACTTTGGGTGAGCATGTGAGACCTAACTCTCACATGATAGGGCTAACACACTAGCCCATTGGGATAGACTTCAACATCAAAATTAGAATTAACTAAAATAACCTAACATTTTGGTTTCTTTGTCGGGACCCAAAGCAATTGAAGCACAGTCATGGAAAAATGTTTGAGCAAATTATGATAGAAATATAGAAGGATGGGTTATCAGTATTGAAGATAAGTTTGTTCTTTTGTATCTTAGACTAGGAATCTCTACACAATAGTGGGTGGAGTAGAATCTCTATAGTCCCTTGTATGAAACCTTATTTTTGGAGTTCTTAATTTTTTTACATGATTGGATACTAGCATATGCTCAAGAATGATCAAGGAATCTTAGAAGGAGGTAGTCTTGGATACTAGAAAGGCAAAGGGCTCTAACATGACTTAGAGTCCCATAGATGTGAGTAGTCAACTTTTGGTGGAGAGGAGTTCAGAACAACCACATTCTAAAGTATGTTGTGACCACTTATTCATGTCCTAAGAAATACAAATTATAATTCCTTTGAGATCCATGGGGGCACTATCTAACACTTTTTGTTTTTAAAATTAAGAAATTAATTATTGACCTTGGACTAAAAACTATACCAATGGATGGTTAAATCCTATTGTGTATGAGCCACACATTTAGAAGGGGAGAGTAGAGGTTGATTGAAGATTATGGGTTAAAAATGGTCACCAACTAGTGTGCACTATGGAAATGGAAGTATGATGAATCTCAACAAAGTATCATGGGAGTTTGTAGCATAGGAAGAGATTGGGAGAAATCAAGGAGTGCTATTAAGAGCCACAAGGAAGTGGAAACACATGAGGACCCCATCAGTTTTGAACCACATATTATGCCACTTATATCTTATGAAGTAGAAACAAGTTGGATGGTAGGAACTGAGGAACCATTTTTCAACCAACATGTCTCCCCCAATATTGTGCATGCTCATGCCTTTGAGTCGGATGGAGTATGCATTCAAAATTGGGAGACAAATAGTTCAGATTCAGAAGCTAAACCGGTAAGGAATATTGAACCTAAGCTAGTTGAGGTTCA
Source organism: Torreya grandis (assembly GCA_037957365.1). Lineage (NCBI taxonomy): Eukaryota > Viridiplantae > Streptophyta > Pinopsida > Cupressales > Taxaceae > Torreya > Torreya grandis. The sequence continues at coordinate 414,584 of JARHVA010002354.1, forward strand.
TTTAGATTTAAAACTATCTTTCCCTCTTCAAGGGAGTTTTATGGCACAACTTGGGATACCTAGTGGACCTAGTCTTCAAGGAAAAAATACAAGCCCAAATTTAGTTAACCAACTAGCTACCACACTTCATACCATGCGCACTGCTATTGGAAGCATTGGAGGACTAGGTGGCGACAGAAGAGGAAGTGGACTCCCTCCTTAAGGAACTAGGGATGGAGGTTCACAACAACCACCCTCCCAAACACCTCAACCAATCATAGTCTACTATGATATGACATTATACTTACCTAAATACCAAGGGGTAGAAAATATAACTAAGCATGTCCACAAGTGCAAACTAATTTGGAGGGAATGAGGCATGACATATTCTAAATGTAAAGCCACATAGTTTAAAACTATGCTTTTAGAATGCATGTATAGGTGGTGCAATAATTTTGACCCTCAATAAGCAGTGGTCAATTTTGATTATCTCAAAACAACCTTCCTTCAGGAGTTTGACATTCCTAAATTTGAGTAGTAGAGTATAGTAACTCTAAAAGACATAAAGCAAGGACTTACAAAGAGAGTACATGAGTATGATGTAAGTCTTAAAACCTTGGTACCTAATTATCTTTTGAAATTAATAATACCCAATACACATAATGGTTTTTAGGAAGATTGTTACTAACTTTCTGATGAACCATATCACAACAGACCTTCACTAGCTCGCACAAGGCCTTGAAAGCTACTCTCCATGCTAAAGTGGTTAGAAGAAATGACAATAGGATTAGTACCTTTATGAAGGCCCAAATAGCCTCAATGGTGTTGTAGTTATAAAAGTTAATAGCTAATAATGCACATGAAACCTGTAGTGGTATTTGTTGCACAAATTATGAATCTAAAGGACATACATGGAACAACTACCCATGCAAGAACATCTACATGGTATTTAATCAAATATGTGAAATATTCTATGAGGATCATGATGTATGATCCTATCTTCTTTTATAGTGGGATACGTATGCTAAAGTATCTGAGTATGGTAAAATCTATGATGCCTACACTCATGACACCAATAACTACTGATTGATCAGTGACATCCATAAAGCTCGAGCATGTGGCATGCACCAAAAATCTATCACTAATAATCAAGATAATGGTGGATACCATATATAAGGGAGAGAATGAGGATGATGAGGTGGTTTTTTCCCACCTAGAACCTATTACAAATGTGGATCTCTAGACTAATATCAAAAGGATTTCCCAGAATACCTGACATGCACTTTCTACAAAAAGGACCATCGACTAGAAGAGTGTCTTGATCTATATGCAATTATCACCAATGATTAAAATGGAAAGGGAATCAATATGATTAAAATTGATAAACTAGAATGACATACACGACCAACCATCCCTATGGTTTAAAATGTAAACATTAAAACTTGTAGTAGGGGAAAGACTTAATTGACAACTAAACTAATCAAGAAGATATAACGGGAAGAACCATGAGTTAGAAAGTACTTTGATGCTCAATAGAAAAAGGATGTCCTCTAGGATATGATGGCACTCATATGAGAACTTTAGGGAAATATTTAATTATTCAAAGATAAAGATGTAATACAATGTGTTGCTATGCAAAGGGAAGCTAAACTTTGACATGTGGTGTGGGATGACTTCTCAAAACTATGTAAGTGGATGCTAGATGCAGATATTACCCCACAACTTAGTGCTTGGATTAGGAGTAAATCCCATCTACCAAATGAAGTTCACCCTCATATCATTCAACAAAGTGAAGACTACTATTTAAATCATTCTCAACATCAAGACACTCCTAGTTCATCTACTTCCCTAGAAGATAGAGAAATGTTGGTTAATGTTGCCATTGAAAGATGGGTAATTAGGGACATTTTAGTGGATACTGGTGCAGAAGTTATTGTCCTTACCAAGGATGCTTAGTGCAAAATGTCTAGTCCAATGCTATAGCCATCACCCCATGTCTTATTTATGGCAAATAGGACTCATTCTCTACCTATTGGGGTCCTTAATAATACCATGATTAACATACTTAGAGTGCCATTCAAAGCAAATTTTGAGGTTTAAGAGTTAGCTAAAGTTGATGATTACCCAAATCTATTGGGAAGGCCATGGTGTTATGAGAACAATATAGACTTGAGCTTTAAAAATCACTATATTAGCTTTGAGAACACTGATCAGCATGTGGTTATACCATTGGATTAAGCACAAGTACCTCCTTACATAGAACCCATCAATGTTGATGAGGATGTAAACCATATATATAATGTCACTACCTAAAATGATGAGCAACATGATCCAACACTATATGGTGCTCTATAATGGCTAGATACCTAGTCTATTTCTAAAAATACAAGTAATTCTTGTAATTTTTGGGCATATGGTGACCATTATCTGACTAGGAGAGTATATAGCACCATCAACAGTCATGAGAACCTCCCATGCCCACTTTATAAACATTACAAGTTTGTTCACCTCATGGGTTTAACAATGAGAGGGCCACTGCTAGAAAGACTTGATGAATCCCCATGCTTTTAAGGACCAATAGATGTACATGACTTTGTCCAGCATCTCAAATAATTCTATGGAATTGAAAATGATCAGATGAGGTCATTAGATCACCTTTTTAATGACACTATCACAAGATGGTGGCATACCCATAAAGAGAAACTTCTATACTAGGATCAAGTCCATTATGCTCTACATCATAGATTTCATTATGATAATAAGGTCAGGGGAACACTTAGATACAGTGGTGTGCAAGCTCCTGAACCTCACATTGAAGCTTGTGAGATGCTATGGAGAAATGAGGAAGCATACTTTCCAGAGTACCTATGGGTGGATACATTCTATGAGACCTTATGCACATGGGCATGGTCCTAGTATATTCATGAAGAGAAACACATGGAAACTAGGTTATGGTAGTTACTAAAGGAAAAAATTACCTTGACACTCTCCTATTCATCACCAAGGATGGAATTATGAATTCATGGTACACACTTTTTGAATGAAATTATTCACATCCTGCTGGCTGAGTTCATGATCACACACCATAAGAAAACACCATACCATTCATAATACAATGGAACTAATAAAGCTTTCAATAAGATCCTAGGTACCACTTTAACAAAGATCTACAATGTTGGCCACACTGAATGTGATGATCGGGTGTCTGCAGTACTATGGGCCTATCAAACTACCTACAAGCACCTAAACAAAAGTACACCATTTAATTTGGTGTATGGTATAGAAGAAGTGATGCCAATAGAGTTCTTGGTACCATCTATCTATATTGTGTACATAGGAAAATTAGATGATGAGGTATACTTGAAAGCATGCTTGGATATTTTAATGCAATTCACTCATTGGAGTTAGGATGTAGAGAAATACAAGCAAAAGGCATATCATGATCATCATATCAAGAATAAAGTCTTTTCTCTAGGAATGAAGGTCTTTTTGTATGACTCTAAGTTTGTACGCCACCTTGGAAAGGTTTTCATCCTTTGGGATGGTTCATTTATAATACATAACATTCAACCTATTGAGGCATGTCAGTTATAAAGAATGGATGATCAGTTTCTCCCAGGGCACTATAATTGAAATTGGCTTTGGCTGTATTTCACTTTAGAATAGCTAGAGTTATGTAATCAATAAGGCTTATGCCATTATATTAGGATTTACTAGTTTCAATAAAATCACTACCTTCTTTGCATGCACCTTTTATTTATTACAAATTTGTTTTTTGTTATTGTTTTCATGGAGGACCATGAACTATTTAAGTGTGGGGTAAGAAGTAACATGATAGGGTAAAAATAAAAAGCATGCAAGTTAGCTGGGTGTGTAAGATATGTGGGCACACAAGTCTCAAAATTACTCAAGTTATTAAGGGTGTGTGAGTCATTTAAGGCACTAAGGGGGAAGGTTTCCACCATATGTTAGAAATTTAAAATGCAACAACTAGATTACACCACACCAAAAGGGTGGGATACAAGTGTCACCCAATTTTAAGAAGGGCATGATAAGGGATGTGACATTAATGCAACAAGGTTAGTTATTGCGAGAAGCATGCCAATGGCATGATGGGATAAAACTGTTAAGGCATTAATTACATAAGGCAAGGTTTGAAATATGATGGCCATTAAAAGATATGAATTTATTCTATGAAGTGACGGGGAAAAGGAAGGAATTAATGAGGGTACACCCCCCATAGAGCCTATAAATAGGAAGGTTAAATTCATTTTTACACTTTACATTGCAATGATTTTTTGAATTATCAGAGCTAAGAATGAGTGATGAACCATAACCAAAGAGCAAATCAACCACACTAGAGTCAAACTAATCAAATCTTGAGCATAAAAAAGTTTTTATATCTTTGGTGAGACACGTAGGTTGTTACCCAGTCAAGGACTAAGTACAAATTGGTGGAGAAAAGTGGTAATTTTTAAAGTTACACGTTACAAGTCTACCATTAATGAAGTGCTTAAGCTCAAAAATTTGAAAGTAATTTTTCTACAGCTATATATTCATTTATGAATGTAGGATGGACACGTGTTAAACTTTGATCTCCTTGAAGGTTAATGCATCTTAAGAAAAAGGTCAGGAGACTTGAAGAATTACCAACAATCTTGGAAGAAGAAGAGGTGAGCGGAGGAGATTGGGTTCCCATTAGGGAAGAGACTCCAGAGGAACAAAAGTAACATCTAGGAGAAAAAGTATAGAGTATAGAAGGAGAAGTGAGAAAATGCATGGAATAATAAAGGGAAAAGATGGTGAAGAAAGGAAATTAGGTGTAGATGTCAGTGGTGTAGAAGGCCTAAGCATCTCCACTTCTTTCCCTATTGATAAAAGAGATGCAATACCTAGATTCAGTATTGTATGCAAAAAATTGGGTCTCCAAAGTCTCAATAGCCACAATTTTTTATTACAACCACCAAAAACTAAGAAATGAGGTTGAGATTTATAATGAATACCAAGGCAAGAACACCAATACAAGAAATCAAGTGGTCTACAATTTAACAATCAAGAACTAGTTGGACACCATAGGACTCTTCCAACTCTTTAAGTAGCCATATTTTGTTAAACCTATAGAGGCAATATAGTTCTTCCTCTCATACATCGATGAGGACTATATCTACTTTCTTGGGTGTAACATGAAGATCACCCTTGAGAGAATTAACAAAGTCATGGGACTACAATGCTCGAGGTTAAGTGTGATCGATGACTTGGTCACCATGGAGGAAATACAAAATACCACCATGGTGCTAATATATCAAAAGAAGGGGTGCATGATGCACATAAATAACCTATAAGATCCTACCCTATGAGTCATAATGTGGATCATTTCCACCAAGATTCGAGGGACCAATATATGGAAGGAGGTGGATATGACACACCTTTATATTGCTCACCAAGTCTCACAGGGACTAAAGTATATCTGGGACCTATACTTTGTCCACAAAATAATTGAGGATGTGGAAAGGGCTCATCAAATGCCTAAGTACAAGTTCCCCTAGGGAGTAATCCTTATTTTGATGGTCTTCGATGAGATCAAAGTGCCAAATTATAGTTTGGGTGTATTGAAGTGGGTTTACCCTCTCACTCATAAGTCTCCTAATGGGAAATATAAGGCATTTACTTGCCCCTATCATATCACCCCCTCATACAAGATAAAGATGAGGTATTGGTTTAATAGGATGAAGGCAACATTCATAAATGAATGGTACATTCTAAAGGACTTGCCCCTATAACTGCCAAATCAGGCATAATTCACTGTAATGTAGCATTTCTCCCTCACATGAATCCACATGAATCCATCCAAAGAGATTTGAGCATGAATCAAGCTACCTTATGACTTCTCCACATGGTAATTCATAAAATTTGTCAATTAGATATATGATGAACAACCTATCATTTTTTAGGTAGAAAGGATTGATGCAAAGCTTCACACCCTCCAAAAAAATTATGTATATCCAAGTAAGAAGGCCTATGTGGAGAGGTTAGAGATTGACTTGACTGACATACAGGTCAAGAAAACCTTGATTAGGGAGCAACCTCATAGGTTATTTTACATGTTTTTCCCTTGAAGGAACCCATAAAATAGAAACCCCAAGGAAAGACTCCCCCAAGCACCACAACTAAATAAGAAGAAGTGACCAGTGTGAGAAAAAGTTTAAATGGGCACTCACCCCCCCCCAAAAAGAGGGAAAGGATGGTAGAGGCATAGCCCTATAGACCCATTTCTTCCTATCTCTCTGTAGCTCCCCCACCTCCACTTCACCCTTCATCTTCACCTTCAGCACCTCATCCATCTCCATCTCCTCCCCACACTTCCATACCCCCTTCTCACTCTATGCCTCCACACTCATTTATTTCCAACCCATTATCCCCTTAGCCTACTCCTCCCCTTTCTCCCCCACCTTCTCCACCTCCACCTCCAACTCCACCTCCACCTTCTCCACCCCCACCACCATATCCTCCTAGTAACACCACCACATGAGATGCCCCATAATAACCTCAAAGACAAGCACCCCAATAAGAGTCTCCTCAAGTGTAGATCCATAGCTCAAGATCATATTTTGAGATAACTACCTGCCTGGTGTAGGAGAAGGTTACATCTTGTGATTCCCTACTTGATGCTATAATAGGGTATAATGTGGATGGTGAGGAGGATAGTGTGATGGACACTAGTGGCCATGAGGAGACTGAGCTTGACTAAGACTCCAATAAGGGAAAGGAATCAATCAAATCCAAAAAGTAGGAAGATGAAAGAATGGTGACCACTTTGAATGAACATTACCAATTCAATGTAGAGGATAAAAGACACTATCTTTAATTATACTTCCATACAAAGGAATTAAATCCTAAAAATAAGAAGTGTCCTTCCTACTTGAGATATACAATGAGGAACATGATTTTGAGCTCCCATTGGATAGCATCTCTTTACGCTTGGATGCTCTAGCACTACTAAAATTAATGAGGGTTGATCCAAAAAACCTCTCCCCATTGATAGCGAGTGCTACATTTTTGAAACTTGGCATGGAAATAATGTGCCAAAGTATTTTTTCAAACTCTGATGCATGCACAATAGAGAGAATATATGCCCAAGTTGTAAACATGTATAATAAAGTGCTTGCAGAGAAGCAAACACTCTTTAAGGAAGTGGCCTCAATGAAACAAAACCTCTAAGAGGACACACAGGAAAAAGTAAGAGTTTTAACCCTTTGTAAATTTTTTTTGAAGGAATACCCAACACTTGTAGATGGTGTACCTCTAGATAGGGATTCCATTGGAAAGCTAGAGACCTTAGTTGAACTACTGCTCAAGAAATGCAAGGAGTGACTTGTTCCAAGAGACAAGGGGATAGAAATTGCTAAACAGTTCACCACTACCATTGACATCTAGAATCATGGATTAGAGAGAGTTGGAGAATTTATCCCTATTTTGTATGACATTTTACACACCTAACACACCCTAATAAAGTCTTGGAGGCTTGGATCTAAGTTGAATAGGTCCTAAGGCAACAACCAGCTGATGCTACACTCTTAATAAAAGACTGCATTGATCACATGAAAGAATTTAGAGATGTAGAAATGATGGAGGATGCCATTAATAACCATAATTGAAAAATAATGCAAGTTTTACAACCCTCTGAGGATAGGTTGATAAGGAGGTTTCTAAACTAGAAGATGTCTAGAAAGATGCTAGCGTAACCCTGGATGAACAAGTGAAAAAGACCGATGAGACTCCAACCCTACTTGAGGAGTTGAAAGCATTGAAATAGGCCATTAAAGGAATACCTATAAAGGTCCTCAATGCATTATGTCATTGGGAAGGTCTAAAAAAATAAATTGAGTAGAAGGGGCCCAAAATTTTGGAAGAAACTAGCATGGCTTAGTTTGGGACATATTAAGGGCGTAGTGTGGGGTGATGTTGGCCCCAAAATTTTGACTATGTATTATTCTATTTTGGTGTAAAAATGGCACAGCATGGAAGGGCCATGGCACATAAAGACCATAGTACATAATTTCAGGGACAAAATCACTAGGATGTAAACCATTTGGGTGTAAGAGGACAATGGTGCAGAAGGATAATGATGTAGAAGGAACCAATGTGAGAGGACCCAGCTAAAGAAGAGAAAGTCATGGAAAACTTGAAAACATTGGACTTAAAATGAAGGGAAAATACTAAGGGAGCATGTGGGAAGTATGAGAAATTAAAATTTTTATTTATATGGGACACTTTGACCTTATTGATAAGAGGTTTTGTACCAGCCCATAAGGAAGAAAACACATGGCCACTAGTATATAACATAGATTGAGGATCTAGTGGATTAGGGACCTGGATCTTTAGGAAGAACTTATTTTAAGTGCCATGACTCTTAGTCTAATGAGATTCTATGCACCATTATCTCACAACATTAATAATTGTAACACTTGGTAAGGGCAAAATAAATATAAATACTCCTATTATAATCTTCTGTAAGATGACCTTTTTGGAGAGTAGATGATGAAGATTTGCCTTTTTATTCATTACACATCTAATGTGAGATATCATATTTTATTAAATTGTGTCTTGAATGATGGAATACACTAAGTTATAGACTTGGATATGATTTATTTCTTAGTCTCATTATTGGTATATTTTTATTTTCCAAGTCACTAATGTTAGATAATGATGATGATCCATGTAGTAATAATAATAGTTGTATCTGGAACTAGAAGGATCATAGTAGTATATTTGTGCTATTAATTAATCTTTGTTTGGAACTATATAAATAGAAATGAACATATATTACTATGCTATAAGACCTTTGGGAACTGGTCTTTCACTGTGTGTTTTAGGTAAGTGTGCGAGACCTAACTCTCACATGATAGGGCTAACACACTAGCCCTTTGGGATAAAATTCAGCACCATAGTAGGAATTAAATAAAATAACCCAATAGTTCTTGGTGAATGTACTAAATAGTAGGAAAAACCCCTATAGTGTAAATAAAGAAACATGGGAAATAATTCAAATTAATTTCCTTAGTCATCCATACTTCAACACACTATTGAATATGGTTATGGGAACATTCTCCTTCCTGAAATATGAGCCATTCCCTTTGCACTTACATAGGCAATTGAAATAATGAAATGAGTAATTCACACACTTCTATCCATGTCTTACTACTGCTATGATTTACTACCCACTAGTTAGCTAAAACTCCTTTTAATTCATAATTAAGGGTACTTACCTTTTTACTATCCTCAAGTATATGCATTTAGAATCACACTATAAATTTACCAATGTATTTAGTGGCAAAGTACTGAGGTATTTATCGATCAGTCATATAAACCATGTGCAAGGGTTTAAGATCATGATCATTTCTAGCCCAATTTAACATGTAAGTGTTAGAATCACCACTGACATAAGAAGATTAGTCCCATGGGAGCATACCTTCAAAAGTAGGCTCAATGTAGTCATGATCCATAGAACCAACTTGATATAATAGCTCTATATTAGACTGTGTAGGTGAGTGTATTGACAGAGATTGCACTTCATCTTATCCATCTACAAAAATATTCAAAGGTTTTAAAGAACCCTTATTACATAATTTAGTATATTCTGGCTCTACTGGAAGAGAGTTATACTGGTTTATTGGCATGTTGCATTATATATCAGGTACATTCTACATCATAATTTTCATCCAACTATTCCTTCATATTACATAAGGAGAATCAAGTTCCTTACAAATTATATATGACTTGGAGTCTCTGTTAAGAGGAATGATGATTATACAATCATCTTAGTGTGATTCTATTTGATTCATTACCATGTTGATGGTCATCTTACCATCATATGCCAACTTTTTCCCTAGTAAAAAAAGGTAGTGAGTTTCATTTGTCTTCATATCTATTACTTCAAAGTCACCATGTAGAGTTAATTCTATGATTTTAATCTCCACATGTTCCAAATGTCTTATAGTCTCTACCTTTTCATAGTCTACCAAACTGAGTGTTACAGGACTATAACACAAATAAGGTCTATCAATTGCTTCCTAGGTAATATTCACTGTGCTCCCAAAATCAAACACAACATTTAGTATCTCATACCCTACTATTTCTATATCTATTCTAGAGTTGACATCCCTTGGTTTCTTATTCTTAATAAACCAAACCATCTTCTTAGGCCTTTTCTTTCCCTTCTACACACATTTGATCAAAATATGCAAAATATTGGTGATATTATATGATGTATTTTTTTTAATAGAGTATTGAGTAATTTCATCAAGTCTATTAATGCTATTACAACCCCTTCTTGTTTCATGATCCTCACAATCTATCCATACATCTGCATGTTGAGTGCAACTTCATCTATGATAGCTAAAACTTACTACTGGATGATCTGTAGAATTTGCATAGCTTCTTTCATGAGTCCCTTCTCTTTTACCAATTTTGGATAGGTGTCTATTTTAGCTTTACATATGCCAAAATTAGTCCTTACTTTGCATACTATGTTCTTATCACTGCATATATAAATACATTGAGGTTGGGTGCAAAACCAACTTGATTTACATTCTACACTACTCAGTCTTTGAATTATGCTTCTAAAATGGGATAGTCATGAGTATCATGTTGTTTTGATACTCGATAATAAGTGTAACAAGCTTTCCATTGTGGATTTTTAGGGAAGTTCCACTATATATGATTGATTTCCCCACATAAATAACATCTAATAGGGCCTTTAAGACCATTGATGCATCCTCAATGTACACCTCCATGATATCCACCTTTGAATCCACCTCTATTCCCTTAGTATCCCCAATCATCTACCTGCTGTGGTCTAAAGTTTTTTGTATTTTGTGGTATATTCCACCCCTACTGGTATTATTAGGTGTCATAACCACCATATTGGGGTTGATTTATATGTGTTACCTAATCATCTTGTTATTCTTGGGGAAGCATAGGATTTTAGTGGATTGATAAGCATATTGTAGTAGTTTCACAACTTAAACTCCACCAACTAATCCTTGTGATTGAAATGGCTATGCATTCTGAGCCCATGCCAACCCAACTTGGGCTATACTCATGGGAATGGTTTCTACTCTCAAAATGGATTATGATGTCACTGGTGCTTATTGTATAGCTATTATGAAGACATTCTTAGTAATTTCTTCCTTTAATTCTTGTAGATCCTTGCAATCTTTATATTCATGATTAGTACATTTGCAAAATTTACAATACATACTCTATGGATTTCTTACATATTGTTGAAATAGGTGACAATGAGCTATTGAATGTCTCACTATGTAGTAGATGTTGAAAAATTCCATAATTACTTTTGAGCATTCATTCCTATGGTGACCATCTTTACCGCACTCAATACACCGAAGGTCGATTCTAGGTCGCTCAATCATATTCTATGAGGCCTATAACTTATAAAAAATAGCTTGGAGTGTGATTTATAACTATGTTTTATCCTCCATTAGGGTACCATAATCATCTATTTTTTTCACTCTTATTGTGGCTATTCTAGCTTCTACTTTATTGGTAAATTTAGTCTATGCTATTGTGAACTGGATTTTAGGTTGCAATACTTCGATGAACCAAATGGCCTTATCCTTATCTTCCAAGGCAAATTTGACGTTGTTGACCACATCAAAAAATATATGGTCATAATAATGAATAGTTTCCCTTTGACCTTATCAAATTTACTTCAAGTCTTGTATGGTTTGTTTTGTGCTTTTCTTAACTTTAAACTCTGTAATCAACCATTTCCTCACATCATCAAAACTTGTTATTCCTAATTTATTAAAAAACATGAACTCTAATGCCCTTCTAGAAAAGGCACCAATTAGATCACACTTAATATTTTTATCCATAATACCTTTCAATTATCATTTCATATCACACATCAGTAAGTATTACTCTAGATCCATAGTTCCATCATAGGGCACTAGTGTAATGAAGGCACCTGACTGTAAAGCCATAGGACCTAGGTTTAGTTATAAAGGAGGCATTATTCATGCTCTTCTAGATGGTGGTAAAAATAATATAACTTGTGAAATTGATACCGAAGAACCTATTGGTATTGGAAGTGGTGTGATCACTTGGGGAGGAGTGATCATTGGTGGTGTCTATAGGTATGGTCTTACAGACCCAGTTGAAGTATATCCAAGTACTAGTGTGGTTATCAAAAAGGTTAAACTTTGTGGAAATAAAAAATATGCCTATGATCAGAAAGGTGATATAGATCGTGCAAGTAATGAAAATGCCTCTGACTCATCTTTGGTCTCTGTAATGGTGTCTATTTTCATTCTTTATTCCTCAACAAAAATTTCAATCTATGGCACCCAATCAACAACCTATTCAATCAACAAGGGGTCATTCAAATTGACTGACACTTCTCTTAAATAATTCTTTTGTGATTTAGTGAATCCTTATATTGTCCTTTCAAAATTAGAATCTACTAACTCTCTAATACTTCTTCTTGATTCCTTGATCTCTTGCTCTCTCTAACTTACAAATCTTTGAGGTTGAATATAAATAGGAATATTTATATAAAATATGGGCTCAGGGGATGTGCATTAAGGGGGTGAAAAATCTCTTTGTCTGATTCTCTTTATGTATAAATTTGAGCCAGTACTATGTCTGTGGGTGGTTATATCTCTCAAATCAGGTAACTCTCTTACAAAAGTGAATCATGTCTGCTTGAGTGATTATGATCTATTATCAACTATCAGACTACCTTCTTCTAATGATTTTCCCCTATCATTATCTTCTACTTGCTTAATTATTTGTTCTTCTATCTCACTAATCTTGGGCCCTTCTTCTCTCTCATCAAATCTTTCCTCTCTTACCCTTTCATCAACTCATTCTTCTTTGTTTTGGTCTCCTATAGCTATTCAACCTTTACTCTTGCTTATACCTCTACCTCTATTCATAGTCGCTCATGCAGTCCCTAATCTATTCCACCTCCTTTGTTGTTGTAGTTCTTGTTATATATTCACAAGCTTCTTCTGATCCCTTTTATCTGGTCTCCTCATCCTATTTCTACTTGCCAACATTTTAGATTATTTTCGTACCATCTCACATCCTAACTACACACATCACCATAACACCCCAAAAGACTACTCCATTGTAAATGGGTAAGGCACTATAGATTTTTCAATGACCAACATATTAATAATAATTGGTATTTGCTACAGAAACTTCCCTCTAGTCCCCTACATGAATAGATCTTGTGCTATGTTAAAAGCAATATAATTGTGAATTGAGAATTCTGTTATATATCCATCTATAGTGGTTTATGTCTAGTGATCGATCACATAGGGCTAAGAAACCTCAATTATTTATAACTATATAATTAGATCATCAGTCCATGGAATCTCAGATGTAGATCTAGCCTGAAAACAAAAATGCTCTCATCTCACTAACCACACAACAAGCAAGCTCAAAAATTCACATTAGAAAATTTCATGCATATCACCATATAGATGATTCTCTATTAGTTCCTTTTTGGTACACCCTATCCTTATCACTTATTTTTGTGGGAACTCAGATATTTTTCCATCCCACCATTCTTCCAAATCCCTCTGACTTGGTAACCACCAAAACATATCCTTTCTTTAGTAACCCACAATAGATCCATGCTCACCGTATCATTGTTAACAGAGGTTATTAGTTTCCCATAACTTGCTAATTATGAGGGAAAATGTGGGAGAGGTAATGGGTCTTTATCTGGTAGAAACATAGATTCCTAAAGGCATATCATATAAATATAGAAGATTCAAATATTCTAGCTAGTGCAATTCTCATTTAGCAATTCATCAAAATAACACTATAAATTCAACATTCATTACACAATATGAAACAACCAAGTTCTCATAAAACCTTAGATATATAGGAATTTATCATAAATAATACAAAAAGTTTTCAATAAGAGTATAACACACATTCAATTACATCATCAATGAAACTTATTCTTACTTAGCAGGAGTCAAACTATTACACTATGTTTACAAGAGGCCTCTATTTCATGAATCCAGTACCAAATTCTTTAATGTCTAACTCTTTCAACTCTTCACAGCCAATATATATATATATATATATATATATATATATATATATATATATATATATATATATATATATATATATATATACATAGTTCACTCTCCCTATCTTAGCCACATGGTTAAAATACACTGCATTTGGAATACTCAACAATTATAACCTCATTATAGGCTTTCCAAGTTAGAGAAGCCCAAATCCATGCAATCCATTCAAAAGAGAATAAAACTAATGAATAATCATCCCATGTATGCTGATATGTTATACTATTGACATGTTCTTAGGATACGATGGCATCATGTCTGCATAATATCTCACTAACATGCAACCATCGATGGCCCTTACCACCCCAACCATTAACAAGATGGTGGTTGCAGTAACCAGGGATGTGAATGGAATTATGAGAAATCAAATTTACAAACTAGAGGACATATCAGAAATAAAATAAAAATAAAGACAAATATTCCATTCTGAGGTGAGATGGTAATAATTAATCCATCTTTGATATAGATCAGAAAAAGGGATGACTAACATGGATACCAGATGATATAGAATGGATTAACACTTAATTCATTTTATGGTTTTTAAAATAACCACCTTGGATCCCCACCTAAGTTTATGGTCAGCCTCAACCATCTTGATTGCCAATTTATACTAAGTATAAAAAATACCAATTATTTTAATCATTCAAGTGTAGTCTAGGAATGGTGACCAGGCAAACATAATAACTCACAACCAATTTATAAACAATGTAAAAATATAGAGAAGTCACTTATTACATTCAAATAAATATAACAATTCAAACAAGAATTAATATAACTTTTCCAATGTTTACAAACCTAGGTATTCTATAAAAATAAAGGAGACGCCTTCGAACTTCTTTGATGCCCTCTCATACCCAACATAATATAAATAAGTATATTCATGTCAACTTAAGAGAGGTGAGACATTAAGCCTTATGCAAGAGACAAACATACCAAAAATAAGTAACTTAATCATGCCCTCAAAATTTAATAACAGGTCTAATTAAACTACCTACCAATCAAATTAAAACATAGTCAGATTTTAACGCTCAGACTCATTTGACTATTTCATTAAGAATCATGATACAAAGATATAAAAGTAGGAAAATATAACACAACCCAATCAAATTTTAGTTATAAGGCCACACCATAAGCATATATATATATATATATATATATATATATATATATATATATATATATATATATATATATATATATATATATATATATATATATATTTACTTATGTATGCCCATGTTGTGGCCTTAGAACTAAAATTTGATTGGGTTGTGTTATCTTTGCCTACTTTTATATCTTTGTATCATGATTCTTAATGAAATAGACTCATTTGACTATTTCATTAAGAATCATGATACAAAGATATAAAAGTAGGCAAAGATAACCCAACCCAATCAAATTTTAGTTCTAAGGCCACAACATGGGCGTACATTAGTGTGTATATATATATATATATATATATATATATATATATATAAATCCCACTACTAGCCATTTAAAATGTAGTCAGCTATTAGCCATTTAAAATGTAGTCAGCCCAAAAATTGAGCCAAAGATAGTCATAAACCCAATCATAATTATTTTACAATAATCCAAAGGAAACTATTAAAAGTAATAACATTTCTTTCATAAGAATGACATAGTCGAATAAAGAAGGCATCCATAATTATCAAAGAAATTATATAAACTCAATCGACCATAATAGTGAAACCCAATCTAAATCAAAATCCATATACAAGTTAATAATTAATCCAATATGAATTTGCCCCAAACAAGTAAATAAACCTAGTTTAATTTTTGTAACAAATTGATATAAATTGAACACAGTCATAATAAAGCGAAGCAATATGAATCGAGTATATAGTCGAGATACAATAGTTTGAGATCCATATTACTACTTTATAGTGATATAAGAATAGTAATTGACTTGGTTTGAAAACATAGTCACATCATATAAAGAACCCAAAACGTTTTTAGTAATCCAATACATAAAAACACGCGCTAGAAAACTCCATTGACCAAAATTATTAAAAACCACAAGCCAAACTAATACCATAGTTTATAATGAAAAACACCATCATTATCACAAAAGAAAACCAAACTAACCATTGACATCCTTGCATGCATCCAAGAAGGGAAACATCATATTTTGATAAAACCAAGAACCCTCAATAAGAAATTAACTCTATTATAACAATACACATAGATGGATTTAACTAGTCAAGTCCATATAGTCATTGCATACAACAAAACATTATATATCAATGTAAAAAGAAGCCATGAAAACCCTCATGAATAGGTTGATGGAATAACCAAAAAGATTTACATACATAAAAAAGTAGGAAATCCACCAACCATCCATTTTTAACATAAAACAAACAATCCTTACAGGGGTAACAAAAGATTATGAACCCATGAATTTTTATAAAAGTAAAGTGAATAAACTATAGTCAAAAGCTATGATTCAAATGACACAATCCTAGAATAATGCATATATTTCTATTTTTCAATTTTAAATGCAAAATGTTGAATATTGATTCACATTAAATCTTGGCAAGGTTTGCATATGCATCTGGAAGCCCTAAGACTTCCAGATGCATATACAACCTTTTCATTTTTACAAGTTTTTATCAATAAAATCAAAATAGCTAGGCAAAAATATAACTCACTTGAAAATGTAAAGATAAATCTCAAAATGCAATAAGATAGAAACCAAAACCTCTAACTTTCTAAGTCGTGTGTCTAAAATCCAACATGATAACCATAAAAACTAGTTGAGTTTCAATATTTTCCTCCTTTCTTTTCCATTTTTCTAACCCCATAAACTCTTCCCATCCACTACTTAACTCCCCATTCCTTCCATCCAATTTCCCCATACCCATTCAATGTCTGCATTGAATGTGAGGAGAGAAAAATCTTCCTACATTCCCCAATGCAATCCCCCACTAAAATCATCATTGAGTGCAACAGTGATTAATTGACTTATCCTGAAGGCTCAATCCACCAACCCAAAATGCCAACCAATGAAAATGTAGGTTAACATTTAAACCACACAAATTAATACTAACAAGATGGATTAACATCCTAACCCCCATAATCTATGTCACTAGTCAACAATCAAACCATAAATGTCAATAAGTCAATTAACCATAATATGCCATTGACCCTAAGTTGATTGAATCAAATGATTTAAACTAATTAAACCATGTTTAATATCCATGTTAATTCCATTACACAATATAACCAAGCCACATAACAACCATGCCACCACCTTATGAATATAAGGTATATATAGTCTAAGAAATAGTCGAAGTAGTGTCAAGGGTAGGTCTTGTTGTAGACTCAGGTTACACCCTTAGCTAAAAGTAGAGATGTTCAAGTATTTCTTTGAAACCTAGTCCAACATGGGTTTAACCCTAGGTTATGGGTTGACTATATTTGGGTCAGACATCTAGATTTTTTAATGAGGATAACTCCTCAGATAAGGTAATTTGGATCTCACTTTATAAAACCTAAGCAAGTTGGGATGAAAAGAGTAAATAAGTTACATAAAATGAGAAATATCCTAACATGTGGTGATGCACCATGAATTTGTCATATCCACTCATAATCTTGAACCCTTAACACTAATAAACTATAAATAAAACTAATACAATGCCTATTGTGGTTTCTACGTAACAATATTTCATATAGAGGTCAGTTTGATGTAGTAAGACTAGAGGATAATGAAGATAAGGTCTAGTTGAAGACACTTATAGACAATATTCCATCTTATTCTTGGGATATAAAATCTATGACACATTATATGACTTGTAAAGAAGATTTTTAGTATTCAAGTTGAACTTGGACCTGCAAAGGGAAGATTAGACCACTTTACATATCAAGCAAACACAACATACTAAGCATAGATTTACTAACACTGGAAAACATCTTTCTCATTACTCTAAGAGGTATAGAATACAATTTTTTGGTAGAGTCTACTCATACCAGCCCGAGGGATGAAAATCAAAGCTTAGGAACCCAAATATATAGAAAGAGAGAGAGAGAGAGATTTTTGGTGCTAAAAGGGGTCATAATTGATCATAACTCCACTTTCCATAGAATTGAAAACCACCTTGCTCAATTGGTCATGGCCACCTCGATAAATGGTTACAATAATCACTCATTCCTTCTCCCACTTCTTTTAGCAATGATTTTATTTTTTAGTTACAATGGTGGGATCAAGTCATTTTTAAGTGGGTATCAACATTGATGTAGTTAAAATAACTATATCCATCTATTATAATCCCATCCTAGAATTGATTACTCCTTATTGGTTTGTTTGATCATCAAAGAGTAGAGGAAAGGGTCATAATCACATCCTTGTCAATGAAACTTGATGTGTTTGCCTACGTGGCCCTATTTTAAAACCTAAAACTAGGTCTACTATAGATAAAACTAGCCTATAATGCCTTTTAATATAATATCAAAACTTTTTCTTGTCAAACTTTGCTCTATAGTAGGTCTGAAATACCTATTTTATCCTTGTGGATCTTTAATGGTGATGTTAGATCTTACAATGTCCATCTTGTTTAGTTTGGATTGAGCTTGAGCTAGGTTCCTTTATTTTTCCACCAGCTCAGGTCAAAAACTAGCCCATCAACCTTCACTAGAAGCTCTTTAGGCTTGAATTTGTTTGATTGGCCATCAAAATTTGACTCGACTCATTGACCTATTAACCATCTCACACTGTTGATCCTGCTCAGTATGAATATCTGTTGATCATTGATCCTCTACCAGTTAAACATGCTATTGACACTTATCATGCACATATTTTCTCTTGATATTTGTTGACACCTTTGACTTAGATCACCATTAGATCTAAATGTATGATCAAATGTGTGTCATTAGATCAACTAGGACCCACTGTTTAAAAGCAAATGGCTACTTCATGACCTTAAAATTGACATCCACATGATCATCACTTAACATTTGTGTGAATGTATTTGACATCCTATAGACTATCAAATTAAACATTTAAAATTATTTATCTTGCTCTATCTTAAAGTTGACATCTCAGTGACACATTTAATTATTTGACCAACTATACATATTTATATCTTGAAGCTTGAGAATCATGGAGGCCCCAAACTTTCAAGAGATGTTCTTGATGCTAAAAGGGATAAACCAATTTGATCCATTATTATTAATATATTTCTAAGTGAATATATTAAATACACAAGTTGGCTGGTCCATTTTATCCTACGTGACATCTTGGTGATGGTCTGATTCATTTGGATAGGTATGGGAAACTTAGTCAAATCTGACTGAGGAACCAACTTTGAACATGCATAAATTTTTGGTGCTTCAGTGGATGACCTAAAAATTAGCATGTAGAAACTAAAGAGCACATTGAACAAACCCGCATGATCATTTTCTCTTGAAACTATCACATGTTTGAGATATGGCCTCTTCAATGTGCTCACTCGGCTCTACTTGAGCAACTTCAAAAATGACTATGTATGGAAACTTAGCGGATCTTACTTGAGAGGCCAAATAAAAAAATACATCAATAATACCATATCATAAATCAATAAATAATTAAAAAATCATAATAATAACAACTACAATAACAGTCCATAAAATTATCAAGTTCATAATTAAACATGTAGTCCAAACACCGCTACAACAAGTACCAACATATAATCCAACTAAAGTAAACAACCAATAGTTAGTTTTACAAAAATAATAACAATGTTTTCATATTAAAATATATTATAAAAATGTGGGGTCTTAACTTAAACACTTACAAGTATACAAGGATTGACAACCTTTATTTTTCTTAGAAGGGTTTATAGGTATCAACTACATATTCAATTGAATCCAATCAACCTTCATTATAGATTTTAGGTATACCATAGTTTCAATATAAAAATTTATCACTTAAAGTGATAAAATTAAATCATATCCTATAGTTAAGAATATTTACATAAAAAATGTATTAAAAAATAGATAAGCACAACACCAAGAATTTAGACATCTTACACATTTACCAATTATTCAGGTATGGTCATTTCATCACCCACAACAAGTGATGAAATCACTATATCTAACCCTTACATGGATAGGCCAATTATTTTAAAGAGGTACTACTATAAAATAATATAAAATAAAATCACAAGGGTTTTAAATAAGAATCACTATTATAACAATAAACTAGTCCTTAAAAACTCATAATCACCAGGTTAATATTCATACACTAGAATATAATGGTTTTGTCTATGTATAGTTTCTAGGTCTAAGGCAATATGATCACCTCAAATACATCTAGAATCTACAAATTTTATGTTTTGAAACTCACTCAATTACACTTGTGAATCCTTTTTTATATAAAATTAGATATAGATAAATATTGCATATACTGAATACAAAATCAACTGATGTAAATAAGCAACACTTATCATGCATAGGTCTTGGTTTTAAAATTTTCTATATTATTTTATTTTTTTGTATTATTGGATATATTAAAATTAAAAAGTAACATACTAACCAATGACTCTTGTGATATCCTCACAATCAATAGGTATTATATCTAGCATAGGAAGGATGACCTCTTGTGAATAGAAAGTATCATGTCACAGTGAAGTAACCAGTTTTAACTTAGAATTTGAAAATTGATCTGAATATATGACATAAGTACCAATATAATGATGATAATATGTAATATATTTCATATTTGGTTAAGCATGGTGAACTCTAAGACTCTTCAGAACCCATCATGGAGTGTATGAAGTATGTGTTAGTGCCCTTTGTGAGACATCCTTAATGCCTTATAATATCAAACCAGTACATGCGAGTGCATAAAGTAGCCTTCTAGAATATATTATAGATATATAAATAAGTGGATTTTTAAATATAGGTCTCCTTGGAAAGTGAACCACTTGATTCTTAATTCTTTGAGTAGATTGAACCTTTTTAGGGTTTTCAATTGAAATATGTTAAGGACAATAACCTTTGGTTGGAGGGGGTATTCGAAAGGAATAACATGAAATTTTATAAATTCACTTGAAATAATGTATTTTAATAATTTGTGTATTATATAAACAATTTTATGAATCTACTAAACCTAAGGACATTATAATAACATATTGAAAACTCCTGTACTAGGCACGAATATGAACTTAGTGGCCACATGTGTTGGACCAACCTTTATTGGTAATGTGATCTTACTAATATAACTTTTGATATGGCCATTTAAGCCTTTGATTTTTATTTTTATGGGAATGATATCCTTATTTTTGTATCCAAAATGAGAGATAAGTGTGATAGTACACACATTCATAATTGAACCATTATCAACCATGAAACTCTATATATATTGATAATCAATACAAGATCGAATGAACAAAGAGTGTAAGTCAAGATCATAGTCAATTATATCATGATATTTAAATGTGATAAGTGGTCTAGATGGCACTGAAACATGATATGGACCAATTATTTCATTCAAAAGATGTTAAACTTTGGTATGATAATGATAAGAAACTAGTGGAGGATGTGTATTATGTGTAATGTACTTCTAATGTGTTTATTATTTCTTGAGCTGTATGCTTAGGGAAAGGATCACTAAATATCTTCATTTTTCTACTTTCACTTGGTTATGCCTTTGTATTGTTAGTAGTTTTACTCACATCAATGATCTTCTCATATATCAAACATTGAATCTTATGTCTCAAAATCATACATCTATTTGTAGTATGCCCTGGTGATTTATCAAAATCCTATAAAACATTTTGATCAAATCATTTTGGAATAGGTTTACTCACATAAACATCTTTAATGGGAGGGTGAGATATGACATGACATTATAATAAATTTTATAACACCTTATAGGGATATTCTAGTAAGTTGGTAAACTATCTCCTTAGAGGAGTTGATAATATAATATGCAAAGTAGGTTTTGAAACTGCATTTATTGGATGTTCTGTGATAGGCTCATTGGATTTTTGTTTAAGCTTAAAAATATAAGCATATGAAATATTTTCACTGATGTTGATTGAGAAATATGCAAGAAACAAATCTACTAAAGGATTGGATACATGAAGTCACTATTGTGATACCCTTTGTGAATAAACTCCTCTCTCATGCTGAATTAAGGCATTCACAAACATATATTTTCAATGTGTGATTTTTCCTACTTATTATTAATTGATTAATGTTTTCTAATAGATTGATAATTTTTAATTAAATTAAAATTTCACTTCTTAAACATATATTTCCTTATTTTTAAAATTGATAATATTTAAATTTGAGTTATAATGGTCAAAGGTCTCGTAGAAAGGCTATGATCCCTATATAATAGGCTTTCTATAAAACCTAAAACCCTTAGCTTCTTAGCTTTATTGGTAGGCATGACCCACTTGATTGAGTGTTTTTAAAGTTGCGTAATTAAATTAATTTGTGTAAGGAGCCCATGTGGGCATGTAAGTATTATGTAAGACATTACTTGCAATAAATTCTAAAATGTGCAAGAAAAGTATGGGTCATTTTATGACATGAAATAACCCATTTAAGGGATGATAATACCTCAATTATATAATGTTTAGGGATGTAGATGATATTTATTAACTATATAGCACTTCAATATTGTACACTTGGTAAACTTAGACCTTGGTTGTTACTCTTAATTCCAAACCTTCCCTGCTTCCACAAGTCTCACATCTTCTTTATCTCATGCCCCTTGGCCTATATTTGAGTAAAACAAGTCTTATGTTGATGACCTAGGCCTTATATCTTGTCTAAAATGATTAAAACCTACTTATCTTCCACCTCTACAAGTTATGGACCTGTACCTACTTTTTTTCCTCCCGAACACTTGCATCCCAATTGGACACCTACATTGATGTAAATGCCCTTACCTGACTTAAGTGTCCAATGCCTCAAAGTCATCCAATTTGAAAATGAAACATATACTAATGGTCAACCTAAGTGATATTATGTGATATATTCTCCTAATAGGAGTGGTATATATGCATGATCACTCCTCATTACTTTCTCACCTAGTACAAACCTAGGTTCATACCAAAGAGCATTCAATTGAAAAAAGCTTCCTTATTTTCTCCTATTTCCATATCAATCATAGGGATGACACATCTATAGGTCAAAGTACTGAAGGATAAACCTGATACATATATTTTCTAAGCTACTATCTAGGTCACTATTATACTTACTTATCACACATTTCATGATTCACACATAAACCCACATGTAAGAGAGAATTACATAAGTATGAGGCCTTCTTCAGAGCATTAGTTGTGTAGACAACACTCATTAATAAAGGGGTATTTTGGGTAGCTTGACACCGTGTTCCCACTAACCAATTTTTCCATAGACATTATAAATATGAAGAACTAGGGTTTTGATCATTTGACAAGGAATGATAGTCCATAACCCAGATCTAAATACACTAGAGCAAAGACAATGATGAAACTAGAATCATCTAGGTGATTACATCCTATTTTAATAGTTATTATGTACTAGATACCTAGATCCTATCTATAAACTAGCATTGATGCAACCATCCCAAGATGATGCAAATATTCATGACTACAGAGGAAATTGATCCAAAATCTAGAGAATGTTATAGAATATTCTTCTAGTCTACTTCTTACATGTTTTATATCCAGATATGTATTAACATCAAAAGCAACAAAGTATATTATTTCATTATCATTGAAGTATATAACATAACTATACTTTCCATTTTAAACATATCCCAACACAATAAATTTAGTATATGTTCTATCTAAGTGTAATAAACTAGCTAGCTATAGATTTATTTATCACCCTTGTATTTAATTATTTTTATATTCTTAACCCTATCTACCCCATAGTAGGATACTTAGCCAATTTAGTGTTAGACATTTGGTGAACCCAATATTTGAGATCTAAACCCTAGGTCAATTAGGTTATTTTATGATCTTTTCTATTTCTAATCCATGTTTTCTATAAAATATGTGTAATATGAGTGCATCTATCACCCATTTTGGGTACCAATTCATAATTATTATGGTGGTTTGCTATATAAATTATTTGTTCAAATCCATTATTGAAATAAATAATCATGTCCATAAATATAAGGAGAGGGTTTAAATCAACAACAACCTTTAATACCTATTTCAAATTATGTTTGTAATACAATAGAGCAAGTGACTATGAAACCTAAACTCATGAAAAATGGCATTATTGATAAATTGGCAGCATGTATCCTAAAATTTCAATCTTCAAACTTCTAAAGCACTCTACTATCTATAATAATATCCTATATGAGGCATTGCATGATACCTAGGTACCAACTGATATAACATTGGCTACTGTGATCTAGGAATTTGACTCAAGAGAGGATGGTTAGTATGGTGTTAGTTCTAAAATGAAAATAAAATGAAATAAACACACTAATATCATAACATCTCTAGACCTAGACACTAAGGAGTGTTTAGTTAAAAAAATAAAATGACAAAAACAACTAAAAATCAAGGAATTAAATACAAGAATTACTTCACCTTCCTTGGATACTCTAAATGCCTTTGTAGTGGTGGCTTACTCAGCTTGTGCTCATGAAGTCTTCGTCAAAGGAGGCTTGGCTATCTCCTCTTCTCCTTGGCACCTTTGGATTATGGCTTGTCTTGGATTAGAATAAATTTGACATTATAAATTTGCATAATCAAGTCCTTGAAGATATTTGAGCATAATAACTTTGTACTAAAATAGCTTAGAAATGATGTTGTGAGGCCTCCTATTTAGATTTTTGCATTTGATCAGAATCAATCTTAACCATCCATCTCAAGATTGAGATGTGTGGTTGAGGATTGATTCAAATTTTGAAATTAAGTTTGTAATTATCCTCATCATGGCATTGGAATAAGGGTCAAGTAAGAGGCATGGAGGGCATCATGGAAGGCATTGATGAGGCATGAAGGGCATGAATCTTGATATTTGTGGCATTTATGGCCTAGGGATGTCTTCCCAAGAAATGAGTCACTTGATGATGTAGATATTCAATATTCATTTATAAAAACAAGTTTTAAACAAGTTTCCATGGAATTATTAATTAGGCCTTGATTTAGGTTAATTACCTCTTAAGCATGATTAAGCACCTTGTGCATAAATTACCCAAATTGATCAGAATGCCTTGTTATTGGTCTAAAATTTGACTAGATTAGAATTGGAAGTCACTATCATATGTGTTAGAACCATTATCCCATTTAGGATGTTACCAAAAAATAATAATAAAGGTACATGTCTTGTGTAGAAGATTTGATAGAAAAGAGCAATCCAAAGCACCTAGGTGCAAAATTAGCATTTTAACTCAAAATGATCTGATTAAAGTTAGCTAGCCCATAAATTGCATTACCCCATTTAGTGATACCCTAGCCAAAATTAGCATTTGAATATGTTAGTCTCAAATATTTTAGCATATTTTAGTGTTTTTAGGCCAAATTGTGCATTTTAGGTAGAAATTGGCCAAAAGCTTGATTAGGGATTATCGGTGGCCAAATTTAGGTGTCTATAGTTACCCCTATTTGGGAAGATGTTGCAAACCATATGCAAAGCAATATATTCTCAAATAATGAGAGATGTCCTGTATGCCAAAAAGAAGATGATGGTTGAAGAACAAAGCTCCAAAAGGTGTTTGGGAAGCCTATGATGATGCCCCTTCGAGGGAGTGGCCATCACATTTGTTGATGGAAAGTCCCTCAAAAAGAAACAAGAAGAAAGGTGAAATTAATCCATGGTTGAGATTAATCTAAATAAGAAAATGCTTGCATGCATTGATGTAAAAAGGATGCTAATTTGCCTAAATGTGGTTATAATCAGGAATAAAAATCAAAATAATGATTTGCCCATAGACAGTTATAATCATTACAAGGACCTGAATTGGTTAAAGATGACGGTGCCCCAATTAGGGCTAATTAGCAAGCATAACTCAAGGATATAACCTAGAATATAGATTAAAGATGAGTGGGCATAAAATGATAAAAGAGATGGATAGAGGAATGAGATTGATCAATAGAATGATTTATTTATACCTATTAATGAGGAGATGCTCATCCTAATTAACAATGATACAACTAGAATGGTCAAATGAGTTATATTGATCAAGGGTGGGATGGAAGGATTTGCCAAGCTATCAAGAAGAAACTTTTATGGCTCTATTGATTATAGACCTTTGTGAAGCCAATTTTTGCTATGGCATGTGATGGTAGGCTTCATGATAGAAACCATAAAGACTTGGCCAAAATATGCATAAGGACTAACTCCCAATCCAATAAACACTTGAAAATAATGCAACAATGATATAAACCATGATGATAATGTTGACATATGAATATGGATAGACTCAAGTATAATGTGCTTGAGGAAGCACCCAATGAACACATATAGACTGAGCCAAAGAAATAGTGATAAAAACAAACAAATAGGCAAGTGAATAAACAAATAAATAGAAAAACAAACAAACAAACAAACAACCTAAAATAAAGAAACAAACAAAAATCCTAAAAACAAAAATAAAAGAAAGCATCCTAACAATGACAATGGCTTGGTAAGGTAAATCAAGCATAACTGACTAGGATTAGACATGATAAATGTTTTTGGATTTTGAAATATTATGAACATTTTTAGTGTTTTAAGGTATCTTAACTTGTTAGAGAATGACAAGATACCTACTTACAAAATGGTGAGAGTGTTTGGCTTAGGTTGCTCACAAAATGGTGAGAGCGTATGGAAAAGGGGACTGAGGTGACCTTAACATGAAATGAGAATGACCCACATAGTCTCAAAATGACCTCAAGTCATAGTAATTCCATCCACATAAAAGGTGGGAAAAAACCAACTAGGTCCCCACAAGTTCTCAAATTTGGCAAATGGCCAGGCAAATGAAAATAACAATGGCAAGGTGATGTGGCAATGTATGATAAATAGGTGTTGCCCCTAGTTTTTCCATAAGCAATTATAACTAGGATAAAACTATATAGGTCAATGATACTAACTTTCCCATAGGCAATTATAAATAGTAGCAAGACTGGTGAAACACTAATTTGCCCATAGGCGGTTATAATCAGGCTCACATAAACAAACTTGATAAGATGAAAGATATCTTGCTAGATCAATTGTCACACTACTTTCATAGACTATAATTGAAACACAAATTGGATTGATTGTTGAAACTTGATTAGAATCCTCTCACAAAAAGTGCAGGAGGAACCAAAGGAACCAAGATCAAAATAGGATTGGGTAGGATGACTAAAAATAAGCTTTGGTCTAGATAGGAATGGAATGATAGGATGGTATGGTCTTACTTAGGATAATTATGGTTTAGATAGATTGGATAAAATGGTAAGAGGGTTTCCCCCAAGTGGTGGGATGAATGTTTGAGATCCATAACAATGATAAATGGATATGCAATAATGGAAATGTCAATGTGAGATGATATGGTACATGTTTTTGGCCTAGGTGTGTTTTTTGATTTTGTTGTTATTGTTGATGGGGAGATGCACATTCTAATCAAAAAATGATACAAATAGAATACTTGATCATGTTAATTGATAGGCCACATCTCATCAAAATAACTGCTCTATAAAGAATGGCCTGTAGATTTGGTTGCTAAGAATGTTTTTGTGATCTTCGTTGGTCATTAATTATAATTCCTTCATGTATCAAGACAAGGTGTCTTTGTAGCCTTTGCAAAGGAAAGTGTGACCATGGATGGTAAATAGGGACAAATAATGGATGGTGGGTTTGATTGTGAAATGAAATGGTAGATGATAATGGAATGTATAATGGTGGGGAAATAAATGAAGATCAAGACTTTCAATCACATGTAATGTTACTAATGCCAGATTCAACATAATTTTGGTTATGGTGGGGCTAAAGACTTATTCTCTCAACAGGACCATCATATTTTTTTGTTGTTGGGCCTAAGAGTAGCTATCATCTGATTAGGCTATAAATAGGAAGATATTTTGATTTGATCTTTGATTTTATTTTCATCAAGTAGTGAAGAACTTTTGTGCTTAGCTAGTGGTGCCTCAAAGAGATTTTCACCAATAAATTTGTCTTGATTGTCCCATAGCACCTCCAAGAAGGTTTCACTAGGGAATGTGGACTTTTGAATTTGATTGTCTTCTAGCACTTTCAAAAAAAAATTCACTAGAAGATGCTGAGTTATGACTTTGATTGTCCCCTAGTGCCTTTGAGAAAGTTTCACTAGGAGAGTGTTTTACTACATGAATGTTGTCTTGGCCTCCTTTCTCTTCTTCAATCGCTATGTCACCATGGATGTAGTTAAATAAAGTGTGATTATATCGATCCCAATCGACACTTGTGGGAGATGGAATATTATTGATATGGATATTTTGGTTGATGGTAATGGCCTATAGAATGGGCAGAGGTTGCACAATCCTTGTAGAAGATACTAGGATAACTTGTATCAAAGCTAAAGTACTCATCTTCAAAAACTATAAAAGAATAAAAAATGTATTCAAACTAATCTGTAAGGCATGCATAACTAATGTTGTAATAGTCATGAACATATTCTATATCTAAATTTGATTTTAACTCAAGGGACTTTGAATTTGATATTGAGATTGATGTTGATTCAGATTTTGATTATGATGTTAAATTTGATGTCGGTCCAAGAGTAAAACTTGAATCTAACTCTGATTCTTCATCTTATGGGTACTCTATTATAATGATGTCTTATTGAATATTTGGTTTTGGACAAGTAATGGCATAATGGGCTCCAAAAATACTAGTTTGTTAAAGTGAGTCTCCTCTATAATGGGAAAAAGGTTAAGAGACAATTCCTTAGAGATTGGCTTGTCAATAGGAGGCTCTTGAAAAATAGGCATATGGTCAAGGTAATGATTTTCCCAAAGGTGGTTATAATCATTAGGAAGTGATTCAACAAAGACTGGATCATTAGAGTGAGACTCCTTGATAACTAGTATAGGATTAATAGGCAATTTATCACAGGTAGATTTATCACAAATGGTTGATTCAATAGAAACATCTTGGATTGGTTGGTTCTCTTGGACTTGTTTTTAATGAGTTAAAAAATACTAGTTGTAAACACATCTTGGTCTTCAAATGATTGGATGGGATTGGTACTGGATGAGCATTGCCTTATGGTTGGATAATGGTAGGCC
Organism: Torreya grandis; assembly: GCA_037957365.1. Classification (NCBI taxonomy): domain Eukaryota; kingdom Viridiplantae; phylum Streptophyta; class Pinopsida; order Cupressales; family Taxaceae; genus Torreya; species Torreya grandis. The sequence goes on from JARHVA010002354.1 coordinate 443,880, forward strand.
CTTGGGGAGCATGATTGCTTGCATGAGCCAAAGGACAAAGTCCTAAGATGGTAATGATAGGGTGTTATGGGGCTTGATTTCTTGTACAAGCTAAAGAACTAGGTCCTATAATGATGAAGGGGTGTTGTGGAGCTTGATTGCTCACACAAACCAAAGGATGAGGTGCTGGTATATAAATGGTTGGGCATTGTGGAGCTTGGTTGCTCACACAAACCAAAGGATGAGATCTTGGTATGGGAATGGTGTGAAATAAAAACACTAATAACATAACATCTCTAGGCCTAGACACTAGGGAGAGCTTAGTTAACAAAAATAAATGATAAACACAACTAAAAAGTAAAGAATACAATACAAGAATTCCTTCACCTTCCTTGGATGCTCCAAAATCCTTTGTAGTGGTGACTTGCTCAGCTTGTGCTCATGAAGTCCTTGGCAATGGAAGCTTGGCTACCTCCATCTCTCCTTGGCACCTTTGGCTTGTGGCTTGACTTTACTTGGAATCAATTTGGCATGGTAACACTAGTTTCTTGAAGCTTTTAGAAATATTTGAGCATTATAACTTTTCATAATCTATACTTTTGAAGATATTTGAGCATAATAAATTTGAACCAAAATAGCTTAAAAATGATGTAGCAAGGCCTCCTATTTATAGATTTTTGGATTTGATCATAATCAACCTCAACCGTCTATCTCAAGATTGATATGTATGGTTAAGGATTAATTCAATTTTTGGACTTAAGTTTATAATTATCCTCATCATGACATGGGAAGAAGGGGCAATTAAGAGGCATGGAGGGCATCATGGAAAGCATAGATGAGGCATGGAGGGCATGAATCTTGATATTTGTGGCATTTATGGCCTAGGGATGTCTTCCCAAGAAATGAGGTCACTTGATGAAAATATTCAATATTCATTTCCAAAAATAAGTATTCAACAAGTTTCCATGGAATTATTAATTAAGCCTTGATTTTGGTTAATTAGTTCTTAAGCATGATTAAACACTTTGTGCAAAAATTACTCAAATTGATTAGAATACCTTTTATTGGTCCAAAATTCAACTAGAATAGAAATGTGTTAGAGTCGTTATCCCATTTAGGATGCTTCTAAAAACAAATAACAAAGGCACATATCTTGTGTAAAAGATTTGATAGGGAAGAGCAATCCAGAGCACCCAAGGCAAATTTGGCATTTTGACTTAAAATGATCTGATCAAAGTTAGCTAGCCCATAAATTGCATTACCCCATTTAGGGATACCCTGGCCAACATCAACACTTGAATATGTTAATTTCACATCATTTAGCATGTTTTAGTGTTTTTAGGCCAAATTATGCATTTTGGGTGGAAATTAGCCAAAAGCCTGATTGGAGGTTATCGATGGCCAATTTTAGGTGTCTATAGCTACTTTTGTAGATATTATGCAAGATCTAACATGAAATACAAGCATTATTACCTTTGTTTATAAAGAGGTGTCCTCAAAGAATATCATTTTTTAAGACCTGCATTCATCAACACAAATTCCTCCTAATAATAAATAAAACCAACATGACTATATGCCATAAATTTAAAAGACATAATGATGTTATTTCACTCTTAAAATTATTACAAAAGTCCCCACCTTACAAGGCTATTTTTGTGATAATATTACATGTGAAAACATTCCCACAAAATGTAGAGTCACCACATGTGGCCATCATGTTAAACTCCATCAAAGGGACCAAGCATAATATATCCTTTGAAAAGGAGGATCCACCATCTCAGCCTTTGATAAATAGTTATTTTCCAATTTATATCCAAGTGTGTGTTTGTAATAAAATGTTAAAATGATTTCTTATAAACAATGTTTCAGGACTCATTGTTTGCAATATATCCTTTCTCTAATTAATTGGCATTGGACCTTTAGATTTAGAACCATCTAATATGAGCATCAAGGGATTTGATAATATTTCATGATAAGTATTGGGGAAAATAACATTGAATATTACCATGCCCCCCCCCCCTCCACATTACCTAATTTGTGTTAAATTATGCTAAATGATTCAAACTATAATATATTGTTGGGATGGATTTAGATACATTAAATATATGTGATTCCATATACTTTGCATGCCTAAATAAAAATTAGCCATCAAATATCTATTTACATATGTCTACTGTATCTTAATCCCTTCAAACATCATGATATAGTCCAACAAACAAGTGATATTAAGATAAAACCCTACAAAACTAAGTTTGATCCTTAATATTTACTAAAATATGGACACAAAGGATAAGGTTTGGGAAATCATGAGTAGGGTTAGCTCCACCCATTTCTCATACAATTTTTTCAACATTGGTTGATACAATATTATAAAAACTCAAGTAGATTATTATATCTAAGGCACTGATGAGACAATTATCATGTTTACTTGAGTCTTCCACTTCATTACTGCCATGGATTGTAGAGCATCATCTTATATCTCTCCCTCATCCTATAGAGATTGATATGAATAGACCTCTACCCAAAGGGTACAATGAAAATTTATATTTTATTTATGACTATGGACCAAGGCATTATATGAACATATTTTTAATTTGAAACATATGATCCAATACCTCATCGATGACCAAAAAATTGCATTTGATTATCCTCTAAAGGAATTAGGTTCACAACCTAGTGATCACCAAAAATAGAAAATATTTAACAATCCTTTGCATGATCATTCAAAAAATGATCCAAAACTAAAAATGGAATACAATACACAATAAGATCTTCAGAGTAAACAAATCAAACAACATATAGGCCAATAGGGTTTAACAATCACCTTATTTATGGGTAGTGATTTTTTTTGGCATAACCATTTTGATCCTACACAAATAAATTTTGATTGTAATATAAGACATTTTCAATAGGTTAGATTTTACCTACAAGACTTGCAAAAAAATGTCAGTTGGAAAAACTACTTAGGCCACATAAGACTACCAATTACTTGTGGCACTAAATTAATTCAAATAAGGGTTTGGGTTATGCCTACCACATTTACATATTCATTTACATTTGGTACTCTTTGGTTATATCAAATAAAATAAAAAATTAACCAAAATCATCATGGTATTTTTATTTTCATGAAGGCTAATTGATCCAGAAGGGAGAACATCATTAGAGAGGGTTTCCAAGTGATAGCATCGGTTCTTATATTACACATGTAAATCCTGAGAAGGAACATGCTATGCATTTTTTTCACTTATCTGAAAATAATCCAATCAATGAAAAATATCCAACATAAGGTTGTGAGCTCTCACAGATTCTAAAAATACCAAAAAAATAAAAAAATACAAAAATATGTTTGACATCTACATATTATATTGGCTCCTTGGCATCTATGTGTTAGTTCCATGTTGATGGATATCATATTAGTTACTTCTACATACACATGTTTAAAACTTCTATTTGAGTGTGATATAAGCATACACAGATATGTGATCTATGAAAATTTAGATGTTAGGATTTCCCTCTACTCACACACTAGGAAATTGGGGGCATCTACCTCTACGATCATGATATATACAGGGTATATCATTTTATGGTCACTTTACATTAGCATGTTTGATATCATATGTGTACTTACACATGCCTTTATCCATGATTATATATTTCATATTATACTTTATATGTTATATGTTCAATATTTTTTACTAACACATTTGATCCATGGGTTACTATGATATGCTCATGATAGTTGTTAATGTTTTCATTTATGCACGTCTTGAGTGTCTTGTCTTGCTATTATTATTTTTGTTGAGCATTTGAATATGATCCATTTTATTAGCTCCCATGTCTTTATTTCACTCTTTGACATTTGAATATATCATTACTTATTGTATAAACATTTGAATATGTCATTCTTACTTTTTGTGGATGATTGACTAAGTCATGTCTATTCATTTATACAACATTTGAACATGCCTCTAGTTTGTGGTCTCCTTAAAATACTATATTTTGATTTGATTTTGAGTGCCCTTATGTATGTTATTGATTTATTCTTGAGTTTTAAATGTTACTATACAGAGATTGTCATGATTTAATCATGCATCTTAGGCATTGATGTGTTCACATTTTATGTGCTTCAATGATACATTTACCTAGACTTGTTCTCGTGTATGCTACATGGTTCATTAATTGTTATATGGTTATATTATCCTTTTGAGGTGAGGTAACTACCAATTTATATCTTCACTCACCTAAAAGCAGGGAATATTAGTGGTGGCATGTCATAGAGGCATAGATTCCACATATTCATAGTTTCAGATTTAGTGGAGGCATGTTTTGGAAATGTGTTCTCCACACATATTCAATATTTAGCATCTCTAGATTATAGTGGGGGAATGTACTGGAAACATATCCTCCACATTGGAACTTATATCATTTTTTAATTTAATTTTATATAGGGGGAATGCTTTGGAAGAATGTTCCCCACATTTAGTTTTAAATTGGCCAAATTGTACAGTTATATGATTCAAATACATATTTGTGGAAGAATTTTATACATTGGTACCATTGTTATACATAGTTTTAGCATATGACATATATAAGGTGCATATTCTCTGCAATGTGTGTCTAATATTTCAAAATCAAATCATTTTCATTCACCAACCACCAAGTTGAAATTTTATAGATTATATTGATCCAATCTATTATAATAGTTGGTTCACTTTTTTATATGGTTGAGGTGATTAAATCACTCAATATTTCCAAGTTTGTAGGTTGGACTTGATTGTATCATCCAACCTTAATAATTTGATAGTATGAGTTGACTTGGTTCATTCACACTCACCAAGTTATAAGTATGATTGGGTTTCATGGTTGAGCTAGTCTAAACTGCTAGGTGACAATCCACATTTTATCCAAGGTTGGGGGAATGGGACCTCTTATCTCTCTATCTCTCTTTATCTCCTTAAATATATGAAATTTATAGATTTATATTTTTCCTAATCCCAATTTCAATGATTCATAATAATAGATCTTTCAAATAAAATTACCAAAAGGTAAGATGATTACATTGATACACATGTATACTCTTAAACCTTGCTCTCTTTCAATTTCAATCATTTCATTTTTTTCAATTTAAAATTATATGCACTAATTATATTCTATAACATGTTATTGGTTTTAGGTCAGTTACCAATAAATCACTCAAGTTGGACTCAAGTAGAGTCAAGGTGTACTATACACACCCAAATACACATTTTGTTCTTTTAAACTAGAAATTTCATTACTAGATTAAAAGGGGGGAATGTAGATGATATTTATGAACTATATAACACCTCAGTCTTGTACAGTTGGAAAACTTAGACATTAGTTGACCCTCTTAGTTTTAGACCTTTCTTACTTCTAAAAGTATTGCATCTACTCTATCTTATGCCCCTTGGCCTATATCTTAGTATGACTAGTTTTATGTTGCTAACCCAGGCTTTTTATCTTGCCTAGAATGTTTAAAAACTAATTATCTTCCACTTCTACAAGTTTTGGACCTATACCTACTTTTCTACTTCTCAAACACTTGCATCGCGGTCATATGCCTACATCAACACAAGTGTCCATACTGATATAAGTGTCCAATGCCATAAATTCATTTAATTTACAAATAAAATGTATCCTAATGGTCATCATAAGTGTTATTATGTGAGAAATTATCTCTATAGGAGTGGTATATATGCATGATCACTCCTCATTGATTACTCACCTATCACAAACCTAGATTCATACTAAAGAGCATTCAATTAAACAAAACTTCCCTATTTTCTCTTATTTCCATATTAATCATAGGGGTAACACATCTACAAGTCTAAATTACTAAAGGAGTAACCCAAGAGCTATATTTTCCAAGTTAAAAGATAGGTCAATGTTGTACTTATTTATCACATATTTCATGATTAACACACAAGCCAACACATAGGGGAGAAATACATAATTTTGAGGCCCTCTTCATAGTATTGGTTGTGTAGGTAGTGCTCATTGATAGATTGGTATTTGGGATAGATCGAAATTGTATGACCACTAACCCATTTTTTCCACAACTACTATGAAGATGAAGAACTAGGGTTTTGATCATTTGACAAAGAGTGATAGTCCATGACCCAGATTTAACTACACTAGATCAAAGGCAATGAAAAACCCATAACCATCTAGGTGGTCACATCATATTTAGTAATTATTCTATATTGAATACCTACATCTGATCTAGACACTAGCATCAACATAACCATCCTAGGCTGATGTAAGTGTCTATGGCTATAAAGGTACTTAATCTAGAATTTAGTGATTATTCCACAATATTATTTTGGTTTACTTCCTGTACGTTCTAGATATAGATTTGTATTATCATTAGAACCATCTAGGTATATTATTTCATTATCATTACAATATCTAACATAGTTATACTTTCTATTTTAGTATATCTCAACATAATAAATACAGTATATGTGCTATCTGAGTTTTGATCCATAGAAGAGACAAGGTAAAAAGAGACCATAATAAAAATAAGTGGGATGATAGGATAGTAAATTCAATAGAAGATCCATGACCTCGTCCTCTACTATAAATTTATTTATCACACTTATGTTTATTCATTTCTATATTCTAAAATGTATCTATCCCATAATATGATCCTAATCTAATTTAGGGTTAAACATTGGAGGATAAATTTGACTCTCTTTTTATTAGAAATTTTTGTTTGTTGTTTGGGTTTCATTATTTTGGGGTGAGAGAAAGATGATAGAGTGATGGTTATTGGGAAGAGCTTGTGGGAAGAAGGAGTGGATCTTCATGGATCTTGGGATCTTGTTTGATGCATGTCAAATGGAGGAGATGGTAGGTATTACTTTCACACATTTTATATATAGAAAAAATTGGTCAATAAAATGATGTACAAGAGAAGTTAGGATTAGTGTTTTGTTTATGTGATTAAAATCTTTTTTATTCTCTCCTTCAATCTTTACCAATAACTCTCTCTTTTTGTCCTTGAATATTAAATGAGATTAATGTTGCAAACTAAAAATGTTTATTTTTAGTTGTGTGTTATTTTTTAAGAAAATGTTCTCTCCTCTTCTCACACTCAAATAGTCAAGAAAAATTATTTTCATTTGATTATGAGGAAAATATGTTCTCTCTTCCTTACTACCATCATCTATCATTGAGACACGAAGATTAAAATGGATGACTGAAATGGTTTAATTTGTGTTGTTTATTTTTTAAAGGAAATGTGGATCTTGATTTGTTATAAAGGGATAATATCCTTATCTCTTTGTATTAAAGGAAATGAAAAGAGTACCTCTCTTCTCTTGAACTCCTAAAGAAAATCTATATTGGAAATGAAAATGGAATATTTGGAAATGAAAATGGATAAGTGGTGTTTGTACAGTTATTTGTGAGAATAATAATCTCTTTCCCTCTCCTAATTTTTAAAAGGAAGAGACTATTAAAATTATACACTTTTGTTCTTGTTTTATTCAAAAATAAAATGGGTGAAAATTATTTAGTTTTAGATTATTACAAATCGTAAAGTGTAAGCCAATATGGTTGAGAATACATATGTTGTGTAAACATTTGGATGTGTGTTATTTGTCTCTCTCTAAAAAATTTACCTTAATAAATGAAATCATAGGTGAAAACTAATGTTATGTTGAATAGAGATTTAAAAAATAAAATTTTATAATTATGTATCTAAGCTTACGCAATGTAATAAAAATATAAAATGTGTATCTCATTTATCTTTCTCTATATATTCATTTTAATTTAAAAAGTTTCAAAATTGGTAATGGAATGGAGTTATTTTAGAGTTTGTGTATATCACCAATAAACTTGTATAAAGTGAAATTAAAATTTAAGATGTGTACACAAAGATACAAGTAAATGCATATATACAATAAATTATAGATAAATAAATTTATGATATTTTTATATACAATTATATATATATAATAAATATTAACTTTGTGATAACCAAAAGTAAATATGTATATATATTTATATATATCCAAAATCCTTATATTATAGAATAATAAATAAATGTATTTTTATAAATAAATTAACACACACACACATTATGGATTTTCATTTAAAGGAGTAATTATTATTAAAAACATAAAATCAAATTGTGGCCCTTATCATTTTTGTTTATGATTATTTTAGTTATTTTTTATTTTTTATTATTTATTTATTTTTTGTGTGTATAATAAATTAGTTTGGGTAGGGGGGACTAAGTCGACCCCCAACCCCATTCCATTAATGGAAGGGGGAATGGGTTGGGCCAGCCCACCCACCCATACTTTCCATGTGGAATAATAGGCCATAGGCCAGCTAAGGTCGTGACCATGCCCTGTGAGGCTTGGTCAAGCCCACAATCTACTTTTGCTTTAATAAATTATGTATTTGAATAAATAAAAATAAAATATTAAATAAGTATTATTTATTTAGAAATTAATTATATGTATATATATATATATATATATATATATATATATATATATATAATTTTATTGGAAGCATATATACTTAGAGTACATATATACACTTGAGTGTGTATATATAGTGTTGAATATATAAAGAGGAATATAGATAAATTTTTAAATCAATACATGTATATACAAGGAGTATATATGACAAAAAGTCAATGGCCACTAAACTTGTTATCTTCCTTCTTGAACCCCATTTTCTCACCTCTCCACCAAACCTACAAAATGGAAAAAAAGGAGAAATGATGAATTTTTTTTAAATGGTTACTTTTATCTTGGCTATAATTAAGTTTAGGGCAAAATTTTGAAACCTAGACCTAGTGGTGTATGTTTATTTGAATCCTATGGCGAGGATTTGACCCACAACCACTTAAGATAAGTGGGTGCTATTTTTATTAAATTAATATATTTATTTCACTCCTAACAATTTTCTTTGGGCATTTAGATTGTTTGTGTAAACTTAAAAAATTTATCCCTCTAAGAAATTTTAAATACTCCTCAGCTTTTCGTATTAAAATACATTATTCAATTTCTTGTGAACATTTTTTTTTAAATGTTTAATTAAGGGGACCAAAGTTTGACTGGATGAAAAATATGGTTGTAGATCCAAACTCTAATTGAAGCAGTGGTTATTTCAACCTATCAAAGTTAATTATAACATGATTTTGATCTTCAAACTCAAGACATGGGTATTTTTCCATCTTGTTCAACTTGTCTTAAACCCCTTTCAGAATTGAAGGAAAATAAATACCTAAACTAGGAATTTGTCTAAAGTAAGACTCAAAACTAATTTTATTAGGTTGTAGAAAATGTAGACCATTTTTAGTCTTATTAAAAACTATATTTTTTCACATTTCAAGATGGAGTTTGCAAGAGTAAATTTATAGATATTTTTCTCACCTCCAAAGTCATTTCAGATATGGCATAAAATAAATACTTAAATTTAAAATTTTAAATATATGAAAATTGGAAATAATTATATTTAGATACAAAATATGTAATTAGTAATCATATAATTTTTACTCCTTTTAGAAGTCATCATTTTTGATCAATTTTGGGAGATGATTGTAGGGGCAAAATCCCTTTATTTTCCTCTTGTTCCTAAAGTCTATTTGGCATCGATGTTATTAAAACATCAAGAAATATAATTTATCAAAACCATAATTAGTAATCAATTCCCATAGTTTAAAATTTTCATTTAAATAATAAAATAGATTTACTACAAACTTTTGTTAGTTTTGGCAAGGCAATTCTAAAACCAGTTTACAGAGAATGTTTTTAAGGTAATTTTTAGTATGTTAAATTCAATTTGTAATAATTATTAAAATCATTGGTTTCTTCTAAATTGAAATATTATTATGCAGTAAATATTACCATTATATCTTATATAATAGGTTATTATGGCTATAAAAAATTATTTATCTTGTTATAAATTAAAACAAGGATATTTTTGTGCCTACTTTATCCAACTTGGAGTTTGTATGTTTTATTGCATTTCTAAGCATTGTTGGTCATGAAATATTTTTGTGTCTTTTCCATTTATTAATAAAATTAGTGGCTATCATGTATCCTTTTAGCCTAAAACATTTAATCTAACCTTATTTCAATTTTCAAGCCTTAAAATGATTTTATTTATTTAAGGCCTTAATTGCACCTTTATAGGTTTGTAAAAAAGTCATGTTATAGTTTGCCTTGGAATGTACTCTTAGAGTAAGGGTTTATTTTGTATTAAAAGTTATAAGCCTAAATGTGTGTGCTTTCAATATGTTTGGATGCACTTGTAACCCTTATTAGTGCTTAGATGTGTTTAGGCATGTTAGTGGTTTTAGTGTTACTTGTGAGGTGTAACTACGTTATCTTAGTTGTGAGTCTAATAAAGGAAGGTTATAAGCCTTCATTTTTTAACTTACACTTGTTACAAAACAAGTGAATTATAGCCAACCCTAATTTTTTGTGTGAAATTTATCACCATAGATATGTAGGCATCTTAGGGGAGTGAGTGTGGGCATAATGAACTAACCCTTAGAACACATGCCTAAATAATTAACACTTAGATCACTCATGCAAGCATAGAATATATAGGATTTTTCCTCTCATATATGTATCCTTCTAGTTTATAACTATGTGGAATTCTAAATATATAGTTGTTATTGGGTAACGAACCTTGTTGATGTTTTTGTAAGTGAGCTTGTTTAATTATGTTTTAACCATGGTCACCATTAGAGATCCACTCAAGATATGGAACTTCTCTTATCAATGTAAGCCATATATTATTAAAACTTTAGTTTCATTGGATCAACAAAACTTAGGTTCCTTATCATGTTTGAATTTCATTTGTATTATTATATAGTAGTGCTTGTTTGAGCACATGCATTTGAGTTTTCTAGGTGATTCACAATGAGTGAAACTTTTGAGATTGTGGTTTCTTCATGTATTGGAGGTCTAGAGATTTAGAAGCTCAATTGAGTGATGTATTAGTTGCCTTATTATCCTAGAGTGTTAACCATGTTTTAGTGATGATGCCTTGTGGAAGAGACCATAAATTTTTTAAGGAGAACTATATTGGAACCTGATTCCATGGAGTGGATATGTAGGTTGCCCAAGTTATGGTGGGGGCATAAGTTCTAGGTCATAGACTAGGTTAGGGGTGATTTTTCATCATCCTTCATATTGAGGTTGCTCATTACTATTTGAATTAAATTTATAGATGATGTTAGTTATAAAAAAAATGAGTTTGATCTACATGTGGTTGTTGCCAACCCCTTCACATTAAGTTTGGTTTGGGTAGATGGTAACTAACTCGAAATGAAGGTACCTTTATAACTATCCTTTTTTTTGTTCCTTGAGTATAGAGTTTTTATTATGATAGTAAAGACTCTCCCTTGGTGAGATTTAGGGTGGTAACCATATTATAAAGTAATTTTTTATTTAGTTTACTTGTGTCAGTTGATTGGAGATGTATGGTTGAATGTTTTATTGACATAATAAATCAAGAAATTATAGTTTAATTTGACCATTTATTAATGGAATCATATTAATATGACTTGTCCCTATTCATTAATTATGGATTTAATCAAATGATTTATGAAATCTTATTTGATCATAACATCACCCTAATATTTGTATTTCACTTCATAGGGAAGCCTTGTGGAGGAAAATAGTTAAATTAAATAAAATCATATTATAATTGTGTGTCACACTTATATTACATGTTGATAATATAAACATTGTTAAACTATTAAGCAACAACAAATAATTAATTAAACAATCATTCACTTAAGTAAACAAAACAAAAATGAAAAAATACATGGGTTTTGGGAACAAAAACATTTTGGGTATGACAACTAGTGTGGTAAACCATAAAACCATATAAGTGCATATTATTTTAATCTTTTGGGAAGTAACTTTTTTAATAACCTATTTTTGGGTGCATAGTCCAAAATCTTTACTTGATATGATCTCAAAGGTTCCTTAGGTTCACCATTTTAATCATACAATGTAAGCTTAGGTTCCATAAAAATAGTTGGTAAAGGATAGGATGAAATATGTTGAGCCAATAGAGTATGAAATAAAGTCTATGAATCAAGCACCTAATTAGGTTTTAAATCACCTTGTTCCAAATTTAATACCTTAGTTTGCAAGGCTAAAACCTATTGCATAAGGGATTTTACATTAGGAGTAGAATGTGTGTTAACCAAAGGTGGTGTCATAAATGACTAAGTAGAAATATGCACATTGATTTATGGAAACCCCTAGGTTGCCCCCATAGTAAATGGTGGTACAAAATTTATATCTAATGGTGTAGATAAAGGTAAGGAACCCATAACAATTGAAGTTTTATATGTATTAGCCATGATTTCACTTTTTGTTTCCAAAAGAGTTTGTAAAATAGTATTATAATCATGAGGTTGTTTGTGGAATCTTTCCTAAAAGTTATGAATAATTTGTGCATTATCAGTCTCTATTTTTTCATCACCTATAGGTAGAAGTACATCTTGATGCTCATTGTGAGAGTCAATGTTGTCTTGATTATAATGTTCATGATCTGATGTATTTCATGTACTTCTAGATATTCAATTTATTCATTAGTATTTGAGTATCCTAATATACCTTGTTATTATCCACCTTATGTGCCTTACCAAAATAAATTTGAGTAGACTCAATTTGGGTACCACTTAGTGTAACACTTCTTCTAAGATAGGTAGAAATAAATTTTCTGGATTGCATAAAATATGAAATTGAAACTTAGAAGATTGTTGTTAACAAATAGTTTACCAAATCTAAAAACCCTAATAAAATAATTAGAAACAACAATAACAAGGAAAGAAACCCTAGTAACATGAATGGTTAGAACTTACAATATTCAATCAATAGACAATTCACCAATATGTTTCATGAACTTTATGATTAAGAGAATTTTGATCTTAATTAGACAAATTATTGAGAAAAATATTAGTGTATAAGATATGTAATATATCACACAAACTAATTTTTAGCTTATTAAATATATAAATATGTTAAAAAGGGAAAATGCCAAAGAATAACTTAGTTAGAAATAAGATATGTAGAACTATAAGTGTAACTGTGAAACTTATTGAATGAATGTGTGAGGTCACTTTGAATTAGGAATAGGGCTTTGCATCCATCTAAGATAAAGTCACGCTAATTGTATAAAGTCATCCTATGTTGGTGTTCATAGGGCAAACTAGAATCTGATAAGGTTTTAGCTCTATGTGTAAGAATATATAATTATGCCTTCACCAATTGGTATTGTGTGTGTGATCAGATCTATGCAATTCATTATGGAAGTTTTTGTATGACTTATTCTTCACTTGGAACCCTATCTTGATATACCATGAGGGATAAAAAAACAAAAGGTAAAAATGAGTTAGTGGTTAAAGTTATAATTGACCTCAACACCCCATGTGTTGAGTGTTCCCTACATATCAAAGATGGATAAAACTCCATGTATTTCTCCCATGATACAATGGTGTGTGCTAAAAAATGTTGTAATGTTAGATGTTGGTGTAATCCTAGAGTGATTACATACTTTAACAATGACTTGTGCCCTTAGAGGTGTATTTAGAATTATCTTAGGTCTACTTGGGTTCTATGGACTTTGAATTGGGAAGATTTGGTGTTTTAATCTCAATGTGTACTTAAATTTTCTAGTAATTTTCCTTGATATGATCCTATAGTGAAAAAAAGTTTTGAAAATGTGGATTTATAGTGATCATTTTGGAATTCCTTCAAATGAGAATTGTAAAATGTGTGGGATTACCCATTAGGTGATTTTTAATTTGAAAAACTAGTTATTATTTGATCGGAGGATGTGATTGATAGATGCAAACACTACCAATGATTAGGCTTGTCCTAAAAGAGTGACCTTGTCTGAGGAACAAATATAGTTAATTTGGGTGTGTGAATCAATCCAAAGATTAACTTAGGTTGTTTGGAATGATAAATATGAACATTTAGTAATCATTAGTTTACTCATAGGAGTAGTTCATCCACATAAAAGTGGAGTGGTGGTCAAGAGCCATCAATTTAAGCATGAGATAAGTTTGCATGTGTGGTGACAAGTGCATCATTTTATAAATAAATGTAAATTTATGTATCTACATCAGCCACCAAAGACTAGACATTAGTATTTTTTGTGTTATTTCTGATCCTGTGTAGTGTCATCCTAATGTGTCTTCATGACACTTGCAAAATACCATGTTTATTTGCATTCTAACACCCATCAGCATAGGAAATCATATCTTCCCAACTTGTATAATTGTCCCTTGAATAAATGATATGGTTCCACCTTTATCCATAATTTTTAATTTTTATTTACAGTCCAACCTTTCTTGTGTCATTCTAGATGTTAATAAAGTTTATATATCTACCATTTCCTTCAGAACACACTAAATCCTATATAATTACATATTCAACATGTCATCTTCAATTAAATATGCATCCTCATCTATGTTAATGAATGATAAATTCTCTAGCCTTACATTCAATCTCCCAATTTTTAATACTATCGAGAACCAAAATTAATAGAATAATACTATCCATCGACAAATTATTCCATGTAAGATTAGTTTTTTATAACATTACTTCAATGCCACATTATTAGTAAAAAAAAAAATTGTGCAGCTAAAATATATTATCAAAGATTTTTCCATGTATATGCCATGGCTAATGCTTCCCTCTTTGGATTTTTTAAATTTATCTTGGCTTTAAGAAGCTTCCTATCTAAAATGAAATATAGTGGTAAATGTTTCCCTCCCTTGGTTGTGCCAATATATTTCTAACCACCATGCATGAAGCATATACATGTACATGAAATGGTATTTTCTAATTGAGGAATTGTAATATTGTTGTGCTTACAAATTTGGATTTCATAAATTCAAATGATCCCCTTATATCTATACATATAAATGGACCCTCCTTGTGTAATAATTATTCCAAAAGGTTAGTTGTATTTGCATATCCCTTGATAATTTTTTTGTAATATCCATAATGTCTTAAAAATGTGCAAACATCATTTTCATTGTGTGGTGCTTCTAATTATAATACTAATATAATATTGGTTAGCTCCCCCAATTTTACCTATTTGAAAATTACATGAAACAATAATATCCCAGTGGTACTACAAATGTACATCTTTTTGGGTTTAGTGATATTTATAATTGCCTACATCTTTAATCATAATACATAAATATTGTGAATGGTCTTTTACTAAACCATAGGTAGTACAATCATGTAAGTATACTTGGAGAAAATTATGAACAAAATATTTGAAAGCATCTACCACAATGTAAAAAAATCCATTGGTGATTTTTTCAATCTAAATGACATAAATTTATAGGAAAAAACTCCCCTTTCTAAGGAAAATTTAGTTGTTTCCTTGTCATATTCCATTATTTAGACATAAAGGTATCCTAAAAATAAATTGATGGAAGTTTAAATTCATTAATCAACCACTCCTAACACTTTTTTTGTAAATGGAGTAACAAATGGATCTTGGATGCATGGATATTTTAAAATTTTATATTACATATACATTCAAATTCTTCCATCCTTCTTGATGTTGAAAAACATCAAGTTAACCCAATCTGAATCCTATACTCAGTAAATAAATCATGCTTCAAGCATTTTATCAATTTCTTCCTCAACTCATGTACATAAATTGGGATTAATTTTATATGGCCTATTTTTACTATCCTAACTCCCTCATGTAACTTAATATGTATTTTGTACAATGAGTAATAAAATTCATTTATCTTGATGTAGTTCTTGGGGAACAAGTCTCTAAATTCTTTGATTAGCTCAGTAATACATGTGATGACATCATTTATCTAGTAATACATAATAATTTTTATGTGTGGATATTAGTTTGTTCCAATATTTACCTCATTAATGTGCAAGGGTTGATCATAGTATTTATCCCCATCCGTTTGCACATTTTTAATTATTCTTTCCCCTGTGGAAGTAATGAGATTTAAATGATCTACATCATAATCCTCTACATATTTTTAATTTTTTGAGGATTGGATCTAACTCCTCATATCTTATGGGTACCTCATATATCATTACACTTTCCCCTCCTTGTAATATGTGCATAATTTCATGTCCCTCATTATCATTCATCTTCCTAATTCTATCCTTCATGGATCCATCATTTTTAAAGATGGCTTCCATGGCTTTCAACAATTCTTGTCAATATTACCTATTTTTATGAAGCCTAAAAGTTTTCATGAACTCTTTTTTCATGATTGCTAACTATTTTTCCTCTTCATGTGTTGCTTAATATGTACCATGCACATGCCCAAGTTTTTAGAGTCATCTAGATAGTGTATAGCCACAACCATAAGGGAATTTATAGCTTACCTTACATCCATATACTATAACACTTATTAATGTGATCCTCTAGGTTGGTATCCCTTGTATATTGCCATAAACACATATTTTCAGTTATCCTTTAAAATCTCATGTTTTATGTTACCCCAGTTCAATAAATGTGGTTCATGTGTCACCCATCATCACGTCGATGTGTTTCATAATGTGTGAACCAACATTGGCCTTATTTTTTTTATAATGGTAAGTAAACCTATAAATATTTAATTTACTCTACATCACTCTTTGATTCATAAAACCTTGGAAGTCTTCTTAGTCTCCCCTTAATTATTCAGACACACCCTATTTTTGACCTTCATGACCTAGGGAACCCATTTCATCTTGTTTTTTGGTATTGGTTGAGATGTTCTCATTTTTATGTTACATATTATTGATCCACTTTTTAAATATCTCACACAAGACCTTTGGACTCTTTCCCATTACCCACATGTAACTTCTTATGCCTCCTAGACCCATCTTTCACATACCATACTTGGGTATCTGTCATCGATGCCCCACTTCACCATCTTAACCTCCCATCCTCATATGAGTTGACACATTTTTTCCCTTTGTATTAATACTATATATATATATTTTATTTTTTCCTCCATATCAATATTTTATACATATTTGGGTCCATGTTCATTATCCTATGGGATCATCACTCTCTAATCTCCATTCTTGAAACTCATATAGTGTTACTTAAAATTCATGTCTTTTTGGTTTCCATAGCATCATGGCTTGCCTAAAATTTATAGATAATTGTTTACTTATACTAGTTCACTTACATAAAAATATATCAAAAATATATCTGATAATATCCAACACTAAAAACTTTAGTACTCCTATGGGTTTTGAATGAGTTTTTATTTCCCATAGTAAATTTTGTGAGGGATATAGTTTAGGGATGCCCATTATTCTCCACACATCATTAATCACTATATTTAACTCAACATTTGTATCCACTTATATGTTATTTAGTTCCATTTCATTAATATTGGTATAAATAATGAGTTATATGCCATAACCATCATTTTTTGTGTGACCAATATCCTTTATATGGTCCCTTCTCTACTCATGCACCTCCTCCATACTTTTTATAAGACTTGACTTTAAGAAAGGAATCACACCCTAATGTTTTAGTAGAGATTAAATATGTATAATTTAATGTACTTCCTTCACACTCATCCATTTTTATTTTTTATCCCTTATATTAGGTCCCAACTCTCGTGTTATTTGCATTCCACTGTGTAGGTCCCTGAATATAACTTTGAAATTGTGCATCCATATGCTATGCTACTAGCTCATGTGGTTTTCATATTCAAATATAATTTTTCAACCATTATTTTATGTGTGTTTTTGTTCCACTACATGTCTTAATATTCACTTATGGTCAATTTCATCTTTTTTTTGAATTCTTCCATTTACTTTGTTGTTGCACAATCGTAATCGTTCTTACTTTCTTGGATTTATCCTTTTTAAATATTTTCTAGATTAAATCTAGGAAATATTTTGTATAGTGTCTCTCATAGCAATGCACACAAGTTATAAATTATGTGCACTATCATTGATAATTATCAATGGATCCACACTTAAAACACAACCCCAAGAATCCAACCCCTTGGGCTCTCTTATCTCCTCTCCTTTTATATTATATTCCTAAATCAAACTCTTATTGGTTCTAATTAAATATTTCTTAGGATTGGTTATACCCTTTCAAGGTTACAACATAACCCTATTTATTTGGATTATGCACTTGATCTAGTTATGGTTGCATAGGAATTTTTGTCATGTCTTATCCTAAAATCCTTTGCCTCTCTCATTTCATCAATTTATCTAAATCCATTGTATCATGGGTGTCTACCTAACACACCATATACCAATACTTGATCCTATCTTATTTTATTCATTGAATTATATGATGATTTCTTATCTTGTGATCCTCTTTAAAAACTTCATAAATAAACTTGATTATATGCACCTTCCTCCATACTTGGTCACCTTTACTATGTTCCTAAATCTTACAATTTGTGCACCAAAGTCCCCTATTCTTTTCATGTGACACCTTCGTAGTTAGTTTTTGTAATTGGGTTGCCATGTTTAAAATGTGTGCTATAAAAATAGGTTTATACCCATATCCATTCCTCTTGATACTTCCAACCTAAGTGTAGCCTCCAATGCTTCCCTTCAATTTGTGAATGTTTTCAATGAAAAATGTCTGAAAAATGCTGCAACTAATCCTCTCATAAATCATTTAACACGTTGTAATGGGTTTATATGATATTAAATATTAGACAAAAGACTCTTTAACTATACATCATATGCCTACAAACTCTCATCTAGGTCCTTTTGAATTTATTTCAGTAATGAAATATTTTTTTCTCAAACTCTAGAATATGGAATTATTGAAAAAGGTTGCATTTGGTCTCTCAAAATATACCATTGTTTGGTTTGGTCATACTTCATATAACAAGTATGATCCCTTTCATATAGTGTGGTAGTAAATTGACTGGTATTTTATCTGATGATGTAATTTTTTTAAGCCTCCACATGATATCACATATATGAACATGATCTAAAGCATCCTCTACCCCCCTATATTTTGGTAACTTTATGAACATCTCATGAAAAATGTTTTTTTGTGATTCATGTGGGATATTAATTTATGTAGTGATTAATAGTGTAATCTCCCCACTTACCATTCCACTTTACATCATCAAACCCCACACCTCCTTATAATGGATCTTTTATGGTCAATATTTAGCTTACTTCATGAATTAGACTACTAGTCCCTAACCACATTCATCCTTGGATTTTAGGTTCTCACTTCTTGATTAATTATTGTTTTTCTTGCATTTTATATCTAACTTATTTATTTTGAAAGATGCGCTCTCCTTAATTTGTAATATTCACTTTACCTAAAATAATTATTTTTCCTATTTACATATATTACTATCACATTTTCTCCCTAATTAACAAAACACATGGGTTTTAGATCTGAATAGGTTTAAATCTATGTGTTATACTATCTATTTCACCTCTTTATATTGAATCCATTATTTATTTAATATTTATTGACTTAGGGTTTATGTAATGGATAGTCCTTTCTCCTTATTGAAGTGCATTTCTATTTTTTGTGACCCAGATGCAAAACCTTATCTTCCTCGTTGAACCTACTCCTTGCTCTTCTTATACTAGTTGTAACCCAAATTTGCACCTAAGATAAGTCAATTAAACCTTATAAAATTTGGGATAACATGGAACTATCTCTCACTTTAGATAAGCTACTACAAGAGATAGATCTCTATGTTTGAAAGGGTTAACTCCCTTGGTCTATATTTTAAGCTCACAGACTACACTAGGCTAATCACTATTGGGGGTGAAAAGTGAAGAAGGAAACATAAATAAACCTAAATAATTAAGGTGATGCACCAAATATAAGTATATAAAACACACTTTCATCTACAAAAATAAAGAAGACTGCTAAAATTGATCTCAACTCAATATTCTTCTAGTATTCATGTTTCTCATAGAGATAGATTGCTATGCATATTAAGAGGTGGGTAAAAAATAGGTATGATATTAGACATTAATAGTATCTCTCACACTTTAAGTCACACTAATAAAACACATATTCTTCATGAAACTTGTTAGAAGAGATGTTAACACTCACACAATGCATACAAGAGTAGAATGGAAGCAAGGAGAAGACATTCATCACTTAACATCCAAGTCTACTACTTGACATACTTAGGAAAGAGTTATAAAGATAAAATAAAATTAATATATTTATTAAAAGACAAATCAAGATGTAAAAATAGTATGGCTTTACCATACCAATTGTGGATCCATTACAAAGCCAAAAAGGCTTGCATATATAGAGCATATGAGAGGTGAGAGAAGAAGAGAAGTGTACGGGTCACAAGGCCAATTGTCAAGACTTGGAAACCAATTAAAATTCAAGAAAATGAGATGGAAAATAGGTAAATAAGTTTTCATGAAAATGTGTCATTCTAAAACATAGCATCTACCTTAAGTTGGCATAGAGATTTTCATTATTTTACTTGAAACTGCCTTGACGAGGAAGAGTCACTTGATTACTTGAAACTGAATTATAAGTCCTTGAAACATATTTACTATCATGGGAAGTTATAAATAATATATTGGCATTCATATATGGCTATATAATTTATGAAATCCCCTTTGTCACTTGTCATTCACTGTCTGTAGTCATTCATTAGCTTTCTAGGCCTAGACCCTCACACTTGTCACTTAAGTGGATTCTAATTGCTCATGGAGTTTCATTGAATGGGTGTTAGATAACTCAATTAAACATTATTTTTCCTCTTTTATATCATATATACCTCAATGAAAATCAAAAAACACTTCTCATCTTCACACTTAGGCAATCACTTTGACTTCTCACTATCCTATTTAGATTGCTTGTAATGAATAGTCTAGCAAAGGTGATTTCATGCATCACTAAGGTGATAGATGAGTATGGTGAGTTATATAAAGTCCTTAAACACCTCTTAATATTAATTTGATTCACAAATTCCCTTATAAACCTATAGAACAACTCAAAACCTTCATGAAACACATAATCAGATATGTATGTACAAGTGATGGTATGAAAAAACTAGATGGTGAGGAGTCTAGGAGAGTGATAAAAATTTATAAGTAACTTTTTAGGTCAAATTACCCATTATGGATGCATTACCATTTATTTATTATCCATCAGGTTGTTGAGAGGGGTTTAGGAGGGTTTTAATGATAAGATCTAGAAGAGCTTATTAGAGAGATTTAAATCATGAATAAAAAATACACAATAATAATAATTCAATCCAAAATATATTATTCCTTACTAATATTCTTTTTTTACTCTCTTACATTGAACTATAGGTAGAGACTAATATATAGGAAAACAATAGCCTATAAATGGGGATACTACAATCCCTATAAAATCTCAATTATCTAATTATATTAATACAAGATATATTGTTAACTATTAATAATATATCTATGTAAAAGACTAACTCATAATAAACCTATTAATGCATTATTGTTTATTAAAAAATAATTATGTTATACATTAATAATTTGAACACCAAACCTCAACATTTAAGTCAACTAGCTTCTTAACAATGATTCATAAAATCTAGATGATTAACCTTAAAAAAAATTCCATTGAGACCAAGTTAGGGACACCCCTAAACTATACCTAGCTTCTCTAGGCACCATGGATACCATTGATATAGGTATGAGAAAATGAAATTGGCTCTCGATCTCCTTATATGCATTCTAGTTAGGCCTAAGAGGAAAATAGGCCAAAATGACCAATTTTTTATTTTTATTTTCAAACTAATAGGTCTAATCAAATTTATAATCTCCTATAAATGCAATTACATTATTTGAAAATATTATATGGCCTTATGGATGATATTAGGCACCTTGAGGGTTTATGTTTAATTTTAAGCCTAATAGACCTAGACTGCAATTCTGAGTATTGGAGCCTTCTAAGGGTTTATAGTGACTATAGGGCATTTTACATATTTTTTCACATTTAGTATAACCTTAAACATCTTCCCATAGTGCCTTAAGACTTTTCATTTCATCCTTTCATCATGGATGCACTAGGCATGTAGGTTGTCTTACTCATAGAGTACCCTCTATCTGAGATAAAATAGAGGACATATCCCCTATTGGTATAGAAAAATAGAGACCATAAAGGTCTATTTTAGGTAATGAAGACATCATGTATAGATTTTAAATATTAGATCACCTCTCTAAAGCTCCTAATAACTCAAATTATCCAAACTAGCTTCTAGGTTTGTCTACAAGTATAAGGTTTTAGGTTGACTAAGTCTGAGGTTTGAAAACTTAGTTTGATAAACCCTCTATATCAATATGGTATTATCCTTTTGAGAATGGTTTGTTACATGGTTCTTCCATCTTATAGCTCTATCAACCTCTAAACCTACATGTTTCATTATCCTAGGCTAGTCTGTAGACTATCAAATTGTAGGTGTGCATCATAGGGAATATGGGATTCTTGTAGGTGTTTATATGTACTTGAACATTATATCTCACACCTTCATATTATATTGAGGTAATTGAGGACCATACCACACTTTAATTTATTCATCTCTTCATTTAAACCATACTCTTTTCTCTCTACTATCAATGCATTAAATGTTTACATTCAAACTATAGATGTTTCATTTGGGGAATCATGATATTCCTATAGGTGGTCATATAATTGAACACTGTACTCACATCCATGTTTCTCTTCAATTTTTTAGAGACATCACCTATTAATAGACTCATTTATTCTTTGTGACCATGCATTATTATTCTAACATTAACCTACTAGGTGTCATTGAAAATTATAGGTTCATGTGGATTTTTGGCACTGTGCTTATTGAGTGTTTCAAGTGGAAACCTGACTAAGTGAAAATCCACTCTACCATCATTTTTTCCTAATGTAAAAACCTCATTATTGTGTCAATATGTGACATATAGGTATAGGCTATAAGAGATAAATCATTAGGCTTATCTATACCTCAAGATACTTCACCATGAGATGACACATAGTATGAGTAAAACCTAATTTGAAGAAGTTAAGGTAAAACTTCTCATTAGAAAGATTCTAACTCTGTGAATCAAGGATCTAAGTTTTAATGTATGCAATGGCCTCATAACTATCACTATGATACTCTCTATGCTCTTAGACCTACTTAAAGGTCTAAATTGAGTTCCAACACCTCCAAAGCCCTTTCAACACTCTATCTCAATACTCCTATAGATTCCTATAGGTGGATGTCATATTAAAGTCTATGTATGTGAATTTCATATTCAACTCCACCTAGTTTCAAATCTTTTATATTTACATTTGTATATACAATTGCCTATACCATCACCATTTTCTTGGGGGTTGAAAACTAATGCATTACATTAACTTGAAAATACTCACAAAGATCAAAACACTATAACTATGAAAACATTATCTACAACTCATAATGGTTATGCATTTCTATCACAATGGAGTGATATTTAATATAAATCCATGTTAAAACATTCCAACTAATTTGAAACCAACATGGAAAGGAATAAAATGCTCTATAGGTACACCTACACTACTTGATAACATCAGACTAATGCAGATAAATGAGAAACTAAAGCCATTAGTGATGCACAAGACGTTTAAAGGCATCAACTATCTTAAATATTATTCATAGAGTATGGACCATGGAAAATGGAAAATATGGCCATGAATTATAATCTCATAAGGATTTCTATCACCCACCAAGTGCACTCTCTTGAAATCTACATCTCCTATCCGTACCAAGTTTAAATTAGTTAACTTTGTAACCTAACTAAGAGAGTGATGAGAGAGAGAGAGAGGTCAATTTATACCATATTTTGACCTATTTAAACCACCTAATCTTGGAAGTGAATTGTGGGGATCTCAATAGACTTCCTTAAAGCCTTACCACATGCTAGCTATGTCATATAGTTTGTACAACATAATAAACTACTCTATTTTTAGTTGATCATCTTAGATAGATAGTGAACCTACAATTTATCAGTTTTAAAATAATTTATCTAACCATTTATAACATTTGGGATGTTAATGTACATATTTAACATTTTTCCTTTGAGGGTATTTACATACAAATTCATTTTGATGACCAAAGGTGGCCAAAAATGACATAAGACAACTAGGCAAATGTAACAGAAGTTTAGAATATACTTTATGACCCTCAAACTATGTTTTAACCATACTAATGACCATGGTGACCATGTTTAAACCTATAATACCTCATGAAAAATTTGAATATGCAAATGAGTTTGACCAAATTTGACCTAGGGTCAAATTTAGTCAACATTTTAGTGATTTCCTAAGGGTAGCATGCTTGCTATGCTAAGGACCAATTGCCTTCTCCTATACTTGGGAAATAGAGTCACATATATAATATAATTTACATTGATAATCCTATAAAATGAAACCAAAAACACACCAAACACATCAAGGAAACAAACACATAAGACTAGAAATAAAACATACACTTGTGCTCTCAAGAACACTTAGGTAAAACACTTCACAACTCAAAGGAAACACACACCTATCCTAATATGTAAAAGACCTCAAAACACTTGAGGTGAAAGATATATTATTCATTGCTTCAAATAGGGTCAAATACAATGCTTGTTTCATCATTGTTTCTCCAAGAAAACATACCTTAATATGATGCATACTTGTCAATGAACACTTGTTTATGTAGATAGTCAAAAGACTTACAAATTTTGGGAATTTTGGTGGCTATAATTATACTAGTTATATCTCTCATGAACACTCTATCCATATCTCTTAGAGTCTTATTTGATCTTGAAACCTATTTGGACTTTGCCATGTCTGTTTGGTAATCTTCAATCTAATCATTGGATATCATCACAACCTTCTCAAAATCAAGTGCCTTTGGAACATGACATGATTGCTATTGTAAGTCATAAAGAATTTCCTCCTTGTGATCATAAAATACTTCATGTTATGCCAATGTTGTTTCTTTCTTGGTAGAGACACCAAGCTCTTCCTTGTGCTTGTTTAGTGCATTATTGACCTTGTCATTAAGTTTGTACTATTTTTAAAAATTTGTGGTCCTGCTCAACTCCTCAAATTCTTATATAATGGCATTGAATTGTTGGCACATGTCATCCACCTCTTCATGATGTTCATGTTCATGAGCATTATATTCTTTGGTAGGTAGCATTGAGTGTTCACTAAAACTATCATGTTTTGTCATATTTGGGATCTCGACATCATCACTTGTGTGTAAAAGATAGTTGACCCATGCAACTTTATCTATAATGTTATCAAGATCAGCCTTAAGGAATCCATCACAATCTTCATGAAGGATATAAGTTCCAAGGACTATTTATTCAAATCCACCTTGCTCAGCTCCCTACTAATCAAGATACAAATTAGATATGCCATAAAAGAGTGTTATAGGTTCTTGATTACTAAGGTGATCATCTTCCTTAATGACATTGAAACTAATGTTATAAGTATAAGTCACATAAGGCTTTAAATGAAAAATAGAAATAGGTTCTAATTTTATTGTCATGTTTGCACCATATCTAGTCCTGGAGTAGTCTGAAGTCAAATAACCTCCAATTTTAGTGGTGAAATATCTTGACAAATAAATTAAAAAATGAGGAGGCACATCTACCACTACAACATATTGATAAATGGTGAAGGTAGGACAAGCATGGAGAATAATTTTCAAGCGTTTGATTATGATAATGGTCTTGGCAATTGATCCATCCAATTATAGAACTCCTTTCATTGAGGCACATAATTCAAGTTCAATTTATCAACTACTTGCTTGAGCATGACACAAGTAGTAGCTCCACTATCAATAAGAAAATTACGTACCAAGGCATGTCTAATGATGATGGATAGATAAAATGGAGGAGGTTTTTCTACCTTTTCAACTTTGTTTGACTGTCCTTCACTAGGCTTCATGGTGTTTATCAAGGCTACCTCTCTCACACTAGGCTGCTTGGTTGCCAAACTGAGCTTGGAAAAATCTTGAAGTAGGTATGATTTTTCATGTATTTATAATGTATCCCAAATTAATAAATGCACATGAGAACTCTTCATTTACTCTACAATATTAGTGAAAGAGCCACTAACCTTAGCTTGCCCACTAGTAGGAATAACACTACATACACCTTAAGAATTCTAAGGTATGAAAGCACTTCTAAACTTCTAATCTCTTTGAACTACTTGTTTATTTGGAATTTTATTAGACATACCTACCCTTTGGTATGTTTTAACATTCATTTATTGACCATTAGTATCCCCTTGAACTTTTAAAACTACGTTTCTCTTTCTCCTTGTGTTTGAAGCTATAAGACCTGTATCTATGCTTGAATGCCCTTGGTAGTTGAAATAACATAAGTCATATTACTTCAAATTGACCAATTCAGACCCCACTTTATCACCCTTCCCTTTAGTCACTCCTCTATTTGGTACTTCATCTTGAGTCATAATTGGCATAGTTCCCAAACTTGTTATGAAGGTTTGATTGAAGGACTCATTGACATAAGAAGTTGCATCATGAGGTTTATCCCATGAAGGTTGACCATCATGTTCTAGGAAAGGTTATTTTTAGTAGGAACTAATTCCATTAAAGTGGAAGGAACATTGGGATTGTATCCATTGTATGACTTAGTTTGAACTAGCCATCCTTAATCTTGAGTATGACCTTCTAAAGGTGGTCTATTACCCTGATAGTTAGGGTAGGATTGATTAGGTTGATAATTTATTTGGAAAGGCCTTAATTTATGCTATTGGATAATCATCTTTATATCTAAGATCACTTTATCCATAGCTATCATCTTATCTACCTCATTAGACTTACTTGGTTGATTAGGGGTAATAGGCTTATGTTTAGGTATTGAAATGAGAGCAATAATAGGTGTAGGGTTTGTAAATTAGGAAATAGAGCTATATAAGGTATTGGGGAAATATTCCTATCTTGAATCAAACAATTATCTACCCTAATGTCCACTTCATAGACATTAGGAAAAGTGTTGCCTCCCATAGATTGTATCATCGTTAAAATGTCACTAGTAAAAGCTTTAAGATAATAAAGGAAAGCATGGTGAGCTATGGGTCTTACCAGTATTGGGATCCTATCCCATTTCTTCTAAAATTTTGTGTTTAAGTCTTTAATGACTTATTGAGGTGCTCTCCTTATGTTGTTCAGCTACTCAGTTAGTGACAAGTTGTCACACTTGTCCTCAAATCTTCATCTCAATGCATCTCCCAAATCATCCCATGTGGTAATTGATTCAGGGGCCAATGTACCATACCAGTAAAGAGCATTACCTTTGAATTAGATAGCCAAAAAATTTATTACAATGTTCTATTCAATGATGTGATGTATATTGTAGAAGTTAGCAATATTTCTAATATGCTTAATATGGGTGATGACAATATCACCGATGTATGAGGGAACACTTTTGAGGGCATATATAGGGATATCATCATAGTTGGTAAGTCTTGGAGGAATATAGACATTTAAGGAAGAAAAACTTAAGTTCCTTTCCATGGTAGCTTTAGGACTTTACAAGAATGGGGTAATCAAGAACGTTCTTATGTGTTTATGAGTAAGTTATGACTTCTTTGGGTAAGGATGGGTGTTTTCAAATCTACTTACTTTGTATGAATAATTAATAAGCTATTAGAACTAAAAAATAATTAATTTAGTGAGAGATATTGTGTTTAACTTAGGCAAGAAAGAGTGCACTAGACTGTACCCAAGATTCAAATGTTGGAGTTGCTAGATACTATAGGAAGTGGACTATTACATCTCTTTATTGTCAAAGCCAACATCCACCTTTAGAAACCTTATTAGAATTGATGTCCCATTGGGCATGTTATAAATTTTATAGCCAAAATTTTCACCCTTTATAATTCACTTAGACCTTTTCAAATTTGGGATAACATGGAACTATCTCTCACTTTAGACAAGCTATTACAAGAGATAGATCTCTAGTTTTGAAAGGGATAACTTCCTTGATCTATATTTTAGGCTCACATACTACACTATGATAATCAATATTGGGGGTGAAATTATAATAAGGAAACATAAATTAATATAAAACAATGAAGGTGATATAACAAATATAAGTCCATAAAACACACTTACATCTGCACTAAGAAAGAAGACTGCTAAAACTGACCTCAACTCAATGTTTTTCTAGCATAAGTGTTTCTCATAGAGGTAGATTACTATGAATATTCAGAGGTGGGTGAAAAGGAGGTATAATATTAGACACTAATATTATTTCTCACACTTCAAGGCACACTCAATAAACACATACACTTCATGAGACCTATTAGAAGAGATTCTACTACTCACACACTGCATACAACAGTAGAATGGAAGTAAGGAGAAGACATTAATCACTTAACATATAATTAAACTACTTGAAATACTTAGGAAACAAGTGCATAGATAAAATAAACTTAATAAATTTATTTAAAGACAAATCAAGATTTCAAACTAGTAGGACTTTGCCATACCAATTGTGGATCCTTTATAAATTCAAAAAGGCTTGCATATATAGAGCATAGGAGAGGAGAGAGAGAAAAAGAGAATTGGAAGGGTCATAAGGATAATTGTAAAGACTTGGAAACTAGTTAAAATTAAATATAATGAGTTGGAAAAGAGGTCATGAAGTTGTCATGAACATGTGTCAATATGAAACATAACATCTTCCTCAAGTTGGCATAGAGATCTTCATTATCTTACTTGAAACTAATTTGCTAATGAAGAGTCAGTTGATTCATTGAAACTAAATATAAGTCCTTGACACATATGTATTATCATGTGAAGTTATAAATAAGATAGTTAAATTCATCTATGTCTCTCTAACTGATGAACTCCCCTTTGTCACTTATCATTCACTGTCTATAGTCACTCATTAGCTTTCTAGGATTAGACCCTCACACTTGTCACTTGAGTGGATTTAAATTGCTCATGGAGATTATTTTAAATGGTGTTAGACAAATCAATTATACCTTATTTGTCTTATTATATCATATAGATCTTAATGAAAATCAAATGACACTTTTCATCTTCACACTTAGGCAATCACTTTGCCTTCTCATTATCTTATTCAGATTGCCTACAATGAATATTATATCATAGTTAATTTCATGCATCATTAAGGTGATATATGAGTATGGGAAGTTACAAAAATTCCCTAAACACCTTTTAAAATGGCTTTCATTCACCAATTCCCTTCTACACTTGTATAACAACTCAAAACCTACAAGAAACATAGAATTAGGTATGTCCATATAAGTGATGGTATAAAAATATTGGATGGTGAGAAGTGTATGAGAGTGATAAAAATGTAAAATTCATATTTAAAGTCAAATTACCCCTTATATATGTATTCTCATTCATTAATTCTTCATTGAGTTTTTGATAGGGTTTTAAGTCATCTAGCTTCTTAGCAATGATTCATAAAATCTAGAAGGTTAACCTTTAAAAAAATTCCACTAAGATAAAGTTAATAACCCCATAAAATATCCCTAGATACTATGGGAACAATGCACACCAACTGTATAGATATTAGCAAGTGAAATTGGCTCTCAATTTTCTTTTATGTATTCTAGGTAGGCCTAAGAGGAAAATAGGCTAAAATGACCAATTTTGTATTGTCTTATGCAAACCAGTAGGTTAAATAAACTTTGTAATCTACAATAAATTACATTACGTGGTTTTTAAATATCACATGTCCTTATGGATGATATTAGGCACCTTGAGGGTTTATGTTTAGTTTTAGGCCTAGTAGACCTAGATTGTATTTTTGAGTATTTTACCCTTATAAGTGTTTCTAGTGAGTTTAGGGCCTTTTCCATATTTTATAACCTTTATTACAACCTTAAAAATCTTCCCATAGTGACTTATGAATTTTAATTTCATCCTTTCATCATGGATGCACTAAGCTTGCAGGTTGTCTTACTCATGGAGTGCCCTCTATCTAAGATAAAACATAGGATATATCCTCTATTGGTATAGAAAAACATAGATCATGGTAGTGTATTTTTTTTATTAGTAAATTATATATATAGTTTCAATATTATATCACTCTCTAGAGCTCTTAATACCTCAAATTGTCCAAACTAACTTCTAAGTCTATCTGCAAGTGCAGGGTTTTAGGTTGACTGAGTGTAAGGTTTGAAAACTTAGTTTGATAAACCCAATCTATCTCCTTGCCTCTAAAAATATATTATAAATATGGTTTTATCCTTATAATAATGTTTTATAACATATTAGTTCCATCTTATAGCTCTATCAACCTTCAACCTGCATGTTTCATTATCCTAGGCTAGTCTGTAGACTGTATCAAATTATAGGTATGCATCTTAAGGAATATGAAATTACTTTAGGTGTCTATATGTGATTGAAAATTATATCTCACACCTTAATATTCTATTAAGGTCACTAAGGACCATCCCACACTTTAATTTATTCATCTCTACCTTGACTCCATACTCTTGTCTCTCTATTATCAATGCACTATAGGTCTACAATTAGATTGTAGATGTTTCATTTAGGGAGTCATGATATTCCTGTAGGTTGTCATATGCTTGATCATTGTACTCAAAAACTTGTTTATTTTTAAGTCATTAGAGCCATCACACATATATAGACTCATTTATTCTTTTTAACCATGCATCATTCTTCTACCATCAACCTATTATGTGTCACTACAAGTTATAGGTTCATGTGGCTTTTTGACACTATACATACTGATTATTTCAAGTGGAAACCTAACTAAGTGAAACTCCACTCTACCATAATTTTCTCATGACTTATAAAACTCCTTGTGTCAAGATGTGACATCTAGGTCTAGTCTACAAGAGAGAAACCATTAGGCTTGTCTATACCTCAAGACACTTTGCCATGAGATGACACATGGTATGAGCAAAACCTCTTTCAGAGAAGCTAAGGTAAAAATTCTCATTGGCAAGATTTTAAATTTATGAATCAAGGATCTAAGTCTAACTATATGTAATTGCATCATCACTATCATTGTGATACTCTCTATGCTCTCAGACCTTCTTGAAGGTCTCAATTGAGTTCCAACACCTCCAAATCCCTTTCAACAATCTATCTCAATACTCCTATAGATTCCTGTAGGTGGCTATCATATTGAAGTTTGACTATGTATGTGAGTTCCATATTCAACTCCACTTGGTTTCAAAGCTTTGAGATTTCCATTGGTCTATAAAATTTCCTAGACCATCACCACGAGCTTGGGTGTTGAAAACTAATGCATTACATTAACTTGGAACTAGTCATAGAAGATCAAAACATGATAACTATGAAAACACTATCAATAACTCATAATGGTTATGCATTTGTATCAAATAGAGTGATATTTCCTATAGATATATGTTTACACATGCCAAATAAGTTGAAACCAATAATTAAAGGAAGAAAATGCTCTACAATTACACGTACACTATCTTATAACATTAGACCAATGCAAACATATGAGAAATTGAAGCCATAGGGATGCATAGGCAATTTGAAGGCATCAACAATCTTAAATATTTTTTCATAGAGTAAGGACCACCAAATTGGAAACTGTGTCCATGAATTAGAATCTCATAAGGAGTAATATCACCCACCAAGTGCACTCTCTTGAACTCTTTATCTCCTATTCGTACCAAGTGTAAATTAGTTGACTTTGTTGACCTACCTAAGAGAAAAATGAGAGAGAGAGGTTAGGTTTTGCCATTTTTGGACTTAAGTGAACTTGGAAGTGAATTGTGTGGATGTTAAGATACTTCCCTAAAGCCTTACCATATTCCAACTATGTCATATAGTCTGTACATCATAAATTGCTCTCTTTTTACTTGATCTTCTTAGATAGATGTTGAACCCACAATTTATCATTTTCAAAATAATTTCTCTAACAATTTATGACATTTGGTATGTTAAAGTACATATTTGAAATTTATCCTTTGATGTGGTTTACATACAACTTCATTTTGATGACTGAAGGTGGCCAAAAATGACATAAGACAACTAGACAAATGTAACAAAATTTTATAACATACTTTATGACCCTCAAACCATGTTTTGACCATAATAATAACCATGGTGGCCATGTTTTATCCTATAATATCTCATGAAAAATTTGATTATGGAAAGGGTTTTGACCAAATTTGACCTATGGTTAAATTTAGTCAACAATACCTACGTAGTTTTTGTTACCTCTCATTTGAAACGCCAATCTCCCTAGGAGCTTCTTCTCCATCCATTATTTTTCATAGAGTCCTCAATATTTTCCAACATATTCTTCACCTAACCCATGTATAAATGTTTTTATCCTTCCATCCTTAGCACATTCATCTTATATATGGGTATATTGCCACACAACCCATAAATGTTCACAATATAAATAGTTCAAGTCCCATAAATGAAAATAAAATGTTGTAATATAATAGGATACATTAAATGTTAATTAAACCCTACGTAACCCAATTGCTACACAACCTTTAATGTGTTGTATATTACTTAACCCTAATATTAATCTCTCCCCAAAAGCATGAAAGAGACATAAAGATCACATTCATTAAGAAGATTATAAAGATAAATGAAACTAACTCAATATACATAATGCATATCCAAAAATTAATCCATTAAAACTATTTATTTATCCACCATATATATCAGTTCCATGCTTATATTTACTTCTTTTTGAAAAAAACAATACACTTTATAACAAAACAAACTTAAACTTTTCTTTTTATAATACCAAATGTGTGTCATCTCCCATTATTCTAATTGAGGGGCCAAAGGTTATATTTATAATATTACACCTACCAACCTACTCCTGATAGTTGGATCCAAGTAAATTCCTTCTAGAACATATAATGGATATGTACAGTATATTCTCCTTTGATTATATTCTAGCTCATCAACATGTATATCCTCTATTTAATTTTGACCCCTATATTTTTTCAGAGATCTTACTCTTGCACATTTTTTTTTTCATTTCTCCTATGTAATCTTTTGGCTTTTGATCTTATGCAAAATTGAAATACCTATGCATATATACTTATATCCTATCAAATTAATGTTCACATCATGTGAAAATGATTTACTTATAAAAAATCATCCTTTTGTGTTCTTTTATACAATCTTAGGATAAACAATCTTTGTCTTAGAAACATGAGGACCCAGTTGAAAATTTTTAGTGACAACCAAGTGTGAATATGTGAAAATATGTGTTTCTATCTCATAGTCCTCAAATGCTAGAAATATTTTATTTTTCCATATCAAGTAGGTCCTCATCAAAGTTCTTGTTAAAACCATTGACCTTATTGGATATGTATATTTGTCTCCATTTGTAGTATCCCTTCTAAGTTTATATTTTACCTTCACACAACGTGCCATCAAATAATCTGATTTCACATATTTTTAGGGGAAATAACATCATACATGTTCAAATTCCAAAAAAATTCATATCTGATCATAGGTTGTAGAGGTGTCCATTCTATCAATATGGCTTGGTTAAATTAATTTATCAAAGGTTAGGGTTCATGGACATAAATAATAAATTAACTTCAAATTCTCTCATTGATCCTAATTACATACTACACATTTAAAAAAAATATATTAATTCCCATCTCCAAATATTCCATCCACTTGCATTTGAGATCTTGAATGAATGCATTTTACTAGATTCAATAATTTTGTTAAATTCTATTTTTTGTTCCAAATTTTATTCCAAACTAACCAAAAGAACTTATGCACATCTATTTTTTTTTTAAATCATTGATCTAATTTCACTGTTACACCAAACTATAATATAATTCTCATATATGAAATTAATGGCACCATGAATCTTAATCTTCTCTTTGATGAAGTCTCTCTTAAGACACAACATACTCCATCATGCTCTAATTTTACATGCCCTACCTCCAAGAAACTTAAAACATGAGGAAAATTACACTTTTCATGCATTTTGCTCAACCAATATAACATTTAATGGTTACTAAACTTTCTTGTGTAGTTATATTACCAAATCAAATGTTGAAACATTGTAATGTTTATTTTCCTCAAAAATTCATAGAACATGTTAAAATAGTATTGAACAAACTCTAAATAATGGGAGTAATCATCATGTAAAAAGGATACTCCCTTTAAATCTTCTTGCTCTCTTTTATACTATTAGGTGCATGTCTAAATTCAATGTGGACAAAATTTATAATTTGAATAGAATTATAGGATTGTGACTGAACTTCATTTTATGGCCTTTTATGTATAGTTTTCTCAAAATTCAACAACAAGCATTATTATACCCTTAGGAAATGTATTCTTACATAACATGAATTTTTACCAGTCCAATGATACATGTGGGTGTGCCTTGCATATTTAGACACTAATATGTTCTTGAAATTTGTAATGAAATATGACACACTAACTTTTTTTCACCAATTCACACTTTGATCTTTCTTACCACTCTTTAACAAGTACTTAACTATTTCATACTTTTCTTATTCAACTATTTATCTCCCAGTATCATGACAATCATCTTTTGCAAGGATGGCTTCAACTTTGATAAGCCATTATTTTATCAAATTTTGGATTAAGAGAGTTTAATCTTAATTAGACAAATTATTACATAAAATCAAAATATATAAAATAAGCATAAATTAAACATTTTTGATTTAGAACTTACTATATTTATAAATATGATAAAAATGGAAAATATTAAAGAGGAAAAACTTAGTTGGAAATAGAACATGCAAGACTATGATTGTGACTATGAAATTGATTATATGGTTGTATAAAGTCACTATGAATTAGGAACATGGTTTCACATCCCCCTAGGATAAGGCTACATTATCTAGATGAGGTCAAGTTATGATGCTACCTATAGAGTGTGCCATCATCTGGTAGGGTTTTATCTCTTTATGTAAAAATGGATGTGTGCACATTTGAATGTGATTCATGTGTACGTGATTTGAGTCATTCAATTCACTATAGAAGTTGATGTATGCCTTCTTCATTTAGAACCCTAGCTCAATAGACCATGAAAAATAAATAGAATAAATGGGAAAATGGGGTTAGTGGTTGAAGTTTTGCTTAACCTCCATACCCCATGTGTTGAGCACTACCTACATACCAATACTCTAAAGAGGGATCAAACTCCATGTTGTTCTCCCATGATATAGTTGTGTGTGTAAAAATTGGTTTAATTCTATATGTTAGTTAAACCCTAGTGTGATTAAGTGCTTCAATGATGAATTAAGATCTTATAAGTGTATTCAAACTTAGCTCAGTGATACTAGGGATGTGGAGAATTATAATTGGGAAGAATAGATGTTTTTCTCTCAATGTGTAGTTAGATGTTCTCATGATTTTCAATTATATCAGCCTCTATGAGAAAATGGTTAGAAAATGTGGCTTTATAGTGATATTTTGGTAATTTAATCAAATAGGGATTATGAAATATGTGGAATGACCAATTAAGTAAATTTACATCTAAGAAAATAATCATTATTTGGTAGGAGGATGCATCTGGTAGAATCAGACACTACTAATGAGTATGATTATCTTGAAGGAGTGGTCTTATATAAGGAGCACAAATAGCTAAATTAGAAGTATGAATCAATCTGATAATGAATTTAAGGTCCTTATAATAGTGAATACAAATATTCAAAATCAAAATTTCTTGGAGGTAAGGGCCATATGTATAGAAATAGAGGAATAGTGGCTTAGAGTCATGGAATTGGACACGAACTAAGTGTGTGCAAGAGGATGGTCACAAGTGCATTATTTTAGTGATAATGTTAATTCTAGTGACTACAACCACCAAACACACTATGTTTTTAGTTAAAGTAGTTTTGAATATAAAATTGATGTGTTGCATTCCAAATAATAATATAAAATAGAATTGTAAAATATAGGTTAAAATGATGATAAATAAATAAAAGATGGGAGCACCTACTTTCTTAAGGGTTGATTGCACTTACAAATATGGATATAATAAAATATATATTAAATAATCATGGTTATCTCTTATATTAAGTTGATATTGTAAAAAATATATACATTTATTAGGGTAATTTCCCCCTTTTGTATTCAACTACTAGAAACACTAATTAGTCTAAGGATAACTCATGACCTAACCTTTAATTAACTCTAGGCACACAAAATATAAAATAATAAAAATAATTATAACTAAGCACACACATACATGCACATACATAAATATATTTTATGTTTGGATACACAAGATACCCTCCCCCTTAAAGAGCTTTGACCTTAAAGGTAGCCAAACTCTATGAATTTAAAATGTTTCATTAAGAGAATGGAACTCAAGACCTCTACCTATTACATGAAAGCTTTAAACGACCTACCACATTTCATAATTTGACATTTATAATAATGAGAATGAGGGAATTTTTTTTAATCCCAAGGTTTCTCTTGCATTTTGGGCATGTTTTCCAACATGCTTGTCTTCATTTTTCCATTTTCAGATCTCTTTAGGATTTTTATTTTTATTTAATTAGCATCATTTAAGACCTAGATGCCTAGATAAGAAATCATTTATTTCCAAAGTAGCATCCTCCATAAAGATCCTATTTTTGGTCCATTCACTTTGATTATAATTTCTACTAACGTGCATCCTTTGATCTCTTTTGTTTATATGGTTGCAACCATTGAAAAACCATGTCCCTGATCTCAAGACTCCTCTTTGTCTTGTGTTGGTTTGTTGTTGCTTCATCATCTTAGTGCTTATTTTCAGTTTATATCTTAATATTTTAATAATGTTTTGCATTTATTCCACAACTTATTTTTTTGTTGTAACCTTTCCCCTCTAGATTACCTAATCTAATGGTGATGGTGCCTCGTAACTATATAATGCCTTGAAAGATGAAATTTGATATAATTAGAAATGTATATGCAACAATAAATATATCTAGATGTGAATTGAATATCAATGAACACAAATCAATGACACACTATATATGTGGACAAACCTCAAATGGAGGTAAAAAACCCCACAATTGATATTCATTAATGAGAAACACCACACCTCAATATAAATCCTCTTTTCTCACTCAATCTAAGATAAACCTTCACAAAACTCTTTGTACAATATTTACCACATGTAAATATATAAATAATATTATTCACACAAAGTATTGATTGTGAGAAAATTTTGTGACATTTACTAAGGGTGAAATGTCTTTATATAATAGGGTGTCATGCTGGAACATTGTAACCAATAGGTATAAACTCTCCTTAAAGAACCCAATAGTAAAACATATTTAATTTATTTATATGAGATTACCTCATGCTAACAAATTAAATATATTTATTTATTAACCTTTGAATAATGTTAAGGGTAAATATCACCATGTAAACATTATTTGTTCCAACACTCCCCCTTAATGTGAAGTGGGGATATATGCCATAGTCACCTTAATAAAAGAAATATATTATGTGAAATTTTAAAGATCATACCAAAATCACCTTTTGAAATAAAAGGAATTATAATCCATAAACTTCTCAAATTAATTTTAGGCTAACATGATCATGACACTACATCTCATAGTTTTTTATGAATAATCAATCAAACATATTTGGAGCCTTTTATAACATAAAGACCTTCATTAAAATATATTATTTTAATTATTGGGGTAAAAAAATTAAAAGTTTCATATGAATTTTTACAAAAATCACATTTACAATGTTTCCAGTGAGAAGTATAAAGAAGAATAAGGAAACACAGGGCTATTAAGAAGTGACATTATCATGCACACTCCCCCTCAATGAAAACTTTGAGACGCCCAACATTGAATGAAACTAACAAAACTTGGTAGCACCAAGTATTTTTTTAAAGATATTTACCACCTATTCATTCGTAGGATAAAACTGCAGATCAATATCACCATTGAGTATTTTTTCTAGGATGAAATACACATGAACTTTAATATGCTTAGTTCTTTGGTACTACACTAGATTTTTTTTCAAAGCTATACAATTTTGATTATCAAAATGAAGATTGGTACTATGAGAAACATCTAAATAAAGTTCTCCTAACAACCTGCACAGTCACATAACTTTTTTAGTAACTTCTATAGCACTTTTGTACTCTAATTCAATAAAATAAATAGAGACAATGGGGTTATTTTTGTTATTCCAATTGATATATTTTACACCAAACTTAAACACATATTTATAAGTAGATTTGTGATCTATAATATCAATAACATGTTCAACATTACAATAAGCATATAATTTAGCACTATCAATGAAAGAAGAAAATAAACTAAAATTTATAGTTCCTTTGATATAATGAAGTATACGTTTAACTAATTTACAATGATCATATTTGAATATAGAACCAACACCTATAAAAAATGAAATATATGGCCTAGTAATGGTTAGATAAATCAAAATATTAACAAGATGCCTATAAAGAGTTGGGTTAGCTTTGTTACATGTAAGTTTTTGAATAAGTTTAACACCAACTTCAATAGGACTAGATGTAGGCTTACAATCAATCATATTAAACTTAATAAAAATATTATGTGCATATTGAGATTGTGATAAAACAATTGATTGTTTATCATGAAATACAATCATTCGTAAAAAAGATGAAAAATGCCTACATAATTCATTTCAAACATTTGAATTAGTTTATCTTTATATTTATGAATTAAGCTAATTATATATCTAGTAATAATAAGATTGTTAACATATTAAATAATTAAGATAATATGACCATTTTTAATTTGTAAAAAGATATCATTATCATAATAATAGTTAGATAAACTTAGTTCTTTAAAATAACTAGTGATTTTAGAATACCAAGCTTGGGGAGTTTGTTTTAAACCATACAATAATTTATTTAAACTACAAATGAAATAGTATTTGTTAGGGTCAGTGAAACCTTTAGGCTAAGTCATGTAGATTTAGTATCCTAAATCACCATTCAAGAAATTATTTTTAGCATCCATTTGGTGTATAATCCAACTATTTTGAGTTTTAGGAGTAATGAGTAGTCTAAAAATACTCATTTTTCTACAATAGTAAAGGTTTAAACATAGTAAATCATGGATTTTTGAGTAAAACTAAGATAAAAATCTTGCTTTAAATTTAACAATTTTACCAATTAAATTATATTTGATTTTATAAATCCACCTATAATTAATAATATATCTTTTAGGAAGGAGAGATGCCTGTTACCCAGCTGGGGGAGAGTCAGGTGTCAACCAAGGATGATAATAACATTCCAGTGAAAGGGACCCCCATTGCAGAAGTAAAGAAAGAGGAAGGAAAAAAATCAAAAGACCAAAAGAAAAAAGATGAGAAAAAGAATAATACAAAGAATGTTGAGATGAGAATTTCTAAGGGAAAACCTAATGGGAATCTGTGGAAAAAAGAAGGAAAAGGAACTGATCCGCAATCCAAGATAATACCGAATGTTGGCTCTCTAGATAAAGTTGGAAAAAAATTTGCAAAGAAGATCAGAGAGATGGAAAGCAAACAGAATATTGCGGATGGAAGGCAGACTACTCTGCCAGAATACACCAAATAAAATAGTAATGAAAATATTAAGTTGGAATATTAGGGGGTTAAACAGTATTAACAAAATGAATATAGTTAGGAATTTTGTCAGAGACCAAAATCCAGATTTCCTTTTGCTCCAAGAAACCAAGATGAGTAAAGAGAAAGCAGAACAGATCAAAGACTTTAAAAATTATTCCATTAAGGCCAGTAGTTCTGAAGGTGTTTTAGGGGGTACTATGATACTTTGGAAGAAGAATCATTACTCTGGATCAATTTTGATGGAAAGTAAAAATCTTATGATTGTTAAAATAGCTAGTGTTGACCAGAAGGAAAGGTGGTATGTTGTAAATATCTACGCTCCTAATGTTAAGTTCCAAAGGAAAAAGGTCTGGGAGACTATCTCAAATTTCAAAAGCAAAGACTATAGTGGTCGATGGATTATAATGGGAGATTTTAATGTACCACTATATGATCATGAGAAAAAGGGAGGTAATACTATCCAATTGGAAGGGATATTTGATCTAATGGAGTTTATAAACAAAGGATTAATGGATATGGAACTTCAGGGAATTCAGTTTACTTGGAGCAATAAGAGAATTGGCAATGAATGTATACAGGCCAAGCTTGATAGGGCCCTTATCTCTCCAGATTGGACAAAAGAATACATATGTAAGTTGGAAGCATGTAATAGAATAGGTTCGGATCATTATCCTCTTTTCTTCACAGTGGCCAAAAGGAATCTGAAAAAGAATCACCCATTCAGATTTGAAAAGATGTGGTTGTAGCACCCACAATTCGAAAGTAAAATGGAAGAGTGGTGGAATATACCTATTGAGGGTATGACCCTCTTTAGAGTTGTCTCCAAGCTCAAAAACATTAAAAATGACGTTAAGAAATGGAATAAGTATTGTTTTGGAAATATCTTTGAGAAAAAGAATACAATCAAGGAGAAAATTGGTAGAATTCAGGAAAAAATTCAGCAAGATGGATACACTTCAGAACTCATTACTGAAGAAAGTGAAAAGATGGTTCAATACCAAGAAATAATAACCAAGGAAGAAATCTATTGGAGGCAAAGATCAAGGGTGTTATGGTTGAAAGAAGGAGATAAAAATAAAAAGTTTTTCCACCTCTCCACTCTGAAGCATAGAGCTAAAACTCAAATCTAATACCTAAACAAGGGAGATCAAAAGATTTCAGAGGAAAAAGAAATCAAGAAAGAAATGCTATCCTTTTTCTCTTCCCTGATGAAGGCTAACATAAATATCAATCTAGAAAATTAGGCTGATATCCTTCACGTGGTTCCTCCATTGGTCTCGAAGGATCAGAACAAAATGTTATGCTCAATACCAAAGGATGTGGAAATCTTCAAAGTAGTTTGTTCTCTAGGAGGAGATAAAGCACTGGGACCAGATGGATTTCCCATGTTCTTTTTTCAAAAATTCTGGAAATTCATTGGTAAAGATGTAAGTAATGTGGTGAAGGAATTCTTTGGAGCCAAAAAGATACTTAAGGAAGTTAATTCTACTTTTTTGTGTCTGATTCCAAAAAAGATAGGAGCTGACTCACCTAATCAGTTTAGACTGATCAGCCTGTGCAACTCATTTTATAAGATCATATCTAAAGTACTTACATCTAGACTTATTTAAGTGATCCCTTCAATTATTGCCAACTAGCAAAATGGATTTATCCCAGGTAGACAAATCCTCAATTCTATAATTACTATTTATGAGAACATTCATTCGTTGTTTATTTTTAACAATGAGGGATTCATTATGAAAGTTGATATTGCAAAAGCTTATGACAGGGTGGACTGGTTATTCCTTTCAAATAGTTTAACAGCTTTTGGCTTTGAACAAAAGGTGGTAGATATGATTTATCAGTTGATATCTACTACTTCAATTGTTGTATTGGTAAATGGGAGCTCATCCCATTTCTTTAATCCGTCAAGGGGATTGAGACAAGGGGACCCTATATCCCCCATTCTGTTTGTAATCATGGTCGACTGTATGGGAAGATATATAGGAGACTTAGTTCGTAAAGGTTTATTTAAGGGTCTTAAACCCTCTTCTCATCCTCTAATATGATCCCATGGACAATTTGTTGATGATACTATCTTCATGGGGCAATCTGAAGTCAAGGAAGCTAGAACTTTGAAGCAAGCTATAAATTTATACTCATCTACCTCTGGACAGTTGATTAATTAGAACAAAAGCACAGTGTTCTTCACTAATACCCCTATTCAAAGACAAAACAAAATAGCTAAAATCCTTGAATGCTCTATTGGTTCTTTCCCATCCTCTCACTTGGGTCTCCCTCTAGGGATGAAAGTCCCTGAAGCCTTTTGGGAAGATCTCATTAATAAATTCAGTAAGAAACTTGCGGGATGGAAAGGAAATTTTCTCAGTCAGGTAGGAAAGCTAACCCTTCTCAAAGAAAGTCTTCAAAGCATACCTACTTATGCTTTAAGTCTTTTCAGAATTCCAACCAAATTTGTAGAAGCAATTGAAAAAATCCAGAGAAACTTTCTTTGGACAGGTACTGAGGAAAAAAGGAGAATGCTGTTAATTGCTTGGGAAAACATCTGTAAACCTTTCAGGGAAGGAGGATTGGGAATAAGGAAAATAAGAATTATGAATACAACTCTCTTAACAAAATAGGGATGGAGGGTTTTTCATGAAAACAAAGAATGGAGCAATATATGGAAGCAAAAGTATTTATTTAATGCAAAATCTCTCTCTGAATTCTTTTCTTACCCTGACGTAACCCGTCCATCTTCTATATGGGGAGCTATTCAGGGTACTAAACAAATCTTAGAAAAAGGAAGCTCCTAAAAAGTAGGTAATGGAAAAAAGGTGAATTTCTGGGAGGATGCTTGGTTAAAAGAAATCCCTTTGATAGAAGAATTCCAAAATAGAGAAGTAATTGACCGTTGTAAGCAAAGATATGGAATAATGGTTAATCAATAATGGCAAAACAATTCATGGGTGAACCTTAATGATATTGATCAAGATTTCAATAATATTCAAATATCCCTCAATGCTATTTCCCTCTATCCTAATCTTGAAGATAAGATTGTTTGGCATGATGAGCCTAGTGGGCAATTTAAAGTTTCTACCATCTTTACTTCAAAGGGAAATGGTAACCAACCACTGTGGACACAGGCCTAGATCAAGGGACTCATTCCTAAAATCAAAATCTTCTTCTCAACCCTTCTCCAAAATAAAATCTTGACTATTGACAGCTTACAGAAAAGAGGAATAAACATAGTGAACATGTGTATTCTTTGCAAAAAATGTTTTGAAGATAGAGATCACTTGTTTGTGAACTGCTCCTTTACACAGCTAGTTTGGAAAGAAATCCTCAATCTTTGGCGTATTGTTGGATTCAACATAAAAGTGTGGATCTATCTTTTAAAAGTTGGTACTGTCCCTCTAAGAATCCTGATGTTCTTTTTTTATGGAAACTAACTCTTCCCCATATTTGGTGGGGAATATGGAAAGAAAGAAATAATCGTATTTTCAGAAGTAAAGAACTTCCAGGATGGGTAGTGGGGCAGAACATCATTAGAGCTATCAAGGATAATTTTTCATTGTAAAGGGATCCTAATCCTACCTTTCAAATTGATAATCCGTTAAGATCAGAAAAGTCTAAAGTAAAAA
Source organism: Torreya grandis (assembly GCA_037957365.1). Taxonomy (NCBI): domain Eukaryota; kingdom Viridiplantae; phylum Streptophyta; class Pinopsida; order Cupressales; family Taxaceae; genus Torreya; species Torreya grandis. The sequence continues at coordinate 487,053 of JARHVA010002354.1, forward strand.
ATGAAAATCCTAGACTTGGTGTAACTTGGAATGTCCCCCCTCATGGGTGGATCAAAGGGAACTTTGATGGAGCTGCTAAAGGGAACCCAGGGAATGCAGGATGTGGAGGAGTCTTGAGAAACCATATGGGAAACGTAATCAATGCTATTGCAATTCCCATTGGTAAGTTGAACTGCCATATTGTTGAAGCTTGTGCTACCCTCCAAACCATTAAGCTAGCTATTGAATCGGGATATTCTAAATTATGGTTGGAAGGGGACTCTTTGAATATCATAAATATCTTAAATAATAAAAATTCTGTCTCATGGTCAATTGAGGCTATGGTAATGGAAATGAAAACTTTAATTAAAATTTTTGAGAAAGTCACTATTACCCATACTTACCGTGAAGAAATGGAGTTGCTAATTGGCTAGCAAATTATGCAGCTCAAGCAGAACATAAGGTGAGCTGGTAGGAGACATTAAACAAGAACATGGATCTTAGAGTGCTCATTCATCATGATGCAATTCATGCTAAGGAGGGAGAGATCAGATTGGAATAAAAAACTAATGATTTGGGGGAGTGGATCCAAGGAGGAAGATATACACTCATTAAATAGAAATGTTCTAGAGTACATGAGGAGGATTCAAAACGTGCCAAAATATAGGCAAGTTCTGGTCCAAATTGGTAATAGTCGGGTTCATTATTTAATTGACAGGGTTCGGGTGGTAAAGGAGATACGTATGGCTCGTAATAAGAAAGGAGAACCAAGGAAGCAGGAACCCAAATATTGTAAAGAGTGGAAAGCAAAAGAAGATGTCTGGAAGATATTGTAGAGAGGAAAGGTTGTGAGTTACATGGAATGGCTTCATGGCTCAAAACCCCATATCACAATGGCATTTTTCAAAAACTAGACTGATGATAGGGTTACCTTGCATGGCATTACGATGAATCTCACTGAGGAATTCATAGTGGAGGTGATGGGACTTCCAATGGAGGGAATAAAATTTTTCAAAGCAAACAAGCATTTCCAATGAGGCTTTCTGCAAATTCCCTAAAACGGATGTTGAGGAGCAGCAGCTGGAAAAAAGTGGAGATTTTTTTGAATTGGAGTAGATTAAGGGCATCTGGAGGGATGTCTTATGCTGCATCCATGAGTACTTCATACTTGATGGAAGAAGCAAAAGAGTCCACAAATTTCACTTTGTATTCCTCAATCACTTCAGACACAAAGTTAGAATCTCCTTTCCTTTTTATCTGCATTTTTCTTTGCTCCAAAGTCTGTTCACTCATAGGAAAAAGGAATCTCATCCCATCCTGCATGAGGGGTTAATTATTATAATTGAAGGGCATTGCAAGAATAAGGCCATTGTAAAGAATCCTTATTCAGGAAAATGCAAGGACCTTAGGAGTAATAAGAAAGAAATAGTAAAAGGGAATGAAAAAGCTAAATTCAAACTCCCAAGTGTCAATAACCAGACTGTTGATGAGGAAACAGAGTGGGAAAGTTTTGAAAACATTGGGGAGGAGAGTCTAGAGGAAGATGGAGGAATAGAAAGTGGGCATTCAAATTCCAGAGAGGAAGAACAAGTAAAAGATAAGAATGAGAAAGGAGTCACTATAGAGGAAAAGTCTGAAAATAGCAACCATGAGTCTGAGGAAAACCAACAAGTGTTTGAGGAAATGGATAAAGATCTAGATGATCCTGCTGTGGACCCTGATCCAATTAATGAGAAGGAAAATCTAGTTCAGGTTGCTAACCAAATATTGGAAATGGGAGCTCAAGTAAAGGAAGTAAGTAACAAAAATGTAAGCCCTGCTGAAATAAAGGAACAGAAATGAATGGAAACAGAGGATTATATTGAAGAAGTTGGAAGCAGTCCTAAAAAGAACACAAAAGATTGGAGTGACAAAAGGCAGAATGACGAACCTACTAGTTTGGTCAATTGTAAAGTTGATGCTACCCTTCAATTCGATTTATGGATGTATAAGGAGATAATGGAAATCAATAGGAAAATGGAAATAATGGAGGGTAAACAGGAGTTAGTTTGGAAAAAAATCAATAACATGGAAAAGCAGATGAGGGATATTCCCATAAAACTCAAAGAGTATGAGAACAACCTAAGGGAACTCATAAAGGAAAGTAGAATAAAGATGGAGGAGGTAACCTCTAGCATTTGTGCTGCTATGGTAAACATTGGAAAAAGAGCAAATGAGAAAATCAAAACTTTGGAGGGGCCTAGCAAGAGAACTAGACAAAGCTCAAGAAAGAAAGCAATGCAAGAGGGATCTACACAGGTGACTGCTGCCATCCAGGACACTGTTGTGAAAGGTAAGGAAGCAGTGAAGATGATATTGGAACTAAAAGAATAGTTCCTAGTTCTTTTAGCTGGTTCTGCTAGTTGGTTGTGTTTTCTGGTCTTGGTACCTAGTTTTTTGAACTTTTACTATGGAGTTTACAGGTCTCTGTAAAACCTGGGGGCTATCTTTGGTTGTTCATTTGTTAGCTTCAGGTCTTTGTATGTTGGTTTTATTACTTCATGAAGTAGGCTTTAGGCTTGCCTGTGGATGTTTCTGTTTTATCTTTCTCCTTTTGTTTAGGGTTTTGGGGTCCCTTCAAAACCTGTTTTTACCTTAATCTAAAACAATATATTTTTTAGGTGAAGGTGGGACAATATCCCAAGCCAAAATTTTAATTAAGGCATTATAATCAGCATTCATTATAACATTACATCTATCATCTTGAATATCTTCATCAAAATATTTAGGTTCACATTCAAACATAGTAATTAAAGCATCAAAAAAATGTTGACTCCTATAAGACAATAAAGAATAGGAGATTAAATTAGGGATTCTACCTATTTAAGTCTTTTAGTTTGAACATGAAATTTATAAGGTTCCTTGAACTCTAAGTTATCCAAAATTGGATCAACTTCCTTTAGGGCTTTACTTTCATCATAAGGAAAAATAGGAGAGATAGGTTCATCAAATGAAGAACATTGAGAGCGTTCTATAGAGGGCACATACAAATATTTTTCAAGGATCATAAAATTCTTATTTTCAATGTTTTGTAGTTTAGATGGATCATACATTCTTAATCCTTTAGGTTTAACTCCATAACCAACAAAGATATATGAATAAGAGTCAGGATCAAGTTTATTTCTTGTAGCTTTAGGAATAAAGATAGAAGCATGACTGCCAAATATCCTAAGATGAGCCGCAATGAGTTTATTTTTATACCACATTTTTAAAGGGGTAAAACTATGCAAAGATTTATAAGGTACTCTATTTAAAATATGCATAGCATTATTCATGTATTTGGCCATAAAAACTTAATTTTTTTTTAGAATGTAACATTGTTCTAGCTATTTTAATAATGACGTGGTTTTTCCTTTCAATAATACCATTTTGTTGTAGGGATTAGGGAATTGTTAATTACCTTTGAATATCACAACTAATGAAAAAAGAATTAAATTATTTATTAATATATTCACTACCACTATCATAATTAAGCTCTCAATAAAAAAATTAGAATTATTTTTAATAACTTTAAATTTTTTGATTTTAGATAATACTTCAATTTTTTTCTTTAAAAAATATGACCAAAACATTCTAGTATGATCATCAATAAAAGTAACAACATATAGATAATCATTAAGAGATATAACTTCAAAGGGTCCTGTAACATCACTATGAATTAACTCTAAAGGATGTGAGGAATTCACATCATGATTCTGGTGAAAGGAATTAGTATGTTTCTTACCATGTAAGCATCCCTCACAAGCTTCATGATGAGATGAAATAGAAGAAAGACCAACAACAAGATTATGAGAAAATATATCATATAAACTTATAAAATTAACATGTCCTAATATTTAATACCACAATTATGATTCATTCCTACTATGTGTTGAAAGATAACATACAAAAGAAGTAGAAAATATTTATAAATCATTTTTTGAGCACCTTCAGTAATCAAGAAACTATATTGAGTTTTCGTATAGTAGTTATCCTTAAGCAAATTTATAATGAAATTATCATTTGTAAGTTGAGAACAAGATAATAAATGTTTCTTAAGTTTAGGTACATAGAAAACATTTTTAATAAAAACATTTGTAAATTTTGTTTTTCCTTGTTTAGTAGATTATACAAATGATTTATCTCTTAGGTAAATATTTTTAGAAATATTTCCAATGTAAGATAAAATATGAGATAAAAAAGTCATATTATGCGATGTACCAATATCTAAAATCCATTCATTCTCATTAGAAGTAATCAATGCAACATATAAATCAATAACATTAGAATTATATTCCCAATTGGTGTTCTGATTATGGTTTTGATTTTTCTAATGGTTTTGGTTAGATTTATTTTATTTGTTATTTTTAGATATTTTATGATTAAATTTATCTTTGTTTTTATAATATATTTTTTATTTTGACTAAATTTACCACACATATTACAATTTCTACTAAACTTATATTTATAATTCTTGTGGCCAGAATTCCTACTCCATATTTTTTCATTTATAGAATTAGGGTTAGATTTTTTTTGTTCTCATTTTTATCAAAAATAGAATTGAGAGAAAAAAGTGTCTGAGTGGCATTATCTTTAGAATAAAATTTTGACATTAATTGCTCTTCTTGAATCAGAAGTGCAGATAGAGTAGTGAGGTCAAGGATATCTTACTATGCTTGGTATTTTAAGTTAAGAATAGAAATGAAATTATAAAACTCTTAATGAATATTAAGTTAAATAATGAAATACAAAAACTTATTTTAAATAATATTACAGTCACAACCATATAACTAAGATTTAATGTTTTTTATTTAAAAAAAATCATCACCTTTCATAGGTGTAGTTAGTAGTTTAATAATAAGCCTAATTATCTTAGAGAGATTAGTGCCATCATGCGTATACTCAATGAGTTTACAATCACCATTTGGAGACTCATGATTACTCATATAGAGTAGGAAATCATCCCTAATACTCAGAATAATCGACATGGCTTTTTTTATTTTTGTTGAAACGTATTTGTAAGCTTAGGTGTAACATGCCATCTTGACAGGGCTTTTTACGTCTCAAAAATAATATTTCATAGATTTAGGGCCATAAATTCTACTTTCATGTATATTTTCCATATATTATAGTTAGACCTATTAAACATTTGATATTTATCAAGCATGAAGTTAGGCAAAGTTGTAACTTCCCATTAAACTAGGCACTATGACACTAAAAAATATTTTAAAATGATATTTTTTAAATTGAATTTGTATTATATTTTTTAATAAATTAAATTTATAGTGTAAATAAATAATATTTCTTCAAATTTATGTGAAGCAATGTGAAAATGTTGTAAAAAGTTGCACTAAATTAAGTGTTGCACAAAGAATAACTATTTAAACATTATGATTAAAAAATTACAAAAAAATATTAGAAAGTTTAAAAACAATAAATGGACCACACCAATGCATTAATAATGTACCAAAACTAAGAAAAAAACTTATCACCATGTTAAAAAAAATATTGTTTAGGTCAAGAGTTGAAAAAAAGCTGAAACTAGTCTAGGGTTTTGAACAAAAGCCACTTCGCACACAAACCAAAAAATATATTCAAATTAATTAATTAAAAAAAAAAATTGATTAAATAAATTTTGATGAAAAGTAATTAAAGGTAATAATTTTTTAACCATTGACCTCCCCTTTACAAGTTTCTAGTTAAAAACAACTACCAACTTGTTAGAACATTTAATGTCTAAGTAGTGTAATTATAAAGACCCTTAGTACATTTTATGTAATTAAATAATAATGATTTACTATTTATTAATATAGGTTAAAAACCTCATGTAAATAAATAATAAAATATAAATTATTTATTACATATCGATAAAAATAAAAAAATCTTATTTTATTATCGATGTTTTAAATGTTCTCGGATGGTTGGACCCTTTGGTTACAATGGTCACCTCCCTTCAAGTTTTAATATAAAATATGGTTTACCCCTATTATCTCAATTTTTTGTAAATATCTTAGGTGAATAATTTTTTTAATGAAGGCCATTCTGTGAAGAAGTGAGAAGACAAAAGAATTATGTGTTGCAGTGTTTCTCAATTATATGAATAATCACCATGGTTTTTTACCTCTTTGAGGCTTTCCACATTAAAACCTCGTGTTCATGGATTTGATTTTTATATTTGTCTTTATTGGTTATGTTATAATCTAGCTTGCATACCCTTATTTTTTAGACTAGTATATGTTTTCAGTATGCTTTTATATTGTTTGGTTATACTTTTTGAGCTATTATTTTGGTGGTACTACACTAGTGATGTCATAATATATTTAAGATCATGTTTAGTTAGATATTATTAATATTTGAATAAGTAATAAAGCTATAGTTTATTTTTCTATCATGTTATTTTGGTTACAACATTTAGTTTCTATACTTATACTATTCAATTCAACTATATTATCATATTATACATATGCTACTAATGCTTGTTTGTGGGTGTAGGTATAGGTACATAAGCTAGGCCAATGGTGGACTTTGGTGGTTGGGGGATAATGGACAAGGGCAGTGAGGATTCAGGTAAACTTGACATAAGTAAAAGTAAAATATTGCATGATTCATTAGTTACCAAGCATCAGTTTGTCAATTAGGTTCTTCCATCACTTTTATCATCTTTTATTATTATTCTTATTTTTAGATCATCTTTTTGACCCTTTCTATTTTTATAATTTCTTGCATGCCTTGATTATTTTATCATCTTATGATTGACCACTTAGCATTAGTTTTTAGTTGGGTTCATTATCTTATTTTTGTTTACTTTAAGCTTGCTAGGTCTTTGGTATTACTATCTTATATTATTTTGTGCATAATCATTAGCGTTAGTTGTCCATAGGCCATCATTGACTTATAGCCAATTGTGCCTATAATGTTTGCATGAATGTTTAATAATAAGGTAGGCCCATTAATATTTTTAGCTTGAGAAGCATAAGCCTACAATTATTTCCAAGATCCATAAGCTTGCATTAGTCATTTATAAAAGCTTGTAAATCTTGGTAATGCCTAACATGCATTAAAAAAGGACTTTTTTTATTTTGTTTTAAAGTCTTAGACATGGTGGTAAAAGGGTTAATGTTTTTGATTTAGGTATTTTTACCCATGATGGGATAATGAGCTTGTCATGGCATTGGAATTAGTTTTGAATCAAATATTTGAATTTTTTAATAATAACATTTGGATGGGGTTCATGGGGTTTTGACTCTCAAATAAAAGCCATCATGACCTAATTTTTTTTTTCTAAGGGTTAATCATTCCATACTTTGAGTTTGGCACATTTGGGGAAGATTTGGCTCAGTTACCACAATATTTTTTCTGAGGGGGTAGTTGGGGAGAGAGGAGAGAAAACCCGATGAGGGAAACGGTGGTAGGAGGAAGTGAAGGAGGGAAAATGACCTACTTAGGCCATGAATACATAAGAGGACAGACATGGCACAAGGAAGAGGTAAGAAGATTGGCATGTAAGCAAGTTTAAATATTTTTTCTCTACCTATTAGAGCAACAAATCAATAAGTGTTGTTTTCTTTTGTGAAATATAATAAAAGATTTGATTTCATTTTGTAGATGTAAATAATAAATAATTGTTTGCAAGTGCATAAGGAATTCAATAGACTTTCTGATAAACCTGCAAAGGTTCTAAATTGATATAGCCCTCTTATTTTCATAATGGGTTATTCTAATTTGATTCTCAGCTATTTAAAATTTTAGGTTTTTAAAAATTTATAGTGAAATATTCATTTCTAAAACCCCTAAAATCTTTCTTTCATTCTTTTTTCCTAGCCATATTAAAATTCTCAAATAAATATATATTAGCTTTGTTTACTTGGCCTTAGGGTTTAATATTATGCATATTAATTTATCTTGCTTTTCCATTTAGGTATTTTGTCTATCTTCAAGAGGCCACATTTTTATTTTATGGTTGGGTTTTTATATCTTTAACTATTGAAACAACCAGGTGGAATGGAGTTTTAAGATTCTTTGTTTGAATAAGCATTATATCATTCCTTATCTAGTTGTGATGGGTTTTATTCACCACTTGAAAAATGTTTGGGGTTTTCATTTTTTCCTTGAATGTATAAATGGTTGGGTTGAGTGTATGTTGGGGTTTCACTAGCATGTTGGTTCATCAATTTTAGTGTTATTATTTAAATATTCTGGTGTATGAATATTAACCTAGTGATTATGAGTTTTTAAGGGCTGATTTATTTTTATAATAGTGATTTTTATTTAAAACCATTGTGATTTTATTTGATATTATTTTATAGAAGTACCTCTTTAAAAGAATTGACCCATTCATATAAAGGTATTTATAAAATGGATAAGACATATGTAAATATTCTTAATTATTCTTGGTTGTAGGAGATGATTTTTTAATCACTTAAAGTGATGGATTTTTACATTGAAATTGTGGTACACCTGGAATCTATGATGAAGGTTGACTGGGTTCAATTGAATATATAGTTGATACCTATAAACCCTTCGTAGGAAAAACAAAGGTTGTCAATCCTTGTATGATTGTTGGTGTTTGTACTTGATGTTTCATTTGTGGAATGATTGTTTGTCGAAGAAGCTACTAAAAACTTAGTAACAAATTTTATCCCTTATTGATCATACTCTTATTCCAAATACCCAAAAATTAAACTCCACCTCCCAATTAATTGTTGGGGGAGGTAAGAGCCATTGATTGGGGGGATCATAGGATGAATCAGGATGGGATGGTTCATATGGAGAAGTTATATTTCTCAATTGGTTATTTATTATAGCATATGATTCATTGTATTATAACATGTTTTATAAATACATAATAATACTTGGGTTGATGTAAAAAATAGAAACATGGCTAATTTAGTACTATTGTTTATTTAATTACTTAAGCACTTTTTATGTTATTGATTGGATAATTCAATTGGTTAAATAGTAGGTTGTATACCTCCATTTAAATGGAAAGCTAATCCATTTACAACCTTGAGTATTGTTTACATACGATATAATGTAGTTGATATAATGTTGACACTTTATGGATAAAATAGTAACTTGTAATTATCAGTTAACAATTTGATTTTATTTCTAATGGATTATTGTTATTTTTATATAGAACTAAGTTATTCTTAAATGTTTGTATTGCAAGTATAGAACTTATAATTGTTACACTAACATACTAAATTCAAGTTGTTATACATGAGAATTAGTAGATTTAATATTGTTGTACAAGCACTTGTGTAAGCATAAATTTTAAGTTCTTTTAATCCCAAAAGGACACTATATATGGGAGTAGTTTCCAATAATCAAATTAATTTTATGGCATGTTTGAAATTGTTGTTAGCGAAGTAAAAAATTTGATTTTAGCTGATTATTTTGGCACACTACATCCATATAATTAATCTTTTAAATAAGTCATTATTATAACCAGTTAAATTAATTTGAGTTGCATAAGTTGTCTATTTTAGACTTCACCACCACAAGATTTTAAAACCTTATGAAAAGAAAAAATTTACATCACTTGTTGAATATGTTTTATCTAAGTTCAAAATAATTGATAATTATTATTGGATTTAGTCTAAAGATTAAAATTGGTTCAAATATCCTTGAAGTTAGATTATCTTGGATTATATTAGTTTTATCAAAATAATATATGTAATAATACATTAAAATCATTTCATATCTTAAAATGAGGTTCTTGAGCATTCTAAGTAAGGAGTGAATCATTTTAAATGTTGGAAATTGTTTACTACTATTTTTCTTAATTCTTAGATATCAATGAAACAATCCAACATTTTAGAATGACATTAGAATGTTAATATAGCCTCAAGCTATTTTCCACTTATATTAATTAGATGTTATTACTTCATAGAATTTAACTACTCAATTTGTATAGTATTATGTTGGGCCCCTAATTTGAAAAAGTATGGACTTGTGCTAACTTGACTAACATCACAACATGAGGCAATCATTTGGTATAATTGCTATTTTGATCCCTTTTTACACCAACTAGAGGAATTGATGCACACCTTGCACTAGTTAGTAAGTGAATAACTAATTCCATGATGTCTTAGAAATATTCAAGGAGTGGCTACATATGACAATCACAATGTGAAGGTTATAAGGTAATGGAGCTAGTAGAATGATTATAAAAGCTTCAGATTGGCACCTAGCATGTGCAACTCCAACCTAGCAAAAGATGCTCCTATGTGATATAAAGCTAAGCTCAAACCAATGAGAAAAGGGAGGAGACATGATTTGATATAATGAAGCCATATAGAATTGGTTTTAGATATAGTTATTGGATCACCATTAAAATTTGAGATTAGAATGGATTCCTTTGAGACTCCATATTGTATTATCCAAGCTTGCCTATGAGCCTCTAGGCCATAAGTAGCTTTAGATAAACATTTTCTCTATTTCACTTATCATGTACTCTATTTAATTAGACTTTATTTAATGAATAATGGTGTTGTACCTATTTGATATCGATCTAGTTATGCTCCTAATTAATGTTCTTTGAATGCAAAATGAATGTAATAGTTATATTAGTGTAATTGTAATATGTGAATGTTAAGTTGTAGTAAACCTCTGGTCTAAGTCATTAATGGCATCCCTATGTAAATATGATGTCAACATATTTTTTAAAATAACTTAAGTGTAGGTAAGATCATGCACCCAAACATTGGCACCCTAGCTAGATGCGTGAGCCTAGAATGAGCCTTCAAGTGAAAGCATCCCCTTAACCCCTTAGAGCAACCAAATAGCACTAATTTTAGTGAAAAAATAAATTTCACCCTTGAGGTTATAAAACTAACCCAATAAAGGTTTGAACCATTATGGCTCGAATAAGTTCCCCAAATAAGCTTACACCCATGAATCTACCAAAAGCCTTCTTTCTTTTGACCCAAGTCCTACATGTGATGCATTGTGCCATGGCACAACTAGCCTAATGCAAGCCTTGGTTATTTCTATATTGCACTTCAGGTGAGCACATAAGGCTTGTGCCTTATGTGAATTGATGTCAGCATAGTTGAGTGATAAATGTTGAGTGTTATAAGAATATACCTTATTTACGTCCAGTTGTAATGAGTCGAGGATTGACTTGAACAACCATATAAGTGCCTAAATTCCATAAATAAATGAATTGATACCCCCTTAAACTACATATTATGATCCTCCAAATAATTTAGATAAGTATGATAAATTAAATATCACCTCATGGAAACTAAAATCATTCTTGGGCCTAATGTTTAATGAGCCTTTTAGTGTCTTAAATGGCACATGTTAATAGTTGTATAATTTATAATTGTTAGTATGATTAGTTTCATGTTCCTAAAAGAACAATAATAGAAGCTAAGGTAAAACACAAAAAAATTATAAATCATATAAACTAAGTGGCATAATTTTATGATTCTTATAGTAATGACCAATTGACAAGTAATTAACATTTGAGATATATAAATCTAGAGGTGATTAACTATGGGATGGTCTAGTAAGAAGAAGTAACCACTATAATCGAAAACATAATATTCACTTATGAATCAACTTGACCTTGATAAATATTATAATAATCTAATTTAATTTTAGTACCCTATCATTACATGTAGAATGAAGGCATGTAGTACGATGATCCCTAGAATTATAGATCATGGTATAATGATCTAAATAAGATAGTACTATAATGGGATCTTCACTTACACAAAACTTATATAGATCCCTATTGCAATTTTATGGATTTATAAGTGTAATTTTAAACTGCTTATCTTGTTTAGACATATGTAATTGATTAAGTTATTTACAACAATATGATTTCTTCATTATGAACCTTGACATATAAAAAGACATTATATGAACAAGAAATGAATTCCTTTTAGGATGATACTCTCTAGCATCTCAAGTATAAATAAGGGGTGGATAATCTACCCTAACCTATACATAGACTTATGTATATGCAAGTCTCTTTGTTAGGATAAGGGCATATAAGTGGTACTATTGAGAAGGTGTCTACCTCCATACAATTCAAATTTTATTGTTATGGTTTGCATATAGATACGCCTTGAAATACATGTAGATTTACTAGGATAATATTGTTCCCCATAGAATCTTCTAGGGGTAATTGCCCTGAATAAGGGTTTCATGTACATAAAATTGGTTGTGGGGACTTTGGTAAGTCATATAAAACCAATTTATATGTAGTAAAATGAATTTACTATTTCCACTATGAACTCTAAAAGAAGGGACGCTTGATATTTTTTGGTCATTTCAGCTAGTATTAAAGCCTGTGTTAAGTTATCAAATCTAAACATAGCTCTAAATAATATCTAAAAGAGTTTATTTTTGCTAAAATACACCTAAGAATATTTGGTGAATTCTTAGGAAAATGGTTAAGACTAGGGCTAGAAGCAATCAAGTTGACAATGATAAAGGAATTGATAGGCTAGTCTTAAGAGGTAGAGGTTGAGGTGGAGGTGGAGGTAGAAGCTGAGGAAGGGGCCATGCTACCCAAAACCTAAACCAAAACAAAAATGAACCACTCCCCCATAAATATAATGATAATAAAAATAGTGAAGCACTGAAAGATATTGTAGTTGGGGACAACCCAACTGACAAGTAGTAAGAATTATTTTATATAATCTTGTCCACTTTGAATACCATTCAAGGTAAAATTAAAAATCAAGAGTGTAGGTTAAACAATCTTGAGGGTGTACCTCAGGGAGAAGGTCCTCAATTGGAAGTTAAAAAAGTAAGGGAGCAAGCACTCTAGGAATTACAAATAATAATGGTAAAATCAATCATTAGAGAGTTTAAAAAGGTTCCCCCACCTACATTTTTAGGTGCAAAATTAGGGGATGTAGCTGATGCATGGCTCATAAATCTACAAAAATATTTTAACCTGCATGACATGTTACCTAATGTGAAGGAAAGAATTTGTTTTCTACTAGTTAAATGGTTCTACTACCCTATGGTGGAACCATATTTGTGCCTTGGAAGGGTATCAACCTATGACCCTTACATGGATAACTTTTGAGTATCAATTATAAAAAAAGTACTTAAGTGTAAACTTCAAAGAGCATATAATAATAGATTTCTAGCTACTCAAGCAAGAGAATATGACTATCTTGGAATATGAGAAGAAGTCATTAAATATGATACATCATTTAGACTACATGCATGACAATGAGACAAAAATAACCAAGTTCAAGTTGGGGTTGAAATAGATATTAATGCACGACATCAATATGAGTAATCCTAAGATGTTAGCTATTAGACCTCAGATTTTAATTAAGTATTTTGGATTTTGGCATGGAACCAGCATGACACAAGAGGAGCATGGTATAGGAATACCATGGTGTGGAACTAGCATGGCATATGAAGACCATGACACAGAACCAATATGGCACAAGAGGATAACAACATAGAAGACAACAATGCGAGAAGACCTAGTCAAAGATGGAACATTACTACAAAGAAATCGAGAGCATAGGACTCAATATAATAGTGAAATACTTTGGGAGTGTGAGGGAAGAGAGAAACTTTGGAAGAGTTGTTCTCAAGGACAAACTAGATTTTAATCATCATATGAGTTTGCACTAGCCAACACAAAGGACATTTACAAGTAAAGACCTAACATTGAACAATAATATAAGGGGCATGAAGGCCTAAGTCCTTAGGAGAATCTAAATAAATGATTGCCATGACTCTTAGTCTAGTTAACAATGCTTTTGCATTGAGTAATATGTGGCTTATAATTCACTATGAGACTTATAGATTATGCATTGTACGATTTTGCATAATCAACACTTTGAACTTCATGGCACTTATCTTTGTGTTCTTGTTTGTTGTAATTGATGAGACAAGGTCCACAGTTGTATATTTCTTTTTCTATGTAATCTCTAGTTAGGTATATGAATAAAATCAAGTTTATGACAAGTTTTAATATGAAACATAACACACAAGAACTAATTTATTGTCATGTGATTCAGGTGAGTGCACAACATCTTAGTCTTATGCAAAAAGCCAACATGTAAGCTTATCAAGAATAGACACTTCAGTGCCTTAAGGAAAACATGATATAAAATTACCCCATATTTTAGTTCCATTATCAAGACCTGTACAAATTGTACAACTAAAATGCAATTTGTACAACTTGAGCATGACTTGTGACACCCAAACCATAGGTCTCTCCTACTCACTTACATAACCCACTTAGGCATGTTTTCACTATTTCCCAGTCATTTGAAGCCTTCTAGATTCAACCCTTACTATCCTAGACTCCTCTCCTAGGTATAGATCTATCCCCCAAGGTCCCTTTCCTCTTGGAAAACATTGCCATAGGTTGGACTACAATACTAGGACCCAAGGTGTCTACTTTCTAGCACTATTGTCCAAGTCCACAATAGCCTCAAATGATCAGATTTTCCAAATCGTTATCTTTTCCCTTGTTGGCCTAATATGAGTTCATCTGACCCAGGATCACTAGTTCCCTATAAAATCCCATTCAAAGGTCATTTAGAAGGGTTATAAATCATTCAAAAGGCACAAGCTAGAAATATACCAAAGCACACTCAAACAAATATTCCTATTTTTTGCATACATCTAACCATTATTATTTCTAGCCTATCCAAGCTCTCGCACCAATCACAAGTCATCTCAAGCTTGCCAAAATTTTCATATACTTACATTAAATACATATAATTACACAATAAACATTCAAATTAGGAGAAATACATTGGCCTTGATCCCTCTTCAAAGTATTGGTATATAGGTAGCATGCCCACATATGAGGTGTGATCACACATTTAGTACATATTACATACTAACCCCTTTTTCCAATTGGATTCGAGATCATCTATCAAGAATGAAGAGAAAATAGGATCCTTGAAGATAATCAATTGCACATAGAGCTTCGTGAATAATTGGGACTTGATATTTTAGGCACAAGATCTCCCAGAGCAAAAGAATAAAACCCAAAAAGCTTAGAAAGCTTATACACTAAGGATTACAACGCCAAAACTTAGACTACAGTGTTGGACCTCTAAGTGTCCCATTTTCAATGCTCATGTCTAGATAGAGAATAGACTTCTAGATCATATTTTTGATAGTCTACCTAGCTAGATCAACAATTTGTAGCCTCTATTTCCTCCATCTCAACCTAGAATTAGCTAAGTTTTACTCTCTATCCCCTTGTTTGCTATTTATAGAAATCAATTAAGCATTTTCAGATTTGATAGATCAATAAATTAATTAAGGCACATTTATTTACTAAATTTACCCTTAATTCAAACCCCTTTACTATTTAGGAAATTAACCCCCATAGTTTCCCAAATTCAATAAAACATTTGGTGAACCCGAATTACTTTGATTTTTCACACAAAAACCCTAGGGCTAATTATTTTTAATTTTTTGTAATATTTTCTTGATTTTTATTGAATTTAAAAATTAGAAAACTACAAATTAATTGAAATAATTTTTTTTCAATAATTTACTAAAACCCTAGCTTGCACATACTAAGTCCTATTTGCATACAAACACTTTCAAACCACTAGGAAAAATATATTACTAATTTTAGCAATATTTTCAGATTTTCCTAAATTTTTAAAAGCCATAATCTACAAATTGAATATAAAATTTTCAAATTATTTTTATAATTTTAAAATAATTTATTTCAAACCCTAGCTGCATACACTAGGTCCCATTGCTTCTTGAGCTATCACCTCACATATAAGCTTCAAACTTGCATAAAATACCAATGGATTTCACTTATTTACACATGTTTCTTACATTATTAGCAAATGATAAAGAGGCCATTATTGGTCCTATCATGTACATGAATGATGAAGTCTATCATATGTTAGTACAAAGTTTCATATTTGCATTTCATTCTTAATTTTCATAATAAGGGATGATATTACAAAATTCACTGCTAAACATGCACAAGATTCCAAAATTATTTTTACATATTCTCTTTCACTCATATGGAAAATTATTCAAACTTATTTTGCTAAATGCATTTGAAATGTCATATTGCAAATGAAAAATTTATATGCCTTTATGCAAAAATTCATGTTCTATATCCTTTGATCTTTGTTTCTCACACGAAAATTTTTGCAAGTTTATCATACTAAGCTCATTCGACAAATTCTAATAAATACCAAAGTTATTTTTGCACTCTTGCATCAATGCACAATTTCTCTCTCTAACTGTCTATTTTCTAAATGTCACATTTATTATGCTTAGTATATTAGAGATATCATAACACATGTCACACTCTTTTTTGCTTTTTCATATCAATCTATATTTTCTATATGTTGTTTTATCTCTTTCATATGGAAAGATATTTTTATATATATTGGTATACCATTCATAGATATGATCTCATGCATACCATTTCATCTTTATGATATCTACATAGAAACATGAAAATCATTGGTCACTCTTGAGTCCTTTCCTTCTACCACTAGACATAGGAAAACAGTAGGGTTTACATCCCTCCTTCCTTCCTCCACACTTGGTATGTCTAGCACACATACTACACCTATTACTAGATCTATGCCTATAGTAAATCACATGGTCCATGCTATCACCCAAGTTTATGAAGATAGGCAAATTGGTTACACCCATGGCCATAACTTTATCACTCAAAATGGTGCCCTCCCATATACAGTCTCAGTTCTTGAGCTCCTCTAACATTCAGATGTCTATAAAGATGTACTATATGTAGCCCTTTATAACACTATAATTCCTACTTCTATAAAACCAGCTTATGTTTCATCTATCCTCAATACAATGTAATGGATTGAAGAGAATATCTCCTTTGAGAAAGAGGATTTACCTCCATGACACATCATAGAACAATGTTTACCTTTATATATTTTATGAAGAAGCAATGATGTAGGAGTTAGAAGAGTATTAATTGACAACATATTTGGTCTAAATATCTACAACATTTCATTTCTAAAACATCTTAACATACAACCATAAGATTTAGACCACTCTGACATGAATATTCAAGGTTTTAACAACACACCAAGAAATTTTTGGGGTCAAATAATGCTCAACCTAAATTTGGGGCCTAAAACACTCCCAAATACCTACCAAGTAATGCCAAATGACTTTGAGTATAATTTAATACTTGGTTGACCATGGATTCACAACATGCATGTAGTCCCTTCTACACTCCATGCTTGCCTAAAATTCAGTCACAAGGGCTATATATACACATGTCCCATAGACAATGAACATTTCAAATATTTCCAAGTTGATAAACCACAACAACATTACATTCCCCACTTCAATCCTGGTACTATATCCACACAACCCGTTACACATAGTGTACCCTTAGGCATGGCATCCCATCATCCCACTATAGGTCTTACACACATGGCCACCTCATTTACTATAGTTCTTAATGTGGGAGTTTTTGACATGTTACTTGATTGACTTTAGATATAAAAACTCCAAGTAGTTCCATCTATAGTACATTAATGCATGAGATTCATTCATGATAATCAGGTTATCATAGTTTATTAGAGTTCTATATGAGTTGCCACTTCTAGTTTCAGAGCTAGTTTCAGTTCCAAAGCCAATTTTAGTTCCATTACTAGTTTTAGCTCTACCACCAATTTTTTCTCTAATTTAGTATCAGACAATATCCATCACCAATACATAGGTTTCATACACCTTCATAGATTTAGGATTCTAGATAACTTCCAACTAAAACAATCACACCCAAAATAGTTTCATTAAGATCTCAGGCATCTACACATAGAATACATGTTTAGTGAGTTGATCCTACTTCTAGATGGGTCCTTAAGATCCCTATAGCTACATCCACTTCTCAAAATTATAGAAGGTCCCCATAATTGGTTTTTACCTTAGATATTTTAGAGCATTTATAACATATACAACTTTTAGAGCCACAATCTTAGCATTTCCGTCATGCTTCATGATCACGCATGATTCCACTCTTTGATACAGGACACCATGATATGGACTTTCATCTGAGACTCATCGATTAGTATCATTTCTTTCCAGCATTGATTATACATATTATCTCTTGCTTGATTGTATATAATTTCCTTTGCTTGATTTTACACAACTCAAATATTTCAAAATATAAAAATAATATAATATTTTAAAAATGCAAAAACATGTCAATTATATGAATTATTTCTATTTTACATTGTTAACCATTATGCTAAACTTATATTATGATATTTTATGCTATTGTTTGTTGATTTATCTATATTACTAGGATTCACTTGATCTTCTTTAAGTGTGTGCAATGCATCCAGATCCTTGATTGCTTCACTCCACCCATTGAGGGGACATCCTAATTATACATTTCAACTACATATCAATACATCTACCCACTGGGGGCATACTCTACATGACTACACCATCCAAGTTATGTCATTCTTACACTATACACTCTAGACATCTTATTGTAGTACGTTCCTTACTTGCTTACATAGATATCACATTGACATCCATGAGCATATATCACACTTCTATATTTCATAGCATATACATTAGTCTTGTCTTACATATTTTGTATACTCTTGCTTCTTTCTTTCCATAAATAGATGCATGTTTGTATTTCTAGTACTTTGCTTGCTTCCACTCTGCACTTTGATTAGCTAGATGTGTTTGCATTTTTAAGTTCCTATTTGAAGAGGGTGTGGGTTCTTAATCTCACATAGAAGATCCATAATTGGGTGAGTCTTTGCTAATAAAGAGAGTGTTGATCAAATTATCTAAGGATAAGGAGCCTGCCTAAAAAAAACCTTATTCAAGATAACATTAAAATCTCAAGGTAAGTTCTATAAAATGGTGATTGATTAGGTAGTACAAATAATATAGTGTGAGTTGAGATGTTATAAAAGCTTGGTTTGGAGAGGTTACCACATCCAATTCCATATAAATTTTCATGTATTCAAAAGGGGCAATAGGTTCTTGTAATGAATAATGTTGGGTAAATTTTTAGATTGAAGATACTAAGACAAGGTGATATGTGACATAATACCAATGGATGTGTGTCATGTGATTTTAGGGAGAACTTGGTAGTATGATATGAGAGTCATTCATGATGGATAAATAAATACCTATATCTTTGAAAAATTACATAAACACACACTTATACCATTTAATGAAGAGGATGTAGCAATAAAATAATTTTCTAAGGTTCTATTTACAGGTGAGAAAGAGTTCATACCAAAAAACAAGGAAGATGAGCTAATAAATATGCCATTTGATCATCAAAATATAGATGTTGCAGCTCATAAAGAACCTGATTTATCTTTATAAATTTATATTTTATCAAATGAATATATGAATGAATTATTTGTGGAGTTGTCTTCTATAATAAGCTTGGAGTATCTTGAAGAGTTCATTGAGAGAGTTAGTGTGTTAAAGGAAATTTACATGGATGGAAATACATGTAACAAAATACCAAGTGAGTAGTAAATATAACAAAAGGATGAAGTTGTCTTGAAAGACAAAAATGAAGATTTCAAAGTTAGAGAACAAAATAATGAAGAGAATGATTGCTACAACAAGTCCATAATGAAGGACAAGATTAGTGAGAAAATGAAATGCAAGAAACAACCCATAGAAGAAATCAAATTCATCAAGGAACCAATGAAAATTCAAGAAAATATAAAAAATAGTGATCCAAGTCCAAGGCAACGTACATGAGGGAAAATCAATCCTCTTAATTGATGAAAGAAGGAAAAGTGAAAAATTATTTGAACATGTTCATAGGAACAAGACACTTATGAGTGATGAACATTATAAGTAAGATCTTGACATAGATAATGAATATTAAAATGATGTTCTAAAGTTAAGGAGGAATGAAGAGAGAATGAACCAAGTAAAGGATAAGCATGGGCATCTCAAGGTCCATTATGACAATAAAATTTATGAGTATACCAAAGAATGGAGTAGTGGAAAGGACTAGATCCAGGAGTATGATAAATAAGTGGTTTTATTTAATGTATTTTTTTCATGTGTAGGTACAATTGATGAAGGTTTAGAGATGAGCAAAGAAGATATTGATCTCAAAGAAAAAAGATGCACACTTGAAAAAGATGAAACATTGTACCAATACTTATCACTCTTAAGAATATCATGGGATCCATGAGGAATAGAGATAAGAGAAGAAATTTTGAATATAAGGATAATATATTTGGAATCATTTACAAAAAGGGATGATTCATAAGCAGGAGCTCATGAAATATTTTAAAGGCTGATAGTTTGATACAAGAGCATCACATAGTTTGATGTAATTAGGTCAATTTTTGGATTTTTCAGGTGGTATTTTGTGTACTATAATGTCTTATGAGCTGTAATATAATGTTTTTCATAGGTTATAATTTTTATTTTTGCATAAAATTTGAATTTAGGTTCTTTTGGCATTTTCTTGCCAAAAACTATCGACTCAAATATTTAAATTTCTTGCATAGTTTCTATAGCATTTGATGTTTTTTTTAGGTGATAATCATGAATTTTTATTTGTCTATATGTATTTTAATTATTATAATTGTATTTATGGTTTGAAACTCATTAATGATCATATTCTCCATGTTCCCACTTTGCATAACACCTAAGAAGGCTAGTTACCAAGAATGGGCACATGTTGAGATGATCAAGAATCAATTATAGAGTTTTTAAGAGTTAAAAATGATATTATAAGTTTTAATGAGATTAATTTATTAATTTATAAGTATAAAATGAGGATAAATTGGAGGATACTTCAAGAAGTGAACACACTTTCCATAAAACACTGCCTGAATATAGAATTTTATGCATGATTGATATTTGTACAATGACACCAATGAGTAAAAGATTATATTAAGAGAATGATATAAATATTATAAAGATAATTAATATGTGTTCCATAATATTTTTTTTCTCATTTAATAGTGAATGGATTCTTATTCTATACATGTTGCAGTCATAGAGTATAGACTTTGGGAGCTCTATTCTTATTACAAACAAGAAGGAATAGAGTAGAGGTGTTATTTGAAGTTTATTAAAAGTATTTTGGAAGATTTTAGTATATTATGGAGTCACATTGGAGGTAAAAAAATTTGGATAAAATAAATAATAATAAAAGTATCAAGAAAGGTTTTAGAAACAGAGAAAAAGAAATTTGTTTTGTTGTAGTTATGAATGTAATGTATTATCTTCTAAATGGATGAATGGAAGAGAAATTTTGTTCTTATATTTATGAGATATTTAATTCATAAATATATTTAAGTGAAATAATATTCTTCATTATTTGATTAAATATTACATTATTTCAATCCATTATTAGTTTCTAGTTGTTGTGTTCAGTACAGTTAGAAGGAAAGACAGTTATGTTACCCAGTGAAGAGAAAAAGTACATGGTATATTTTTTAGGTTTGATGTATTGATTTTGATTGATGATAATCATATAAACAAAGGAGAGTATTTAATTTTTAAATATATCCCTTGTTTAGTAATGGAAACCAAACTGATGATCAAAAACTTCACTCAGACTTAACATAGTCTTATAGAAGTGTCAAAAACTCTGTTAAATTGCTTATTGTGACTCTAGAGTGATTATTAAAAGTTTAAAAAATACTAGGAAAGGTGAATTAGGGAAATAAATACCTCATAAAGGTTTTATAAGGTATTTATATTATTTATATTTTAAAATAACCATTTTTATAGCCTCTCAGGTTGGTACAAACCTATAGAACCCTAAACTAGGTTTTTGAAATTCAAATTCATTTATCTAGTGTTTCCACCCTTAGAATTTATTAAAACTTGGTAATATAATTTGTTTTATCATGATATATAATATTATGTTGGTTTTGAGTTGATCTTATTCCATACAATATAGTATTTTAAACTATGTCAGTGAGGAGAACTAATTAGGCCTACTTAGAGAAAGGACTAGTGAAGTTAGTGAGTTTTCATTGAGAATTAAGACTTTAAAATTCTTGTGAAGCTGAAAGAGGATAAGGGGTGTCTAAAAATGTTCTTATTTTTTCCTAAATACATGTATATTTTTCAAACAAATTAGATTTCCACTTTGGAAGGGCTATAAGGAATAAGCCTAATTGGAGAAAATTATATTTTATTTTAGCTAAATATTTCCCTTTGCATCAGTGAATGGAATACCTAAGATAATAATTTAAGTTTTTAATTTGGTCACCAAAAATTTAGAGAGTATAGTTTTTGGAAGTGTTAAGGAATAAAAATTTGGCTAATGCATTCATCAGATCCTGACCTCGAAGAACCTCACTTAATTTTCTACAACTTCATGTTGATCCATAGGAAAGTATGCTACTTATCCAAACCTTGATAAGGAATAAAATCATGAAAAATACAAGTAAAAATATGTGTTTTTGGATCTATGGTACACCAAACAAAATTCAAGATTACTTGATATTTGTAAGGCACCTCAATAGTATACAATATCTAAAATAATAGGGCAATAAATGTGATAATTATTCAGCTATGAAACCAAAGTAATGTAATCTATCACTAATATGAACTTTAGTGCTACAATTAATTCTCTCTAAATACTTGTTTGATTTCTCTAGATTATTTGTAAATTCTCAATAGATTGACGTGTCAATAAATTTTAAATGTTTTTCAAATAATCTCTATATGCCTAAATTCAGTAAGATACCAATATATTTATAAATCACTTGAAATAAAATTAGGATCCTATTAGTGCAGAAAAAACATAAAATGGTAAAAAAGTGGGTAAAGCAAACCTATAAAACCCTAGGGCCCACCAATTAACCTAAACACTCATTGAGTACATTTATGGGGGACCACCATACTAACATAGAAATAATAGGAGATATAAATGTGGGGGGGGGGGGAAGGGGGACATGGTGAAAAATTAAAAAGCACACTAATAACACCTATTTTTTCTTTTCAATAACTAAAAAATTATCAAGTGACCTATAATAATGCAATTGAATGATTAACAAATTCATAGGAACCAATTTTAGGTGTTTACACTTTATTTCAAAAACATCCAATATTTTATTGAAGACTTATATGATCCCCCTTTATTGTGGGTTATAACAATTAATCTTATTATTTTTATTATTTATGGTTAAAAATGGCCCACCATAAATTACCACTACTTTTAACTAGTCAAAATACAAATTTGCAACTTCCAAATTTTTCTAAGAATATCTTACTGAGTAGGTCTTACACATGCAAAATTCAATATGACGTGCCTACTGACCATGTTAAATTTCTATAAGCATATTGTTCAAACATATGTTGATAATATAAGAATCTTCATTAAAACTCAATGTAATTATTTTAATCACATCCATGATACCTAATGGTATATGGGACCACACATCATTCTAGTTGCCTCAACCACTTAAATATTTATAGGTCACATTGTTTCTTTAAGAAGGTTGTTCCTTCTCTTACTGATTTGGGTTATTAGCTCACCTAATATTTTTTTTATGGAATCTTCAAATATTTTTATCATAGATAAAACTCTTAGTATTTTTGGATATTTGACTTGAATGTCCATGTAATTTGAGAATTCAAAGATGAAATGCTTCTCTTTTTATGCTACCCTTGTCGTGTAGTAAACACAATTAATTTTCTCTCACTCTTCCTAAGAGTCATTCATGTGTTCTTCTCACATCTAGGTCTATGTGAATTAGTGATTATTTTATCTATGAGCATATTTTCCTTCCATTTTATTTCAACTACTATGTATGTATTTTAACAATGCTCATAGGTTGGGTTTGATGCCATAATATAATGATATTATTTTCTTTCTCCACATGACTACACTAAACCTTTAATCCACATAGATTTATACTTCATTTTTAATTTTTGGGCATTCATGGAATAATATCCCATCTACCCATCAACTTTTAGTTTTTTTAGCCCATGTTTTGTTCTTTTTATGTAAATCTTATTCTCTTAAGGTCTTAGGTCTCTTGTCTATCTCCATGTTTTCAATTTTTCTTTTAGTATCATAGTATACAAGGATTATTTCATATGGAAATTAATCCTTAATTCTAAATTTATTTGTGATTAAACAGTTTTCATTTATCTCCATTTCAAACTTGACATACCACTAGTACATAGTTCACACCTATACAACACTATTGAAGTGATAAGTAACCAAAATAAAACCTATTGATCTTACAATACCATAAAGTATAATTCTTGAATATATTTTGAATCATTTAGAGAGCTCTCCATCCACCTTTTCTTCTTTTTATTCTACATGTATCTAAGTTGAGTTTGTTGTGAAATTCTAGGTCACAATACTTGTATTTTATTGCCACTTCATGTGACTCTCTTTCAATTGGAAGTTGAAATGATTATTCTTCCTTTTTAGAGAGAATATAAATATTTTGGTTTTTTTTAAGTTCACTTGCATCCTTACTTATTTACAAAAAAATTATAGGGCATGCAAGTGGTCTTTTAGGTCTTTGTGTGTATCTACCGTTAGAATTGGATGATTAGCATATAGTAGGAGATTCAACACATATTTAGGTAAGTGAAGCCATCTACATCCACTTTTGTCTATACATAACTATATATTTTATATATATATATCCTAAAAAATATATGGGCCAAAGGGTATCCTTGTTTTATTCCTGTATCACTCCTAAAACACTCAAGAAACATTACACACATTTTGATTTTTGCCTTGACTTGCTCACATAATCTATGAACTCTTACCCTATAATGTGTTGGGACCCATAGTTCCTCCATTATGATCCATAATTAACTTATAAATATTGTTTCAAATTCGTTCTTGGAATCTATGAAATAACAATATATTTCATCCTTTTCATCTCAAAGCTTTTCAACAAGGTGTCTGAGTATGAAATATATTGATAAATGTTTTGGTTTAAAATCCACTTGTCCCTTTGCTCTCTTTTATTTTTCCTTGGGCCAATTTCCAATCCTACATTCTATCATACTCCCAAAAATATTTTCAAAGATAGGATTTAGCATGATAGTTCGATAGTGTGAAGGTTTATTTACATCTCCACTCTTAAACAAAGGTAGGTTAGGCTAGTTGTCCACTCTATTGGGAAACCATTTTGAATGACCCAATTGAATATTTATATAATTTGAGGTGTTATAATTTATTCTCCCTATTTATGATTATCTACTTATAAGATTTTTACGTGATCCTTAACTAATGCTAGTTTAATAATTCCTTATATGGTGCCTTTAGTTGTGAAAAGTTCATAACAGTGGTTTTCAAATATGAATTGATCAACTATCTTTTTGAATAATAAAATTTAATACATAGGGTAAAAATTGAACCTCACATAAATAAAATTTTAATATCACCAAATTTTAAATTTAACCATTTAGATAGGGACACCCAATCTTATCACTCATCATGGACATATATATAAATTTCAACACTTGCTACCTAAATGGAATAGGCCTCTTCAATACATCTTCACATATTTCTATGACTTAAAAATATTCATTCATTCATAATTAATTTTATATAAGTACCAACCTCTATTCCACTAAAGGAACTTTATATGGAACTTTCCTAAACAATCAAGATTATAGTAGTCAACAAACATAATTTAGGGTTTTTACCCTTGTTTAGCACTTTCTTAAACTAGTAGAGTTAAATTATTGAAATAGAAATGTTTTTTTAATTTGAAGAGGTAAACCTAGGTTTTATATGGACCTAGAACCATAAGAGTGATATACAAAAGTTTAAACAAGCCCTTCACAGTTGAGACAATTAAAAAAACATTAAAACATAAAGTAAAATAGGATAAGAAATAAAAACTAAACCAGATTAAGTGGAAGGATCCTCTAAGGTGTTTTCAGTAGTAGAACTATCCTTTATTGGGATGCTTGATTTGTCTTTCAATGCCTTGGCATGGGTATGATTCATAGGGCCTTCAGTGGGGTTCCCTAGGGAATATCATCCTTGGCCTCTCCTTGCTTTTCACCTATGGAGTAGATTGTTTTGGGGGGACCCCCTTGGGGGAATTCAAGGGTATTTCATGATTTTGGGAGATTAGTATGGGGGCTAGGTAGATTACATAAAAGTCTAAGCAATGGCCTTTACCACTCAATGGAGCTTGTTTTAGTCTTATATTAACTTTGCTAAGTCGAATCCTGCTTGCTAGAACTTTGAATTGAAGTTTTCTAGCATCTATTTTTTTTCTCAAATTCCTCCATTATGATAGCCTTTCCCTTTTAATTATAGGTGGTACGAGACCCAATTTTGATGGGTTTGGGTTTGAGGATGAAAACTAACTTGAGTGAAAGGTCATCATGTGGGGATTTGGATAGACTATTTTAGGGGGAGTGTTCAAGAGGAGGGTGAGATCCCTCTATAGGGTCCTCTTTTGGGGAGTCCTCCTTGGAAGAAGATCCTCCTAAGGGAACCTTCTGACCAAGAAGGGTTTGGCAGCATAAGGATAAGGCCTTGATGGAGAATGGGGTTTGTGTCATTCACCTGATGAAGAAGGATAGTGATTTCCAAAGTTTTAAGAAGGAAGTAGGGTAGACTTATTTTAAAACTGATGAAATGGTTAAGTAGTAGTAAATAATGAAATAAAATTAGGGTGTACTTACCTTCCAGAGTCATTAATCTCATGACCTGAAGGCAGACATTAGACTAGTATCTCAAAAGGTTAGTGCAAGGAAATCCCTTCTTAATTTTCACAAAGTCATTGGTTTGAAAGAAGCACTGTATGGATTCCTATTTCTTGGATTGATCTTTGAATTCTTTAGCATCAATTTAGGACATGCCCATGCCATCATCAATAAACTCCTTTGAGATGTTAATGGAGATACCCTGCATCATGACCTTCCTTTTAGTCTAAGTAGTGATGAAATCTTGAACCACCATGGCATTGTGCTTGGCAATGTGCTCTATAAACTTTGTTATCCCCCCTTCTTAAGATTTTTCTAAACCTTCTTTTTTTCTTTAACCTTTTTTCAAGAAGTTAGCTCTAAATGGTCTCTATCACCACCCATGGTAGTT
This sequence comes from Torreya grandis, assembly GCA_037957365.1. Classification (NCBI taxonomy): domain Eukaryota; kingdom Viridiplantae; phylum Streptophyta; class Pinopsida; order Cupressales; family Taxaceae; genus Torreya; species Torreya grandis. Next base: position 514,081 of record JARHVA010002354.1, read on the forward strand.
ATAAGTGCAAGGAAGGAGAGGATGAGCTGAGAGTTCTAGACATAGTCTAAATGGCTAGGGCTTGAATGAGGTGGAATGCCATCCAAGTATATGTTTACATAATTGCATCCCCTTACCTCAAAATGAATATAAATTTATGGGATCATGATTAGGCCCTTTGAGATGAAGGGATTCATATGCGAGGAGATAATGATTTTAAGTTTCATATGTACCTTCCACATGGATAGCATAATACACCTTAGGGAGGATGTTTCCTTGATCATAATAGTTAGTTAAAATTTGGAGGTCCACTCTAGTACTAGCGAGGAGGTCAGCCACCCCATTTCCTTATCTATAGGTATGAGTGAGTTAGACTAGCGATAAAGTTTGTAAAATATGCTTGGAATAATCAATGAGCTCCTTAATAGTGTGTGAAGGAATAGTTTTTCCTTCCAAGGCATTTAAGATGTTTAGAGAATCCCCCTATATAATGATTCTATCCTAGTTGATACTCTACACAAGTTGAATACCCCAGAGGGATGATTTAGCTTCAGCTAGATGTTTTTTTTACTTTCCCATGGGGCCCACATAAGCCACCAACATCTCCCCTTTGGAGTTTCTTATGATGCCACCTCTGCCTGTAGGGATCGAGTTGTCTTTTGAGGCCTCATCAAAAGTTAGTTTTACCCACCCCTCAAGGGGGCCTTCCATTTGGTTTGTTTGCAAATTAAGTATTTTATAGAGGGGAAAATAACTTGTTAGAGATCCTAGTTATTAAGTATGAGCTAGGCTAGAAGAGGGGTGGGATCCTTATCTTTAGGGGGTAAGGACTTCTAATTTTCTAATATGGCCTAATAGAGTTGGGGGAGGATGCTCTTTAGGTGGTACCTTTTGTTATGAAATAAGTTGTCATTGCAAATTTTTAAAATGCACTAGAACCAATGAGGGAGGGTGAGGCACCAAAGGAAAATTAGGAAAGGAATATTCCATGGGGGGTTCCATTGTAGAATTAGGTCCAAAATACTATTGGGTTTGACCCAAGCCATGTTAAGATGATTGAGGAGCCTGTTAAATAATGAAAAATTAAGGGGAATTTTAGAAAGAGGTGTTGAGTGGAATATTCCACCCTTTGATAGATAGGGCATCTATTTGGGACAATCAGTCCCCTTTTGGCTAAGTTCTCCATAGTCAAAAGATTGTTTTATACTACTAGCCAATAAAAGAAGTTGACCTTGGGGATTAGGTGCTTCACTCTCCAAATAAATTATCTTCTTTTTGAATGCCTAGAATGTGGATCTACTTTAAAACCTGATTGAGGTTCTAGATAGCTTGGGATTATTCCAAAGGAATATTTGCTTGGTAAGGTCTTCTAAAACTTAGTTCCTTCCTTGAATTTACAATAATATTTTATCTTGGAACCCCATCTCTATTTGATTTGTATATACCATCTAACCCATGTCTCTTGGGTCAAGAGGGCGGGGGGGGGGCTATCCAAACGTCTTCCCAAAAAACAATTTTTTCACCATTGCTGATTTTCCACAATATGCCTCTTTTCAGGAGGTCTTTACAGCTAGATATGGCCTTCCAAAAAGTGTAACCATTAGTAAGGCTCTCTTCCCATAGGAAGGCATCCTCTTTCCCTCCTTCTAGGTATTTGGCCTTAAGGATTCTTGACCATTCACCATTTTCCTTCATTAGGCTCTAGCCCATTTTGGCCAATAAAGTTATGTTCATTGAATTTATGCTTCTCAGCCTGAGGCCTCCATTAGGTTTGGGGAGGTAAACTTTTTCCCAAGTGACTAGATTGAATCTGAATCTATTTTTAGTTCCTCTCCACAAGAATGTTTTTTGAATTTTCTCAATTTTAGATGCCACATTGGCAGACATTTTGAAGATTGACATAAAGTAAATGGGAATGCTCTAAATTAAGGTCTTGAGTAACTAGTATTTCCCTACCTAGGTAAGGAGGTGGCCCTTCCAGCTTGCTAATTTCCTTTGGATCTGATCAATCAGTGGGTTCTAGAATTAGAAATCCATTCTACCAGTAAAAAGGGGAATGCCCAGGTGATTAGCTAGTAAGTTACCCACTTGGTAGTTTAGAATTTTGGTAATTCTTCTCTATTGAGAGGGAGGTGTGTTGATAAAGAAAATAAAACCTTTTTTAAAGTTGATACATTGATTGGACACTTTGTCATAGTTTTTGAGGATATATTTGAGGCTCTTTGCTTCCCTAGTTGAGGTATCACCTAGGATAATAGTATCATTGGAAAACTATTGGTGAGTGATAGGATTTGTATTCTAAGCCACTAAAACCCCTTTATCAGATCTTGTCTTCAAGCACTTCTCAATCTTCTCCCCAAAGATTCCACTAAGATGATGAAAAGATAAGGAAAGAGGGGATCCCCTTGTCTTAAACCTCTTAAGGCATGGAAAAAACCTTTTGGGACCTTGTTTATAATGATAGAATACTTATGAGTGGCTATGTAGTTATATATGATTTTCTATGTGTCATGATTTACCCTGAGATTTTTTATAATATACATAAGGAACCACCAAGAAACATGGTCATAAGCCTTTGACATATCCAATTTAAGTAACATTCCTTGTCTAAAAGATTTGGAAATGGAGTAAACTACTTCATGAGTTATGACAATGCCATAAAAAATCTGCCTACTAGCAATAAAGGCCCCTTATTTTTCCCTGATGATTGAGTCAATAAGGGGTTGCATGCATTTAACTAGGATGGGGGAACAAATCTCGTAGGTTCTGTTGCATAAACTAATGGGCTTGAAGTCTTGAATTTTTTGGCTTCTTTTTTTGGGGGATTAGGACCAAAAATCTATTATTGATTTCTTTCAAAATGGATTTGGATTGGAATAATTATTTAATATCCTCTTCAACTTCTAGGTGGATAATGTCCTAGAATTTTTTAAAAAAGAGAGGGGGGAAACCATCTGGTCTGGAAGCCTTAAAGCCATCCATGAGGAAGACAGGGCTTTTGATTTCCTCATTAGAAGGGATTTAGATGAAGGAAGCATTGAAATAGAAATTTTGATATATACTTATATAATATTAAAATATAATATGCTAAATAATTTACCAAAATTATAAAAATTTTAAAGATAGGAAATTGGACCAAGGTTAAAGAGTGTCCCTCAAAAGTGAAATAGATATGATTGTATAGGCTTAATGTAATTACAAACTATGTAGAAATACTTGCAAACATAGTCATGTTATAAAATAGTAATTCATAATCTAATGGGACAAATCCATATGAGATGGATAGAGGAACATTGCAGCCTTATCTAACTAGTGCAACTATGTCTTGGTTTATTTTATTCCTAATTTTTGGATCTAGATCTATGAGATCACCTATAAGGGTTGACTGTTGAACTTTGTATTCTATGTTATCATGTGAAATACCTACAAAAGATAAAACCA